>JAJPUD010002522.1:290837-315662 GCA_023553655.1 Myrmecobius fasciatus
CCAATATGTAGCTCAGGCTTCTTCATGAAGCCTTTCTTGTTCCCCTCAATCTTCTCTACCAAACTACCTTTTATATAACTTATCTTGTACTTGCTAACTTTATATTTGATTGTGTGGGTTTTTCTCCCTTAGATAATCGTTTAGTGAGAGAGAGTGAACAAAAAGCATCTCTTTCACATTTTTCTATGGAGGAAACACATGAATTGAAACAAATTTCTCCAAATTCATTGAAAAACAAAGCAGAGAGGTATGAATAGAAGAGATATTTGAATATTTAGAAAATTAAGTTTGAAGTATCAGAAAAATTTAGAACCAAGTTAAAACAAATGTGAATATATATATATATATTTAATTACATTTATTTTTTAACATTCACTTTTTCCTCCAAATTCTCCCTCCATCACCTCCCTTACTCATTAAGAAAGGCAAGCTGTATGGTACACATTATATATGTTTCTGTATAGATGTATGTATATATGAAGTATAAAATATTTACATAATTACTCATGTTCATATAAAAAGCAAAAAATGGTTATAGATGTAGAATAGAATTTTAGTCTTTATTAATTTTTTTATTTTTTATTATTGTGCAGCAAATTGTCTTTAAGATACTTTAAAAAATTTATTCAAAGCCTAGTAACTAATTTCTAAACCAAATTTTCAAATAAAAAGTTAAAGGAATCCACAAACTGTACTAATTATAAAAGATAATTTTCTTCTGTGTCCCATCCTGAATTTCTGTATTTTGAAAAATGTGCTGTTTTATATAGTTAAAATAATGCATATATTTGTTTTATTCTTCACCATGCATCAATTAATAATATTTTTCCATAGTTCTTTTTTTAGATCATTCATCATTTTTTTTCTTAGTAGTAGCTGTTTTTTCATAAGCTCTCTTTTATTTAGTCATTTTCAATTGTTGAATTTGTGAAAAATTTTTACAATTATGAATATTTTATCCTATGAATACTTTATACCATAAATCTTTGTTTTCTTTCAGAAATACTCTAACCCTAGTTGTATGTAGTTATTAGGTGAAAGAGTATGATTAATTTTATAACTATATCCCTCAATTCAATAAGCATTTATTAAATTCCTTCATGTTTCAGGCACTGTGCTAGGAGTTGCAATATACAAAATTGCAAATACAAAAAATAAAACAAATTTTATCTTTAAAAAAATTTTTATTCTGTAATTTTATATTGCCATATTTAAAAAAAATACAGTACCACATCACAAATGCAAGTCATCTTTTTTTAAAGCTAACTTCCAATTTAAAGGATATGTAGTAGCATTTCAGAATTGTATTTTAATTCTTTTTTTTTTTTTTTGAGGCAATTGGGGTTAAGTGACTTCCCCAGGGTCACAACCAGGAAGTGTTAAGTGTCTGAGGTCAAATTTGAACTGAGGTCCTCCTGACTTCAGGGCTGGTATTCTATCCCCTGCGCCACCTAGCTGCTCTATTTTAATTCTAAAGTAACAATTCTTTTGTACTTTGTATTGGTCAGACTATACACCTAGATTATGTGTTAAATTCCAGTTATCACACTTTAAGAGGGACACTGACAAGTAACAATACATAGAGGATAGTGCAGGGGGTACCATTTTGTATAAACACTTATTAAAAGAATGAAAGATAACTTATTCTGGAGAAGAGAGGGCTAAAAGGAAAAAATATAACTACTTTCAGATATTTGAGAAGCAGTAATATTCAGTAAGCCTCTATTGAGTGCCTGCTATATACAAAGTCTTGGGGATATAAAGCAAAAATGACTAAAGTAAATTGTCGGAGACAAACATAATTAGGACTAATAGAGAATGACAGAAGCTCTTAATTTTAGCTCAATATAAGGAAGAAAACCTGTTACAATAAAAATAGCCATAATGAAATATTTGTGAGGGAGTGCCCAATTATTAACTACCAACATTAAACAAAATTCATCACTCAGGTATTTCATGTAACTATTCTTTAACTAGCTAGAAACTAGAATAAGCCTGTAGTAAATCTGACTGTAACTTTGTGATTCTGGCTTAAGAGGGGAACCTGATGAATGCTTTTTCCACCCAGGGAAAATCCCAGTATATAGAGGAATCTAAAGGGTTTGGTGTTTGCTTTTATTATGGTAGTCCCTTAACAGGAAATATAATCCCTGTTTATCAGGATGATTAAAGAAATGTCAGATTAATTCTTGGTAATATTTACTTTATATTATGTGCATAGATTTCTAATTTCCAGAAAAAAATACAATAAAAAACTGCTAAAACTGTACTGAGCACATTTACTTTTTTTTTATTATTATTTTTTAAAGCTTTTTATTTGCAAAACATATGCATAGGTAATTTTTCATCATTGACCCTTGCAAAGCTTTCTGTTACACATTTTTCCCTCCTACCCCGCACCCCCTCAACTAGATGGCAGGAAGTGTAATACATGTTAATTTTGTTAAAATATTTGACAGGTCAAGTGTGTGTGTGTATGTGTGTGTGTGTGTGTGTGTGTGTGTGTGTGTATTTATACAGTTATCTTGTTGTACAGGGAAAAAAAAAATAAACCAACCTGAGAAGGAAAACATACACATTTACTTTTTTAATGAATCAGAAAGAACTTCATCATCATTCTTATAACATTTATAAGCCTTATGCTTATTATCTTTATAGCCAAATTGATTAATAAAGATTTTCAGTTGATAAGGTTAAAACCTAATTATTATTAGCTAACTTAACCTTTTACTTGGGAATCACGGAATGAATATATAGTTAGTCATAGAATTTAAATTTAGTAATAATCTTCTACAGTTGAAGACAGTCTGCTCCAGCGAATCAGTGACTTTGCTAAGCTGGGACTAGAAACAAACAATATTTTAAACACTAATGCTGATAATATTAAACTTCTGGGAATGGGAAAGTGAGTGACTTTTTAGCAAAACTGCTACCCTTCACGAGAAGAATTATGCTCATAGTCATTAAAATTTACAATTAAAATAAAATGTAATAAGTAGTAAGAAAAGATTGAAATATCACCCCCTGAGATAAATACCATTGTATTTCACAATGAAATAATAGAGGAGGGCCACAAGCATAGTCTATTACTCCAGCTACCGCCAGTGTGACCTAGTGATGAAGTTTTGGCAGAAGTAGCTTTTTCTATCCTCTCTTGACAGGTATTTTTTTTTTTTTTATCACATTATCCACATTAACATAGGAGAGCTTTGAATTTGCTCAACCTTATAAGAGAGAAATCAGGCAGCTAGGACTTAAAAGTGGGGTAAAATGGGGAACACACATCATTAGCAAGTCAGCCAGAATGGAAGGGGCTCTTCACAGAGTTTACACTTGATAGGGATGTATTCTGATTCTATCCATTACAAAAAGGTCTCCCTTTCCAAGGGAATCTTTTGTAGTCAGAACATAAAAAACTAGTGACGATTTGTGGGAAGGAACCAAACTGAGCACCTTGTTACCTGGAACTGCAGAGAAGTGGCAAAGAAAGAAAGGTTGACTATGAGCCTAACCCCAAGGAGAAAAATTAGCAATGAGAATTATGGAGAGAAAAGTTGCAATGAGCAAACAATCCAGAAAGTTAGAACACTATAAATATGTTGCTGTAAAAGAAAGTGACCTAAAAATCACTAGGAAGGCAATAAAGTCCACAGGATCCCCAGAAATAAAAATAGAACAGTAGCAACAGAATGCCTTAAAAGAGGGGAAAAAAAATAAGGGTGGAAATAAAATTCAAAAAAAGTCAGTAAGAAAGCTAGGATAGCCAATTGGAACACATAATGAAGAACTTCAAAGTAGAGGTTCCAGAAAAAGAGAATAGCAGATATGGAAGTCAGAAATGCAGGGTACAATAAAATTTGTAACTTGACTAAATTATAAAACAGCATAGTAAGAATACTACTATTAAATTTTTTTTAATTTTAATTTTTAATTTTAAAAGTATTTTTCCAAATTTCAGCATCCACCCCTGTAAAAAACCTTGTGTTCCAAAATTTTTTCCTTCTCTTCCCTCATCCCCAAGATAGCAAACAAATCTGATGTAGGTTAAACAAGTGCAATTTTTTAAAACATGTTCATATTTGTCATGCTGTGTAAAAATAGTCAGATCAGAAAGGGACAAAAAGCACAAGCAAACAATAATAATAAAAAAAAGGTGAAATACTAGCTTTGATTCACAGACAGTCTGATAGTTTTCTCTTTGGATGTACATAACTCCATCACAAGTCTATTAAAAATTGTTTTGAATCACCTCATTGTTGAAAAGAGCCAAGTCCACAGTTGATCACATAATCTTATTATTGTATACAATAGAACACCATTTCATTAAAATAAAATGACCTAAAAAATGAATAGAGATAGTTTAAAAATTTTAGATCTCAGAAATTCATGGTGAATTAAATGGCTGGAGTTCAAGGAAATTAGCTAGTGACATCGAAAACAAATCATAAGTTGCAGTGTTTGAATTCACAGATCACTGATGGACTGAAACCCCTAAATTAAAAAGAAATGTAATGGGCAACAATAGGAATTTTAATAAATCAGCCCTGGAGTGAGGAGGACCTGAGTTCAAATGTGACCTTAAGACACTTGTGCCACTTACTAGCTGTGTGACCCTGAGCAAGTCACTTTAACCTGCCTTGCAAGGGAAAAAACAAAAAACTAAGGTGAAGTACTAAGTGATGAGAACTAAGAGGTATTCAACATGCAGTCACTTAAAATGAGGGAACAGCTATGGTTAACAGGAAAGTTTAAGTGGTGAAATAATGTTTATATGCATCTTGGTCAAGAGGGGACTATTAAAAAAACAATTTGGTTTGAGTGGAGGTTAAAGGGAAAATATCTAGGGACAAAATTTCCTAAGGAATTGAGGGCAAGGGAGAAAATGTAATGGTATATGGAATAAAACCCCACATTTCCTCTTAAATCAATATTGTAGAGAGCATAGGGGCACATAGAGGAGCTCCCATCTTGCCTTAGTTAGATAAGGTAGTGAAGGCTTGTTAGTCCCTTAAAATGCCTCTAAGGCAGGAGAACAGGAACCCAGTATGTGTGGACAAGAATATGGGAGGGGAAAAGAAGCTGGGTTGTTCACTGGGAGGTGGAATTGTAGAGGTCATTGAGATATTCTTGCAAGAAGGTGAAGGAGGGGAAGTGATAGCATGTCCATTTTGAGTTTCAAAAGGAGTGCTTAATGGGGCAGCTAGGTGGCACAGTGGATAGAGCACCAGCCCTGAAGTCAGGAGGACCTGAGTTCAAATTTGGTCTCAGACACGTAACAGCTGTGTGACCCTGGGCAAGTCACTTAACCCCAATTGCCTTAGCAAAAAAAAAAAAAAAAAAAAAAAAAGGAGTGCTTAAGTATTGTTTGTTAGAATCACATTTTACCCTGGAAGAAGGGAGGGAAAGAAATAAATGGAATAAGCAATCATATTAATAAACTATACCGAAAATGGACAAAGTTTGTGTCTTTCAGAAGCCCAACTTTGTATGAGGAACATAGAGGGAACAAACAAAGCATAAGCATATAGCCTACAAATAGTACTTTAAATTTCAGAATAGGAAGAAAAGGAAATAAGAATAGGGAGAAAGTAAATGTTTCTTGGTTAAAAGCTTCCTAAATGAATGCTACGCACATTAAGTTGGAGTGGATGGGGATGGGATAGAAAATATTCTGAACCAAACTCTTATTTGGGCTAGAGAAGGGAAGAGGAAAATGATTTTAAAAAATAATTAAATTCATAAAACTTAGGATAGAGCATGATAATAGGAGTTCAGAGAAACAGAGAAGATAGAGATTAATTTTCTATAAACAAAACTGATCAGGCTGATCTAGCTTAATGGAGGTGAAAAATCTAAACAAAAATAAGCAATAAATATTTTAAATGGGAATTATTAACCTCTTGTAAAACAAGAAAATGGCAAAAAATTTCCCAAAAGAATCTCATGTGAAGCATGAAACCAAAGATATATTTAGAATGACATTGAAGAATTAAAACAAAATTAACTCTACCTGAAGTCTTACTCTCCAATTGAGTTTCTTTGTAAAATGGGGATGATAGCACCTACCTTACAGAGTTGTGAAGATGAAATGAAATCAAATGTGTAAAGTGTTTTGCAAATCTTAGAGATTTATAAAATGGTAGCATTGTGATTATAAAAAGCTGGAATTACAGTCATGATTTCAGTAATACAAGATCAAGAGGAAAAAAACAGGGAAACTACATAATGCTCAAAGTCACCTAGACAGTAAATACATATAAACATACACATAAATGCACAAAATAATTGCAGTGTCTAAATTTTTAAAGGAAAAATCGAATTACAAAAAGATTATATGCCACAGCAATTATAAAAACACTTAATGTTCCTCTTTCAGAGCTAGGTAAATCTTGAGACATGAATAAAAAAGGAAAACAAATAGATTTGGAAGATTATATTAAAAATATATTACTTGCATGAGAATAGCAAAGAATATATATGTTTCTCAGAATTACAAGGTAGGTATCTTTATGTAACTTGGTCATGTACATGTACAAAGTAGTACATGTGAAAAGAGGAAAGATATAGTAATCTTTTACAAATCACACTAAAATTAAGATAGTATTTAATACATAAGAACATAAGAAAAAGACCTATAACTAAACAAGGCTAATGACATCTTGAATACTGAGTGCATCAAGGAACGAATCATAGGAACAATGAATATCACTGAAAAAAATGAGACAACATTCCAAAATTTAGGGCTGCAGATAAGTCTGTAGAGTCACAACTTGGAAAATATTAACAAAACATAAATAAGAGCATTAGTAATCTGTGTACTTTGGAAACAGATTAACTTTAAAAAAAGCAAAGATCAAATCTAGAAGATAAAATTGAAAGTTTAAAAGATTTGAAATGATAAAACTAAACTGCCTTTTAAAGATCTAACAAAATTAATAGATCTTGGGGCAGCTAGGTGGTGCAGTAGATAGAGCACCAGTCCTGAAGTCAGCAAGACCTGAGTTCAATTTGGTCTCATACACTTAACGTTTCCTAGCTGTGTGACCCTGGGCAAGTCACAACCTCAATTGCTCTAGCAAAAAGAAAAAAAAAAAAAAAAAAAAAATCTTTAGGGAATTCAACTTAAAAAGGGGAGAGTGGAAAAGCAAAGTGCATGTATGTGTGTGTATCACACACACACATACACAGAGTAAATGCCAAACAAAAAAAAATTAAAAAGAATTACCAGAAGCACTCCACTAAACTTTTTAGAAGACAAATATGATGCTGATAAATTAGTATCTACAAAAATATAAAATGCTCAAAGTAACATGAGAAATGTCATCTTAACTCAGTTTTGGATAAAGAACAAAAAACAAAAAGCAAAACCTTTACTATTAGTTCCAAGTTTAATCAAATCTATAAAGAGCAGCTAATATTCATGCTACAGATTCACTCTTAAATTGGAAGAAAAATCACAAGTATGATGCTGATAAAGAAATCAGAGAGTCATAAAGCAGAGAAACACTAAGGGATGTCAGTGTAAAATTATTTTAAATGAAATCTTTGCAAAGGCTAATATAGCAAACAATTCTTTGCCATTACCAAGTTAGATTTTTAACTGAGATGCAAGGATATTGCCATCTTAGTAAAGCAGTTAGTATAATTGTATATTCAAATTTCTCAAATACTTTTGATCACTTTAAAAAGATTCCTTTTATGTGTATGTATTTTGTCGTTTTAAACATAAATAGTGCCATATTTTGTCAAAGGCTTTTTCTCTATGTAGACACGCCCCTCTCCCCTCAGTATATCTGTGTGTGTATATGTATACATACACACAATATATGTGTGCATTTTTATATTTATTTGTACATGTACATAGGTATATGTATACACATGTATACATACAAATGCATATATACAAATATCTACATATACTTTGTATTGCCTTTTTCTCTTTTTATGATTATTTAGGTTGTATATCTTCCCTAAAAGGGAGCTGATAGTCCCATTATACTCAGCCCTTGTCAGACCTCCTTCATTTGGAGTATTGTGTTCAATTATATTCAGTTCTGGGTGCTACTGTTTAAGTGTAAGTGTGAACAGCCACCTTTTAGTAACATTCAGACTAGTAGAATGAACTAGGAAGCTTTCACCTGGAGAAGAGAAATCTCATAAGGATGTATTAACTGACTTCATGGGGAAGAGGCATTAAGACTTGTTTTATTTGGCGCTATGGGGCTGAGCCAGGAACATGAGTAGAAGGTACAAGAAACCAATTTTAACATTAGGATTTAGAGTTGTTCCGAAGTGAAATGGGTTTGCTTCAGAGGTAGTAGGTTATCTCTCAGGTCTTCAAGCAGAAACTAGTTAATTATTTTTAAGGTATATTAAAGCAGAGATTCCTTCTGATGATGGGTCAGATTAGATGACTACTGAAATAATTTCTCAAATTTGGAATTCTATAAAAATCAATAGTTACCATTTTTAATGAAGTAATGTTTTAAAAAAGCAACAGGAAACCAGCAAAAGAAAAATTCCATTGAAAATACTATATAAAATGCATGAAATGTTTGAGTATCATGTTCCAAAATACTTTCATGAGGAATATTAAGTAGATAAAACACTGTAATATAATAATACTTGTATTACATCAAAAGAGTCTTTTGAGGAAAGGACTTTACAAGCTATCAACTTTTTATTTTGTGTGAGCGTAGTATAAATCAAATTACCTTGTAATGTTTTTAGATTTTCCTGTGCTTAATAGAATGATCAAATTAGTTAACTATAGAATTTAGAAGGTAATTTGAAGAGATCCTTTATCAATGAAACAGCTATGCAGAGAAAGCTTTTCAAATTAATACTAGATGATAGATGAAATAGTAATAAAAATCCTATTTTAATATTTAATTTTAACATTTAAATTTCTAAATTTAGAGTTTTGAATTTCCCTTTAATCCCTCCCCCACTTTTTGTGAAGGTAAGCAATATGATATCACTTATATGTACCTTTTTATTAAAAAAAAAATTATACCTAGACAGTATGCTGCAGAAGAATGGTTTCAAACTCAATTAGAAAATAGGGCCAGTAAACCCTACATACAGATCCCTGCAGCTACATATTGACTTAGAAAACCTCATAGTAACATCCATATTATATATTACTTTTAATTATTTCCCAATTACATTTAATCTAGTTTGGACTTTGATTGTTACAGGAGGTATTTGATACTGCTGCTGTGGAGAACAGTGCTGGTTGTTGTTTTTCAATTGTTTCAGTTTAACTCTTCATGACCCTAGTGGGAATTTTTGTGGCAAAGACACTGGAATAGTTTGCCATTTCCTTCTCCAGCTCATTTTCTTTTTTTTTTTTTTTCCTTTCTTTCTTTTTTTTAATTAAAAGCTTTTTATTTACAGAACATATGAGAGATTTTTCTACATTGACCTTTGCAAAAAAAATTTTTTTTGTTCCAAGCTTTTTCCCTCTTTCCCTCCACCCCCCACCCCTAGATGACAGGTAATCTAATACATGCTAAATATGTTAAATTATATGACAAATACAATATATGTATACATATCTGTACAGTTATCTTACTGCACAAGAAACATCAGATCTAGAAAGAGAGAAAAAAAAACAACCTAAGAAGGAAAACAAAATGCAAGGAAATATTCACAGAAAGTGTTAAAAGTGCTGTATTGTGGTCCACACATAGTTCCCACAGGCCTCATTCTGGATGTATATGACTATCTTCATTGTCTAGCTCATTTTACAGATGAAGAAATTTAGACAAACTGAGTTAAGTGACTTGCCTAGGGTCATATAGCTAGTCAGTGTCTAAAGCCAGATTTGAATCAGAAATAGGAATTTTCCTAACTATAAATTTAGTGCTCTATCTACTGCACTTCCTAACTGCCCTAATGGTGCTGTTATAAAATGATAATAATTAATTTTGCTTTCTTTGATAGAAATCTACATTCTAGAGCAAAATATATTGACTCCCTAACAAAAAAGTGTTCAATCATGGATGCAGAAGATGAAGCTGTCCTAAATCTAATTGCTGAATGTGAAATGGATTTAAGTAAGCCTCCTGGGATTACAAGTGCTAGTAAAAAAAACTGTGCTGTACCTGAATTTCATAATTTGCAAGGTATTTTACAGTGACTATTGCTTATTGAATGTTGGCTGTGGTTTGTGTCACACATGCTGTATAATTGGTGATTTTTTTTAAACAACATGGTTTTATAGGAAGAGCTTTTATTTGGGGAGACCCAGGTCTAAACCTTGACTGCTAGGCTGGACTGCCGGTTTCTTCATTTGTAAAACCAGGGAATAGGTCTAGGTGACCATTAAGGGTTTTAAGATCTGTGATCTCTGTTTGAAACTCTTAAGTAAACTGGCTTATTTATACAGGGTCTTCTTAATGATTTTATGAAGTTTTGAATTTTATTAATTTAGGTTTTAGATTCATGACAAAAAGAAACAGCAAATGACATTTAAAAGAAAATTATTAAAAAGAAAATAAATTTGAGGCAAATGCATAATTCTACAGTGTATACTTATTTCAGAGCTGATAGAAGATTTAAAAAAATTCTCCCTCAGACAAGGTTTATATTATTTTTCATCTGTGTTTCTTTAATGCTTAACACAGTACTTAATAAATGTTTCTTGAATTTGAGAAGGTAAACCATATTCTATAACTAGCAGAATTGAAGTCCTTGTCAACTTGAGAAGAAAATTCAGTATGCCTTTAAATGGAGTTTATAGATCATTTCCATATTTGTAGTTGACTGTGCCTTAAAATTTCATAAGGTCTTTTTTCATCATTTATTAAAGAAAAATAGAAAAGGAAAACAAAAACAGAACAGAACATTGTCAAGTATCTAGCAGACATTAGGGAGGAATCAAAATATATGATAATAAATTGTCAGTTCAAGAAAAGATATATAATAGTAGAAGAAATATTCATTTCTTTGCTTCTTTGAAGGTTGTTCTTTTGTTCTTTGCTGTACTTTTTTTTAAACTTTATTCTTTTTTTCCCCTTTCATCCCCCCACCTCTCCCAAACAGGTTATAGTTTAAGCACAAATAGATATCATATACATATATAGATACATACATACACGCAAGTAGACACCCCCACATCATCCCATCCATCCACATACACATGTGTGTATGTGTTTGGGGGTATGTGTGTGTGTGTATTCATACTCACCCACAAGCATATAGACCTCTATACACGCACATACATATCTACATATACTCAGACACATAAACACACACACACACACACACACACACACACACACACACAATGTGCAAACATGCATCCAAAACATCTATAGGGCTGACATAGAATCTAGATTTCTCCCTTAATTAGTTTGACTTATCTCTTCTTTTCTATCCCTGCTAACTCTTCTCTTTTTTTTAATATTTATTTATTTTATTTGCATAACATATGTGTGGGTAATTCTTCAACATTAACCTTTACATAGCTTTTCTGTTACAAATTTTCCCCCCAACTCCCCACCCCTCCCCTAGATGGCAGGATATCCACTACATGTTAATTATGTTAAAATATTGGCACATCGAATATATGTATACATATTTCCAAACTTATCATTGTTGTGCAAGAAAAATCTTATCTACACAAAAAATATATCAGATAAAGGAAACACAATGTAAGCAAACATCAATCAAGAGTATGAGAATGTTATGTTGTAGTCCACATTTCACATCCCTCTCTCTGGGTGTATATGGTTTTCTTCAGTGAACAATTGGAGGTGGTTTGAAACATTTCATTGTTGAAGAGAGCCATGTCCATCAGAATTAATCGTCATATAGTACTGTTGTTGCCGAGTATAATGATCTCCTGGTTCTGCTCATTTCACTCAGCATCAGTTCATGTAAGTCTCTCCAGGCCTCTCTGAAATCGTCTTGCTGGTCGTTTCTTACAGAACAATAATATTCCATAATATTCACATACCATAATTTATTCAGCCATTCTCCAATTGAAGGGCATCTATTCAATTTCCAGTTTCTAGCCAGTACAAAAAGAGCTGCCACAAACATTCTTGCACATGTGGGGCCCTTTCCTTCCTTTATGATTTCTTTGGGATATAAGCCCAATAGAAATCCTGCTAACTCTTTTGCTATAAATCTGCTTCTTAACTTGCCTTGTTATTACTTAACCTCTTATGGCCCATTAATTCCTCCCTTATCTTCCCCTACTCTTTGCTGCCCCCACCTTCTCTTCCCCCTTATTTCTTTATAGATTTTGGAAGGTACTGTACCCTTTGGAAGGTACTATACATAATTTATATGTAGTGTTGCCTATTTAACTCATTCCTGATGTAAATAAGTTTTCAGAACTATGAGCCCTCCTCCCTCCTGTAATCTCTGCATCTCATTTGTATAATATAATTATTATTTTTTACCTTTTCTAGATAGTTTTGCTTTTTTAAGAGTCTACTCAACTCTTCCTCAGTCTTTTTGAGCTACCCAGTTGCTGATCTTAAACATATGGTATACATTTCCATGTAAAAACCAAACAATCTGTTAAGTTCCTTGAAATTGATCTTTTCTATTGAGTTTGGGCTTGGTTAAAAGAAAGTCCTGAAAATCTGAAAGTTCATTGAGTGTTCTTTTTTTTAAAATTTATTTAATTAATTAATTTTATGGATAATTTTGCTGGGTTTGATATTTTTAGCCTCAGACTTAGTTCTTTTGATTGTTGGTATATATGATTCTAGTACCTGCGGTCTTTTATTGTGGCTGCTGATAAGTGCTACACAATTTTGCTTATAAGGTCTTTATGAAGATTTTTGTATATTTGTCTAGACCTGTGATTTCCATGTCATAGGAAACTTTCATTAAGGAAATTCTGCTGCAGCATCAGACTCTTCTGAGTGTCTTTGGAACCAGATTAAAATGTAATTGGGAGATATTTAACTAGACAAAACTTTAGTAATACATATGTGTGTGTGTGTGTGTGTGTGTGTGTGTGTTTTTAAAAGTAAGTATACCCCTGCAGGGGTCATTATATATATAAGTTTTAGTAGCCCCTGGTTCACTGTTTGATACTTCAGCCTTGTTAGAGAACTGTCTGAAACACTTGAGAGTTTGGGTGACTTGCCTAGGCTTTTTACATAACCAGTAGGTATTGGTAGAACTTAGAATTCAGGTCTTCCACTCCAGCCTTGAGTCAGGGTTCTTTTTTTTTTTTTTTTTTTTTGGTCACAACTTTCAGGTAGTCCAATTCTTATATTTTTTCTTTTCAAATCATTCCTCCAGATCTGTTGTTTTTTTTATGTTTCATGTTCTGTTTTTTTTTTCATTTTTTATATTCTGTTTTGTTATTTCTTGGTCTCTTATAGCTTCACTGACTTCCCCTTGCCCAATTCTAATTTTCTCTTCTCCCCTTTCCCTCTTCCTCCTTCCCCCTTTCTCCTTCTTGTTCCTTAAGTAGTTAAGTGACTTGCCCAGGGTCACACATCTAGGGAATGTTAAGTATCTGAGGCTAGATTTGAACTCAGGTCCTCCTGAATTCAGGGCTGGTGCTCTATCCACTGTGCCACCTTGCTGCCCCCCCAATTCTAATTTTCAAAGAATTATTTTCTTCTTTAAGACTCTTATCTCTTTTTCTAGTTTGGTTAGCTTTTTTTTTTTTCATGATCTTGTTTTTCTTGGATGATAATTTCTTATTTTAGTTAAGTTTTTCCTCAGTCTCTCTGACTTGATTTTTAAAGTCTTTTTTGAGTTCTAATATTCTTTCTGGGCAGGTAGACATTTAATATTACTCTTTGGGGTAATGGGTTTTTTACTTCAGGGTCTTCCTCTGGAGATTAACCCCAGTCTTTCTTGTTCCCATAGTAGGTTTCTATGGTTGTGTTCTTTCTTTTTAAATTTTTAAAATATATATATATATATATATATATATAGACACACACACACACACACATATATATATTTAATGAGAATGAGAAGCATTAGTCCAAGTACCTCTAACATGAGGGTAGAGGCAGGGAATGGTGTCTTCAGCTCTCCTCTCTGACCAGGAACCCCAGACTAAGAACTCTCCCTCTCCTGTATGTTCTAGAAGCCAGCAACTTCTCTGCCACTCTGCTTCTGCACCCACTGGGTGCTGGTTTCTTCTCTCCCAGGGCCACATTTTTGCAGTACCACTGGGCTTAGCCTTCCTGATCAGCTGAGGTTCTCTCAGACCTCTTGGACTCAGATCCCCAATTCCACTCCTTTCTGAGAGGTGAAAATCCCTGTGATCCAGACTGTGGCTCCAGCCAAAGCCAGCTATAGTTTTCTTGTTTATCCTTATGTTTTGAATGTTTGTTTTTACTTTTGTCAGATGGCATAATTGCAGCTCCTACTTTTAAAAATTCACTTTGTGTATAGTAAAAAAAAAAGTTTCTATTCCTTCAGTTTTATTTTGTTTGTGTATGACTTTGTTTTTTAACTGTGCATTTTAGGCCTTTTCTCCATCATCACTTCTATTTGCTTGCTTTTTTGCCCTTGTCTTGTGTATTTTTAGAAAGAAATCTTCCAGTAGTCCCTCTGTTGTTGTAATTTTTTCCCCTGGTCCTTGGAAGCTGGATTTATTTACATTTCTTGAATTTCTGTTATCTGAGGTATTTAAAAAGCAAAGAATTTGTTCAGGTCTGGTTTTCTAGTTAAGGACCCCTTATTTTGATATTGAAAGCTGTGGTCTTATTTGTTTTAAAGCAGCTTCATTTACAAATTTGTTTATAAATCATTAAGAATTATATATTTAATTATCAGTCACATTTTTAAGCAGAACTTCATATTCTTATTTAATCAATAATTATATAAAGAATTTAATTTTTAGATATTTGAACTATAATGTCTAGTATGTATATAGTTAAAGAATTTTTAGCCACCTAATTATTTTAATTCTTTACTTATCAAAATATTAAGTGGGCACTAGACAGATGAGTTCCATGGGTTAAGGAGATGGGGAAGAATGCCAAAAAGAAATAGATCTGTATTGAAGCATTTCATCCTTCTTTCTATATTGTCACAAGAAGAAATTTGATGACTATCATGGGACAATTTCTTGGGGTGCTTCCCAGGTTAATTAGAAAAATTTTAATAACAGCATATCTAAGAATGCTTGTCTTTATGTAGGTATATATTACAGTAAATTATGATGGAAGAATTTTTGTAGTTGCATTTAATTATAATAGATTTATAATTTCAAACCTCCAATTTGGTTTCAGACCTGGGGCAAAAATCTGATAGGTCAGATTTTGCTTTGACTGTGTTTGGATATGGGTATACTTTTCATTTTTGAATACTGTTTCTGTTGCTGATAAGGTGGAGAAAGGGCAATATAATGGAAGGAATGCTTATTGCCATAATCCTCAATAATTCTCTTTCTTGATTACATGTACCTGCTTGATACTGGATGATTGGTATGGAAATAGCTTGTTTTTATGATCTCTATTTATGTAAGTAATGGGGGAAAAGGTTTTTGATTTGACATAATGGCAAAAAAAAGTATTTATTTAATTTTACTGCATTGTTACTGATTTCACTATAGCATGAACTCTAGAAAAAAGTATAGTTTGGGAAATTTTCAAAATTTAATTCAAACCAACACTGGTATACATTTTGAATTTAGCTATCATTGCTATAAGAAAATTTTTTTTAAAGTGATCTCTTTCAGTTCATCTTATAGGCCAGGTATTCTTTATTTTAAATGAACTCATTTAATTTCAAACTTGAGAATTATTTTGCTCTAGTTTTGCAGTTACTAACTATATGATTTTGTCAGATCCTTTAACTTTTGGACCTCAGTTTACTCATTTGTAAAATAAACATATTAGAACCAATTGTTTCCAGATATATTTTATGACATGAGAAAAAATAGAGTACCACTTTATAGAACATAAATCTTTGAATTTTAGTAATTTTAAGTTTTTTGAGACTATATTCTTGATCATTTTTATTATGAAAATGAAATTGTTCCATTTTAAGATTATACTTGAAATAGAACATTTTCCTATGTTTGAAAAAAAATTTTCTGTTCAATTGATCCATTTTATGGTAATAAAGATTTGTTAAAATATTTGATATCATATTATTAAACTATACTGACTTTCCTAAGTGAATTTTATTAGATATTTGATACATTTTAGGAAAATATAATTTTTGTCAGCTTGAAGATGTATAAAATATTTGTAGCAGCTTTTCTTGTGATGGCAAAGAATTGGAAATTGAGAGGATATCCACTCAAAAATTGCGGAAGGCTGAATGTATTGTGGTATATAAATGTAATGGAATATATTGTTCTTTAAGAAATGATGAGCTGATAGATTTCAGAAAAACCTGGAAAGATTTACAAGAATTGATTCTGAGTGAAATGAGCAGGACCAGGAGAATATTGTACACTGTAGCAGCAAGATTGTGTAATGATCAACGTTAATAGACTTAGCTCTTCTTAGTAATATAGTGATCTAAGACAATTCTAAAAGATTCATGATGGAAAGCACTGTCATTATCCAGAGAAAAAGCTATGAAGTTTGAATGCAGATCAAAGCATATTATTTTCACTTTTTGGTTGTTTTTTGGCTTTTTTTTCTTTCTCTTGGTTTTCCCCTTTTATTCTGCAGTTTCTTTTACAACATGATTACCATGGAAATATGTTTAATATGATTGGTGGAGGAAAGAGAAGCTCAAAATCTTACAAAGATTTGAATGTTGAAAACCAACTTTACATGTAATTGGAAAAATACAATTAAATTAAAAAAAGAAAGAAAATATAATTTTATTTATTTTGTTTGATAAAACTTATTTTTTATAACATTATTATTATTATTTAAAAAAAAAAACAGGTTCTAGGCATCTTTTAAGTCCTAAATCATTGCCAAATATCTCTGAAGATAACTTAAGAGGCTATGATAGGAAAAAAAGCAGCAGCAAAGTGAGTTTTCTGGATGATAAACATCATGAACATTCCAGTTTGAAATGTCAAGATGAAATAGAAGGTCAGCATAAATATAGTCATTTTGACCTTCAAACCTCAGGTAATCAAATTAAAAATGAAAAATTTTTATTTAAACAAATTTAGTTTTTTTTTTAGTACTGTATGTGATACAGCTGTAGTAATCCTTATGCTTTTCACTGTGTTTATTGAAAATATATCTCAGTTTGCTATCAGATTGCATATTGAGAGTTTTCTTTATTTCCTTTTGAATTTATAGTGCAATTTAAATCTGATTATCTTTTTCTTTTCTTGAAATCTTTTTCATGACATTATTTTGGGTAATTTTATGTAGCTTTTCATAGAAAGTGGCATTATGGCATAGTGGATAGAAAGCTGATCTTGAAGTTAGGAAGACCTGGGATCAAGTCCTGCCTCTGGACTCTCTGACCCTGGGCAAGACACTAACCCATTCAGTTCTTTAAGCACTAAGAGTATATAAGTTGCAGAGAAGGTAAGGATTCCCCCTAAGATGTTCCTCATCAGATGCTCTCTAGAATAGTGAAATTCTAGTTCTAGTCCCTTGTCTCTATATCCTTTGTTTTTAACGTGTATGTGCTAAAATTCTCAATATTTTGAAGATTAATAATTGATTTATAGTAAAAATATTTTCAGACTATTAATATTAAAATAGTATGTATAAACTAGTACACTTTTATAACAAGCTAGAGTTTCAAATTGATAATTGACTTATTGATGTCTAGGATTATCATACTATCAAGTTCATAGTTTCAGTAAACCTCATACTTTGAATAATTATTTTTCCATATGTTAAATTAGTTTTATGTTTTTTTTCTCCCTTTATCCCTTTACATGGCACCACCTAATGGAATGAAATATTTTGATCATTTAAAAGTTTATGGAATTCTAAGATTTTTGAACTTAAAATGCTCAATTTTTTTTTTTTGGATTGTGCAACATATTATCTCTTTCAGTGTTACATAATTTCTAGTTTTAAAGTTAAAATGCATTGAAGCTAAATTTGATTTCTAAATTTTGTTGGAGATTTTACTTATAAACTTAATGACAACTGGAAACAATGACAAATGTCTAAAAATAATTTTACTATAATTTCTAACCATTTTAATACAGACTGTTTTCATTTATGCCTTGTATATTTTATAGAAAATTGATTATTTTATGTATTAGATGCATTTATAATTATTTTGCACTGCCAAATCAACTAAACAACAAAATTTCTACAAGCATTGCATAAGACAGAATTATAATATTAAAGGTTTATTGCTACTCTTTATTCCAATTTTCATTTTGTTTTAAATTCATGCTCATATTATATTTCTTTTTATCATTTTATTTATTTAATCTCTGTTTTATTTTACTTTGTTGCATTATTCTCCTGACTCTTAGATATTCTTAATGGACTTGAATTTTTTTTTTTTTTTACCAAAACTTTTTTATATAGAAATGATTAACTCTTTGGTCTTTTTTCCCTTTCATTTCCCTTTCAATCTAACTCAGAAAGATAATAGTTAAGTGACCATTGACTAATTAAACTGTCTATATTCCTAGTCAATTCTCTAGGAGTTTGTGGCAGAACAGTTACTGGACAGATTTGAAGAAACCATTTTCTCACCAGGAGTTTAATTCCCAGCACTGGGAATACAAATACAAAAGTGAAAATGGTCATCAACCTCAAGGAATTTATACAGTGATATGACACAATACATAAAAGGATAGGAGTGTTAGGAAAATTAATGTAGTAGTAATGATAGTAGTGTTAGGAGAGATATTTTGATTTGAAAATTTTATAGTGATGTTAGAAACATTGGAAAGGAGATCATTACTTCCTTTTTAGTAGCAATAGTAGTTTTAATTTGATTCTTTCTCCAGAACAAGGAAGCAGGAGTTAAAGAAAAAATGTAGCTCACTGTGCACATGCATGGTGGGAAAGAGCTTGACAAGGAGTTGAATTGACTGGGTAGAAGAGGGAGGCATGGCTGAAATCATCTGATCAGGATAGAATGGTCCCCAGGATGTGCTCCTTAGTCAGTACGTGAGAATTCCAGTTTGGTAGTTATGACTATGAAAGTTCTCTTGTATTATATGGTCTCTGATCTCAGTGACAGTGCAAATGAAGAGATGGATAGTTTGTGATGTCTAGAGGTAGGTTATAGGAAGCCCTCCCCAAGATGTTGTGGGGTGAGCAGATGAGGAAGGACAGGATGAAAATTTTGACGACAAAAGGGTTAAGTTCCTTCATAAACAAAAATTTTAAAAATGGGGAAAAAAGACAGTTGGGCAAAATTTTCAACAAAAGGTAGAAATCTACCAATATGTGCAGCGCACCAGTCAGTAAGCAAGCTTTTTTTTTTTTTTTTTTTTTGCTGAGGCAATTGAGGTTAAGTGACTTCCCCAGGGTCACCCAGCTAGGGAATGTTAAATGTCTGAGACCATATTTGAACTCAGGTCCTCCTGACTTCAGGGCTGGTGCTCTATCTACTGCGCCACCTAGTTGCCCCTAAGCAAGCATTTTTAAAGTGCTTACTATTTGCCAGGCACTGTGATCAAAGATAGGGATATAAAGAAAAATAAATAAATGAAACTCACAGTCCTTATTTTCAAAGAACGATTGTACATTCTAATGAGGGAGACAACATGTAAACTCTTTTAAGTATATATGTAAATTGTAAAGCATACATGAAGGTATTCTGAAAAGGGAAGGCATTAACCTGTAAGATCAGGGAAAGCCTTCAGAAAGTGAGATTTGAGCTGAGTCTTGAAGGAAACCGGGAGAATTTCAGAGGTGGCAGTGAGGTGGCTGAGCCTTCTAGGCATAGAGAATAGTCAGTGAAAAGGCACAGAAATTAATGATGAATATTGTTTTCTTTTTAAAAAAATTTTCAATAGTATTTTTTCCAAATATATATAAAGATAGTTTTCAGCATTCATTTTTGTGAGACTTTTGTTTTCCAAATTTTTCTTCCTCCCTTTCCTACCCCCCTCCCCAAGACAGCAAGTAATCTGATATAGGTTAAATATGTGCAATTCTTTTAAACTTGTTTATATATATATATGTCATTTTGTACAAGAAAAATTGGACCAATAAGGAAGAAGCCATGGACTTTCCCTTGTTCTCCTAATTTGCTTATATAAATATCAGCCTTTAAGTAAATCATGAAACCATCTCTACCTTATCTTGTTAAAGAGTGTTAGAGGTTGATTAGTGCCTAGTTTCTGTCAAACTATTTTCTATTTTTCCCAGCAATTTTGTTAAATAGTGAGTTCTTATCCCACAAGCTTGAATCTTTGGATTTATCAAACACTAAGTTATTACATATATCCATTAACTATTGCATCTTTTGTACCTAATCTATTCCACTGATCCACTACAACATTTTTTAGCTAATACTAAATGATTTTGATGACTGCCATTTTATAATATAGTTTTAGGTATGATATGTCTAGGCTATCTGCCTTTGCATTTTCTTTGATATTCTTGACCTTTTGTTCTTCCAGATGAGTTGTTAAAATTTTTTTAGCTCTATAAATTTTTTGGCCGTTTGATTAGTATAGCACTGAATAAGTGGATTAATTTAGGTAGAAGTGTCATTTTTGTTATATTAGCTCGATCTATCCATGAGCAATTGAGGTAGAATATTGTTTTCAAGAACCACAAGTAAATGGATCATAGACTATGTAGAAAGTAGTATGTCAGAGGCCTCAAAATCTAGGAAGACTAGCTTACAAAGAAATTTAAATGCTTCACAGAGAACTTTATATTTGATCCTAGAGGTAATTGGGTAGCCACTGGAGTCCCTTGATTTGAACAGGATTATATGGTCAGATCTATGTTATAGGAAAACCCCTTGGCTGCTGAATGATCATTAGATTAAAGTGAGGGCAGAGTCAGGAAAGCCATTTAGGAGGGTATTGCAATAGTGTAGAAGTGCTGGGGACCTGAATTAGACTTGTAACTGTGTAAGTAAAGACAAAGAGAACTAACTATTAAAGGAAAGCTATGAAAGTAGAAATAACAAGGGTTGACAATGAATTGGATCTCTAGAGTAAGTGAAAATTGAGGAGTTGAGACTTAAGACATCAAGATTGCACTTAAAGCATTCAGTTTATTAAGTTTTCATAGCAAAGCTAATTATGAATTTTTATATCATTCAGATTTCTGTTTTTATATATTTGCGAACATAAAGCTTTCTTAAGAAAATAGAACATTCTTTTAGCACAAATGTGAAAGTCTTAATTTCTTTTTATTGTTGTTTTTGAATGATGATGATAGTTTGAACCAGAACCACAACTAATGGCCTTAGAGGATATGATGGTTTGCTCTTTATAAAATCTACAGGTATAGAGGGACCATTCAATAATCCTGAACAGAAGAAAGTTACATCAGCTCAAAAGATGCTAAAAACTTTAGCTACTTCTGGAGTAATATATAAAAGAAAAATGCTTAATAGAAGATTGCAGTCAATTCAGGAAGAGAATTGTCAAGATCTTTTGGAAAGGAATAATAGATTACCCAGTGCTGACGAAAGTATTTTCAGTCAAGAAGTGGAAAGAAAAATGGAACTGGAAAGAAAAAATGACAAAAGCTTTTCTAACTTTGATAGATCTGAGCCTGATAGATCTGAACAGCCAAGGACTAAAAACATAAATTCATCTCTCAAAGAGGTAATCCAAAAGATCTGATAATTTTGGCAGAATTGTTTTTATTCAATAGGACTCTTATGTTTCTTATTTTATAATCATTGGATATTAAATGTTCATTTTTTCTATTTATTGACCTTAGAATATTTTTCCTCTAAGTGTCATTAAACATTTAATATTAACTTAAGTATATTTAGCTCCATAATATAATTTGCTAAACATTTTAAAAATTAATTTTTGTTATGATGCCATTATATATTCTTTAGAAACTTCTTCCTCTGCTTCAAAAAATCTTCTACAGTGTGAAATTGTTAAAAGAGAAGTGTAATAATAAGAGACTATGTAGGTGATTTTATTTAGTATTTGCTTTTATGAATCCATTGTGGTCAAAGTTGTGATGCAGTCATTCCTCCCACATGGTGGCAGTCATCTCTGAACCTGTCAGAGTCCTGCAAAGACTGGTTCAGTTACAGAAGGAATGCTTTAGTCCCCAGTGTTCAGAAGTCCCTGGTTTGGTCATTTTTTTTTGTTGCTTTTCCCCTTGTCTCATTTGTGTCCTTGAACATAGTTGTCTTAGACTGAAGGGAAAACAGTGCTCTTGCCACCTCACTTTAGAAAGAACTTTGGGTTTGAAGTCAACTATTCTCAAATCTTACTGTGCTCTTTACTTCTATGTAAACATTGGGCCTTAGTTTCTATAAAATGAGAGGAGAAATGACCTATTAGTTTCTTTTTTTTTTTGCTTTTTGCTGAGGCAATTGAGGTTAAGTGACTTGCCCAGGGTCACACAGCTAGGGAATGTTAAGTGTCTGAGACCAAATTTGAACTCAGGTCCTCCTGACTTCAGGGCTGGTGCTCTATCCATTGCGCCACCTAGCTGCCCCATGACCTATTAGTTTCAAAACTAATCCTGTGATCAGGCTCTGGTGAGAGTTTAGGGCATTTCTCATTGACTTTATCTTAGGGTTTTGGTCACCCCTTCTAGTAGATTTCCAGTGCTTGTTGCACCTAGATTCAGTAGAGCTCCTTTGCTGCCAGGTTCTCCTTAGAATTGAAAAAGAATTTCACGTGTCTAGTCTAATCCCTCCCCCAAAAATGAATCACCTATACAGCATTGTCAGCTAGCTGGTACAAGTCAGTAGAGCACCAGGCCTGGATTCAAGAAGACACATCTTCCCAAGTTCAAATCTGCCCTGAGACACTTACTAGTGTGAGCCTGGAGAGCTCATTTAACCCTGTTTGCCTCAGTTCTTTTTTTTTTTTTTTAAATTTTTTTTTTATATTAAAGCTTTTTATTTGCAAAACATATGTGTGGGTAATTTTTCAACATTGACCCTTGCAACGCTTTCCGTTACAAAATTTTACCCCTTAGTCCCCACCCCTCCCCTAGATGGCAGGAAGTCCACTACTTGTTAATTATTTTAAAATACATGACAAATCGAATAAGTGTATACATATTTTTACAGTTATCTTGGTGTGCAAGAAAAGTCAGATGTATAAGAAAAAAAAAATCCGAGAAAGGAAACACAATGCAAGCAAACATCAATAGAGAGCATGAAAATGTTATGTTGTGGTCCACATTTCATATCCCTCTCACTGGGTATATGGCTTTCTTCACTGAACAATTGGAACTGGTCTGAAACACTTCATTGTTGAAGAGAGCCATGTCCATCAGAATTGATCATCATATAGTCTTATTGTTGTCATATATAATGATCTCCTGGTTCTGCTCATTTCACTCAGCATCAGTTCATGTAAGTCTCTCCAGGCCTCTCTGAAATCATCCTGCTGGTAGTTTCTTATAGAACAATAATATTCCATAACATTCATATACCATAATTTATTCAGCCACTCTCCAATTGATGGGCATCCCTTCAGTTTCCAGTTTCTAGCCACTACAAAAAGGGCTGCCACAAACATTCTTGCACATGTGGGGCCCTTTCCTTCCTTTAAGATCTCTTTGGGATATAAGCCCAATAGAAACACTGCTGGGTCAAAGGGTATGCACAGTTTGATAACTTGTTGAGCATAGTTCCAAATTGCTCTCCAGAATGGTCGGATCCATTCACAGTTCCACCAACAAATGTATCATTGTCCCAGTTTTCCCACATCCCCTCCAACATTTGTCATTATCTTTTCCTGTCATTTTAGCCAATCTGATAGGTGTTTAGTGGTTACTCAGAGTTATCTTTATTTGAATTTTTCTGATCAATAGTGATTTGGAGCACCTTTTCATTTGACTAGAAGTCATTTTAATTTCATCATCTGAAAATTGTTCATATCCTTTGACCATTTATCGATTGTTTGCCTCAGTTCTTCATCATAAAATGAACTGGAAAAGGAAATGCCAAACTATTCTGTTTGTTAAGAAACTCTCCCTTCCCCCCAAAAAATGAGGTCATGAAGAGTTGAAAACTCTTCATGTGTTCAATCATTCTGAAAAGTGACTGAATAACTGAACAAAAACAATTACAGTGATGGGAACTGCTCCCATAAGCAGTTCCACAAACAGCTGCACTATATTGCATGATTTTTTGGAGTCAGTATATTGAATCCTTGAAGCTTTGCCACTCACTATTTTTAGTAATTTTAAGCATTAACCTGGGGATAATAATACTTTTACTGTATTCCTCATATGACTGGACTGAGGAAGACATTTTTTAAAACTTTAAGTGCTATGAAAATATAAATTATTACTATCATTGAAACTAAGACAACTCTGAGATACCACTACACACCTGTCAGATTGGCTAAGATGACAGGAAAAGATAATGACGAATGTTGGAGGGGATGTGGGAAAACTGGGACACTGATACATTGTTGGTGGAACTGTGAACGGATCCAACCATTCTGGAGAGCAATTTGGAGCTATGCTCAAAAAGTTATCAAACTGTGCATGCCTTTTGACCCAGCAGTGTTTCTACTGGGCCTATATCCCAAAGAGATTTTAAAGGAGGGAAAGGGACCCACCTGTGCAAGAATGTTTGTGGCAGCCCTTTTTGTAGTGGCAAGAAACTGGAAACTGAAAGGATGCCCGTCAGTTGGAGAATGGCTGAATAAATTATGGTATATGAATGTTATGGAATATTATTGTTCTGTAAGAAACAACCAGCAGGACGATTTCAGAGAGGCCTGGAGAGACTTGCATGAACTGATGATGAGCGAAATGAGCAGAACCAGGAGAACATTATACACAGCAACAAGACTAT
>JAJPUD010002523.1:0-88897 GCA_023553655.1 Myrmecobius fasciatus
TTTAGGTCAAAGTATATGGATATTTAAGCTACTTTATTTCCATTTTAATTGATTTTATTTTATTTATATTTAAAATTTTTATTTCCTATTGCTTTCCAGAATTGTTACACATTAATAAATCTAACATTAATAAATCAGTACATCTATCTTGCCACAACCTCTCCAACATAAACTATTTTAATCTTTTCTCATCTTTGTTAATTTGTTGATGTTTGTCTCTGTATGTGAGTATCTATGTCTATGTATTCCTTGCCTTACCATTCCCCTTTCCAAATTTAGGTAGAAAACACTTTTTAACTAATATGCAAAGTTAAGCACATTGGCTATTATGTATCTTGAGTCCAACATCTCTCTTTCAAGAGATGAATAGCATGCTTTGGGATCAGTCCTCTAGAATTGGAGCTCATCATTATATTGATTGAGTTCTGAAGTTTTTCTTCCTAAGTTATTTTTCTTTATAATGTTGTCACTGTATAAATTATTCTCCTGATTTGCTTAGTTCACTTTGCATCATTTCATGCAATTTTCTCCAAGTTTCTTTGAAACTTCTTTTTAGCATTTCTCATGGAACAATTACATTTTCTTACATTCATATGTCCTCATTTGTCTAGCCATTCTCAAATATATAGTTACCACCTTGGTTTCTGATTCTCTGCCACTATAAAAAAGAGCAGCTTTAAATAATTTTGTATATGTGTATTCTTTTTTTTTTTAAAGACTTTAAACATTTTTTATTTAAAGTTTTGAGTTTTAATTTCGATTCCTCCTGCCTTCCTTTTCTCTCCCCCTCCCTGGGATGGTAAGCAATCAGATATAGGTTATGCATGAGCAGCTAGTATAAATGGAATCTTTAAGGAGGTTATATCCAATTAGGGAGTCAACACATATAGGGAAGTGCAATCCAGGGAAAGGAAGTGATTTGGAATGAAAAGAAAAATAAATTTCAAGTAAAGTTTAGATAAGTTAATTCAATCAAATCAGTAAATATTTATTGAGTTATCTATGTGCTCAGACTGTGTTAAGCACTGGGGATGTGGGAAGAAGTATAAAATTATCATGCTGCTTACTGTCCTGTATGTTTCTCCAGGAGAAGTTTGTAAAACCCATTTTCATCTCCCCTCTGACATCTGGAAGCAGAGCCATAACCAAGGCAGAATGTTAGGACTTTGACCCAGGGTGCCAACTTTAAAGGGCTGTGAATTTAGTGGTTGATGACAACGCTTAAGTAACTCCAGCAGCATAGACCCAACAGAACTTAGCACCCACTTAGCATGAATCATAGTGTAGCATTTTATTCTTATGTCCCTTTTGTATGTGATTAGTTTGGTTGCTAAAAGAAGAAAAAAACTCAACATTTGTATAAGGAAAAATATTAAAAATCACTTTTGAAAAATAGTCTTTCAGATAAAATGTCGAGGAGAGAGATGCTTTTCTAAGGTCTGGATGGAGAACCACTCTCAAATGAAATGTACTGACAGCACCTATTTGATGGCTAAAGGAATGACAACTAGTCATTGTGATCCAAAAGTTCATCTGCATGTGATAGTTTTGAAGAGTTTTGAAGATTATAAATGCTAAAATCATAATTCAGATAATTGTTTGGGGACTAACAATAGGAAGATTTGGCTTGCAGAATAAGAAGAGGCATCTTATCTTGACTTTTAAAGGTAAAGAGGAGACCGGGGAGACTTTGATTTGAGGCATATTTTGTATTTGTTCAGTCATTTCAATTGTGTCTGACTCTTTGTGATCCCATTTGGGGTTTTCTTGGCAAATATATTGGAGTAGTTTACCATTTCCTTCTCTAATTCATTTTACAGATGAGGAAACTGAGGCAAATATAGTTAAAAATATAGTTAAGTGATTTGTCCAGGATCACAAAGCTAGTAAGTCTCTGAGATCAGATTTGAAATCAGATTTTCTTGTTTTCAGACCTAGTGCTCCCTCTACCCATTGAATCACTTAGTTGCCTTTCATTGGAGAGCAGGGGTTTCCTAGTAACTGGAGGTCTTCAAGCAAAGAAGGGATAATTGCTTATCAGCTGTGTTGTAGAGTGTCCTCTCAGTCAGGTAGAGATCGGACTAGATGTTTTCTGAAGGTCCCTTAAATAACTCTGGAATTTTTTGATTTTTCAAGATTTAAAAAATTTTTATTCTTCCATATGAATTTTATTATTTTGTCTAATTCAGTAATGTGTCTAAACAGTAATTTGGTTGCTCCTGCATTAAATTTGTAGATGAATACCATTTCCTGCACAATATTGGCATGGCCTAATATAGTATATAGCTACTTTTTAAGGATGTCCCAAACTGAAAGAGTTTAGTGAAAAGCAGCTCAGATGCTGAGCTGTAGCCTTCTACTAGCTGTTCCTATTGGGAACAAGTAAACATTTTTACACACTTACAACTTTTAGGAAGGTTAAGGTTGGCTTGGGGAGACTTGTATTTTAGGAAGACCTGGCTCATTTTGGTGTATTGGAGAAATCAGCTCCAGAGCAGGGACCATAATCTGGATATAACCATTGTTTTCTGAGACCGGCTCCTCCACTTTCACCCATTTTCTTGGGTCTCCTCTCTCTATGCTTGCTTTGCTCACAGACATAATCTTGCTACCTTAGGTTCAACAAGATAAACTGATACCTTGCTTGGTCTCTCCATTAGCTTGCCTTCTTTATTCTTCCATCCTTTTTTTTTTTTTTTTCTCTTCCTCTGATCTGGTTCACATGGTGATTGAAAACTGCATCATTTTCTTCTCTGATTCTTCAATTCTCCTCTTTTGATGGCCAAGTTTAGTTAATTCCTCCTCCTTTGAAGTCCTTGTACCAAAAGCAGAGTTTGGAGAAAAGTTGCTATACATTCCTTCCCTCTTTCCTTTTTGTTGATAGTAATAGAAACACTGATCGTTTTTTTTTTTTTATTGCTTTATTCTTTGTTCTGTGACTTAGTTTATTTTGATTGTTGATTCTCTTGGCTTTTCCATTTAAGGTGTCATATTGTCCTCAAGTTTTTCCTTCTCTTCCTTCCTGCTATTTTTCCTTCCTCTTTACCCATGATTTTTCTTTGAATTTCTTTTTCTTATTTTATTGCTCTAGCTAGGATTTCTATCACTGAGTTAAATCACAATTATGTGCATTAGTATCCTTGTTTTACCCCTAATTTTAGTTGGAAAACTTCCAATGTTTCTCTACTGTATGTAATGATTTTCTATAGATATTTTAAAACGTTTCAAAAGTTATTTAATTCCTTTGCTTTTTAGTGTTTATAATTACATGAATTTTGGCTTTGTAAAGGCTTTCCCCAAATTTGTGAATACATGTCATTTTAGTTTATATGTTGTTATTCCTGGGATAATAGATTAGGTACCTCAGAGACTTTTAAGTCCAGTTCTCTTATTTTACAAATGAGAAAACAGAAAGTATTTCCTGTTCTATTAAGTGACTGCCCAGAGACATACAGTTAGTAAGACAAGTCTAAGCCAAGATTTGAATTCAGATCTTCATAGCTCTAAGTCTAGTACTTTATCCACTATTCTACACTTCTTTACAGATGAGAAAATTGAGGTCCAGAGATAGTAAGCAATTTATCCAAGTTCACTTAAGTAGTAAATAGCAGAGCAGGGATTCTGTTCAGGTCCTCTGACTCAAGTCCAGACTTGTTTCTGTTGTGCCACATGGCTTTTCAGTATGTTTCTAAGCATATCAATTTTATTTATTATGCTAATTGTTTTCTTAACATCGAGCCATTCTTGCACTTCTGGTATAAATCCAAGTTGGTCATAATGAATATTTTCCCCTTATACATCTGTTTCTTTTGTTTCATTGCCAGCATTTTATTTAATATCAATATGTATCAGTGTTCATTAATAATAGTGATTCCCTTTCTCCACTTTATCCTTTAATTTGGGAGGCATTAGAACTACATTTATCTTATAGCAGGAATTTGATAGTGTTCATTTTATTTTCATAAATTTAAATTAATGTATTTTGGAAGTTTTTGACATTTTTGGAACACCCCTTGAGATAATTGGAGACACTCTGGATTGTTGCAAAACTGAAAGTTGGGACTCAGTGATTGACACTCTGCTGTAAGTACCTTTCACCTCTGGCCAGCTGTGGTTTTCCTGATGGGTGTATCAGAAACAGACCAGACTGCCAAAGCAAATATTCCCTGCAGAGAGAAAGAGGCAGATTGTGATTCTTAAAGTAGCAGCAATGGAACTTCACACTGCTCACTCATACCTAATAAAAGGCTGTTGTGGGATTTGTGCAAGGAGTGAAATTCTCTACTGGAATTGACTTGTTGCCTGGGCAGGAAGGAATGAATATTTTGGCTTCAGCCCCTGGAATCTGGTTTTGCCCACAGTTTAGAATTCTTGTGTTTAAGTCATTAAGGGAAAGGAACATCATCTTCTGTGGAGCCCCCAGAAGTGCTTCATTGGTCTGGAAAGGGTCATTGCAGATTCCACTGAAATGGTCTACTAAGGCACTGAGTAGGGCATGCCCTATGCCTTCTCTGATTCTAAGAGAAACTGTCACAATGGGAGCTTTATTTATCTGTCCTTTCTCTGTGCCCTCTTTTTGTTTGGATTGGTGGGGCACACAGTGCTGAGGACTGAGTCCCTGAAAATCCCCCTAGGTACAGTCTCTCTCTGTTGTTGATATGGGTGACAGAATCCCAGCCATTCTTTCACTAGCAGCATTCCAAAATATGAAAAGGGAGTGGCTGGTACCAGATTTACATTTAATTCTTACAGCTTTGAGGTTATACCCCATGAATTTGGAGTATGAGTATAAAAAAGTAGAGATTAAAATAATTAAACTTATTTTGTAGAATTAAAATAACAAAACAGATGAAAGATGTTATAAAAGATATGCAGACAGATTCGATGAACTTATCATAGGAATTCATATCTGCATCTTGATAATGACATAGAGATTGCATGGCACTTATACTTGCTTTCTCATATTCACAGCATCCCTGGGAAGGAAGTATGACAGATCTAGTTGTCTTCCCTCTTCCCATCCCCAAAATATCCAATGAATTGAAAGGATTTGGCCATGATCACACAGATTTAAACCTGTAGAACTAATTGCTGAATCTAGTTCTTTTGACTGTAAAGTCAGTGATCTTTCTCCTACATGGCTATTAGATAAATCTGAATCATTTAAATGAAAAAAAATACCATAAGGGCAAAATTGATTCTAACTCTTAGTCTGAAATTTAGAGTTGGAAGAATTTTCAGAGATGATCTAATCGAAATCCTCTTTTTTACAGGTGAAATAGATGAATCTCAGAAATATCAAGTGATTTGTACAAATTTATGAAGATAAAAATTGGCAGAACCAGGTGTTTGATAAAGGAAATAGTTCAGGTTCAGACATTTTTTTCTATAATAAGAATGATTTCATTGGGATCTATGACTTATAAAGAATTAATTCAGTTGTCTAACTAAACTTATCCTTCAGAAAATGGAAATACCCAGACTGACCAAAAGAGTATGAGGATTGTTCTCTTGGGTCAGACCAGTTTTGGAATCATGAATACTTGAGCTTGATTGCTTGAACACACTTACTAGCTGTGAAGCTTAAATCAAACAAAATCTTTCAGCCTCAGTTTCCTGGGGAATAATAACAGCACCTACTTTCATGGTTTTTCTTAGAATCTTCAAGTTTGTAAAACAAAAAAAAAGTTGCATAATAAAGCTATTTATTTATGCAAACCTCAAACTCTGCAAAAATGTTAGCTATTAGCTATTATTATTGCTATGGCCCAGCGTTTTATCTTTGGTTAGGAAACTAAATGTGTAATTGATAATTAACATTAGAAATCTGTTTTTATGAATTCGCCTAAACATTTTTCTCATTTATTTTCTCATTCTTCGTTGCCTCTTAAGAATGCATTCTTAGCATATCCTGTGCTATGTGGAAAATAGGATTTCTTTGAGGATGGGGAGAAAGGCCTGGACCTGTAGGGAACTTGTGGTATGAAAGCACCTTTCACCAAATCAGATCAGTAACCCATCTATAACTTGTAGCATTACTGAATGGAGAACTGAGAAGTTGAGTAATTTGCCCTTGGTTGCCAAACCATTATATGACAGAGACAGGATTTGAACCCAGGGCATCCTGACTCCAAGGTCATCCCTCTATCTGCTGAACCATCCTACTTCTTAGTGTAAAGAAGAACCCCCTTTTATTTGGCTTAACTATCTTCCCTTTCCAAATTTCAGAGTTGTCCCTGGAATTTCAAGATTTGCTGACTATCTGCTATTCATGCCTGTCATGATTATATAGTCAGCAATCTAACTGCTCCTAACTTAACTTTTCTTTTTACCTTTATTTCACCTGTTTTTGTTTTCTTTCTCTCTCTCTCCCCCCACTCTTTCTGTCTCTTCTCTCTGTCATCTTTTCTCTCCCTCTCTTTTCCCCTTCTGCCTCTGTCTCTGTCTCTGTTTTTCCCTTTCTCTGACTTTGTGTTTCTGTCTGTCTCTCTCTCTTCCTCTCTTTTCTCCCCTCTCTCTGTGTGTCTCTCTCTCTTTTTCTGTTTCGCTCTGCTTATGTGTTTCTGTCTCTCTTCCTTTCCCTTTTCCTTTTTTTCCCATTCCTCCTCACTTCTATTTCCCCCTTCTCCCTTCTTCTTTCCTTTTTTGTCTTCCTTCATCTTTTTCCCTTTTCCTTTACTCTTTATCCTTCTCCCTTTTTACCTTTTCTTTCTTTCTCCCTTTGTCATTTCCCCTTTCCCTTTCTTTCCTCTTCTCCCTTTCTTTTTCTTTTCTTTCCCTCTTCCTTCTTTCCTCTTCCTTTTCCCCTGCTCTCCTCTCCCTCTTCCCTTTTTTCTTATCATCCCTTCCTTTTTCCTTTCCTCCTTTTTTTTACTCTTTCTACTCTCCCTTATTTTTTTTCATTCTCTGTTCCCCTTCCCTTTCCCTTTCCCTTTCCCTTTTCTCTTTTGCCTTCCCTTTCCCCCTTTCCTGTTGCCCTTTCCTTCCCTTCCTTTCCCTTCCTATAACAAACATCTTATTCCCATATACCAAGTCCTAGAATACTAAATTATTTTTCAATGGCTTAATTTATACTCTTTACTTGACCTCTGACACTTTCAACTTTTCCCTATTCCATCTTGGAATTCATTTGGAGAAACACTTGTCTTTTCCTAAAATAGCCAGGAACCTTGAAGAGCTGTTTTGAAGACTTGGCCTTTGACATTTATGTTTATCATTGGAAATGAGGTGTTTTGGGAAAAAATTATTCAAGCTTCCCGTGGGTCCCTTAACTATTCCTTCCAAATACTTCCCATTTACTGTGGTTCAATGACAAGAATACTAGACTTGGAATCAGAAACCTTTGGTTCAAATCTCAGGTCTGCTACTTACCAGCCATGTGACTTTGGGGAAGCCACTTATCCTCTCTGGACCTCAGTTTCCTCATCTGTGAAATGGGGGCATTAGATTAATTGACCTCTTAGGTTCTTTCCATAATTATATAACTAGTTAAGTGAGCATTTGTCATATTCTTTGTCCCTCATGCACTAGTCTGACTATGTTATTCCCTTGGTCAAAAACATTTATTGGTTCCTCATTGCCTCTGGAATGAGTGGCAAACTTCTTAGCCTTGCAAGTAATGACCTTTCCAGTTTTATTTCATATTGTTTCTCTTTATGAACTCTATATTCCAGCCACTTGGTCAACTATTCATTCTCTGAACTCAATATACTTGTTTCCTTCCTTCATGCATTTGTATAAGCCATTCCAAATTTCCAGAATGCAGTCCCTCTTCCCCTTTAAGGCAGCATCTGGAGGTGCAGAACCTGACATTTCCTCCTCTTTTTAGAGTCTCTGCAGACAAAATCTAAGTTCAAATGTATTTAAGGTTATGCAACATCTCAAAAATTGGGACAGAAAAACCAAGCATTATTAAATTAACAAAACGAGGAGTAAAATTTTGTTTTTCCTAACTTTGGCATCAGAATTCTTTCCAAACCACAAACCTGAACATCAACTCTTAAGTGTTCCAGTGTTGTGCTGCAGAAGAAAAGAAATACATAAAAATGCTGTCATTAACTAAGCCTTTCAGGTTTCAAAAATGTTCTCTAGTTTCATAGCATGTCAGAGTTGGAAGGGCTTTCAGCACAGTGTAGCACAGTGGAAAGACAACTAGATTTTACAGTCAGAGGTTGGTTTGAATCACAGTTCAAATCCTGGGGCTGCTACTTAGAATCTAGGTGGCTGGCTTTGTGGGTCTCAGGATCCTTAACTGTGAAATGAAGAAATTGGACTAGAGAGCCTAAAAGGTTTCTTTCTTCAAGTTAAAATCTTTGAAACTTTAAATCTTTGATCCTATAATACAAATCATCAGAGCATAAGGGACTCTATAGATCTAACCCTCTTTTTTATAGATAAGGAAACTAAGACCCGATAATGGGAAGCGACTTTCCCAAACTCAAAGCAGAGGAGCAGCAGGACATGTAGAACATTTGTCTCCTAACCTTTAATCCTTGGCTCACTGTACTCCAGTATGGCTGCTTGCCTACTTTTCTCTAAAACTGTGGCCTTGGTTGACCTTGGATAGGGGTATAAAACTCCTTTTAAGTAAAAGGAACAAAAATGCACAATGCCGTTTGATGACTTAGTAAAAAAAGATATTGCTATTATGGGTGGTCTTCATTACTTTCAGTTTGGGGATAAAGGAAGTAATCATAGGGTCACAAGTTGAGGGGAGAAGGATCGTGGAGACCATCAATCCCAGGCACCTTGTATTACAGGTGGAGAATCTGAAAAACAGAGATTACTCAGCTAATTAAGAGTCAGAGGTAGGGGTAGAATCTTCATGCTTCCAAGTCCAATGCTCTATCCTCTTTGTCATACTGGATCTTATGTAAACAGATTTAAGTTCTATTTCAGGAGTCAGAGGGTGTGCTTTCATGGGAAATTTCAGCCCAATTTATATTGTCTCATGATTATCTTCCTTGGTAATCTGTCCTTATTCTACTCCTCTATGCACCATACCTCATACCTCTGTTGCTGTAGACTCATCCCCATTTGGGGAAAGGCAAAGGAAGTCAAATTGAAATTTAAATCTATACTCAAATGAAAACTGAACCTACCTGAAGGTCATACTTTTGGACGTTCTCAAACAGTTGAGATTCAGTTATGGAGTATTATTGCTTTGAGTATAATCGACCAGCAGGATGATTTCAGAGAGGCCTGGAGAGACTTGCATGAACTGATGCTGAGTGAAATGAGCAGAACCAGGAGATCATTATACACAGCAACAACAGTACTATATGACGATCAGTTCTGATGGACATAGCTCTCTTCAACAATGAAATGTTTCAAACCACCTCCAATTGTTCACTGAAGAAAGCCATCTACACCCAGAGAGAGGGATGTGAAATGTGGACCACAACATAACATTTTCATGTTCTCTTATTGAAGTTTGCTTGCATTGTATTTCCTTTATCGGATTATTCTTTCTTGTAGATACGATTTCTCCTGAACAAAAAATGATGTTTGGCAATAACTATACATATATTCAATTTCTTAAGTTTTCTAACATAATTATCATGTAGTGGATATCCTGCTATCTAGGGGAGGGGTGGGGAGTAGGGGGGAAAAATTTGTAACAGAAAGCTTTGTAAGGGTTAATGTTTAGGAATTACCCATACATATGTTTTGCAAATAAAAAGTATTAATAAAAAAAATAAAAAAAATAAAAAGTTGAGATTAATTCTTGTACTATCTCTATTACCTCTTCCCAAATTTTGAAGGGATGATCTAACCTGACCTAACAGAGGCAGGAAGTGCTGACCTCATGGGAAGTCTTGTTCTTAGGGAGCATTTTCCCCCAGAGTTGAGGTTCAAGCCTGACTTGGGGGTTCAAATTTGGTCCTTCTGTTTGTCTATCCAGCTCAACACTCCTTCTTTGCCCATATACACACGGCCCCAAAGTGACTCTTGGTGACCTCTTTGTTTACTAACCTAATGGTGGTTTTTCCAAATGTTTGTGAACATCTCCACAATCCTCTTGACAGATTTACATGGCTTTTCATGTTTTACTATAAAATCCAGATTGAGTAGATAGCAGGATATTAATTGCAACAATTAGACCTTTATTTATATTGAAAATTTCTTCTGTGAAGTTTGCTCTGGGAGTTCTCTGCTCTTTAGTGGACACAGAGGTCAGTGCCTATATTTATGCTAAGAACATAGTATGAAGTACAGGCTTGTGTGCAAAGCTAGAGGCTAAAAAATGTCTAGCCTTGTTCTTATAAGTTGCTTACAACTGGAGAAATCGCAGAATCTCAGAGTTGGAAAAGACCCCTTAGTCCATTCCCTATCTCTGAGCAGGATTATCTTTTATGGGATTTGTGATGAGTCACTCAGATACAACTCTAATACCTTCAGTAAGGGGAAATCACTGCCCATTGCATCATAGCAGCCCATGTATTTTGGACAGTCCTATTGCTAGAAAGTTTTTCATTCTATCAAACTGAAGTCGACTTATCTCTATCTTCCACTTATGGCTCTGGGTTCTTCCCTCTAGAGCCAGTTAAAAACATAACCATCTTTTAAAACTTGATACATATTCCTAAGTTTTGTCTTCTCCAAGTTTAATAGTCCTTGTTCCTCTACAGTATTGTTTCAAGTCTCTTTACCATTTAAGTTGTGATTTTCTGGATCCTCTTTACTTTGTCAATGTCAAACTTAAAATTTAGTAACCAGAATTAAACATAGTGTACCAATTATAGGCTGATCAACACAGTGGCATGCAGGTCTGTTCTCATTCTTGACATTGTCACCTTTAACAAAGCCTGATTTCATGTTATCTTTTTGTTTATTTGCCATATCTCATTGTTGCCTCTTTTCAAGCCTGAAATCCACTGAAATCTCCAAATCTTTTCCTCCCATAAATCATTATTTAGCCAAGTTTCTCTCTACCCCCATCTTATATTCTTTCATCTTTGAATTTAGGTCTAAGACTTGATAGTGTATCTAAATTTTACATTATTAAATTTGATCAGCATTTCAGTTTTTAAAGACAGTCTTGGAACCTGTATTTCATCATCCAAGAAGTTACTCTTTCTTTCCAATTTTGCATTATTTATATATTTAATCAGTATGCTATCTATGCTTTCATCCTAGTCAGTGATAAAACATTTGAACTGCATAGATCCAAATGGACCCTGATTTTATTAATCACTGCTCTTATTTCAGCCTTATAAACCATTTTGGAATCCACTGAACCCAACTGTTCTCTAGCTAACATCTCGGGCTTTCCCTCAAGGACACCTTGAGAGTCTTTGTCAGATGCCTTGCTGAAATCCAGTCATCCCAGCTTAGTAACCCTACAGGAAAATGAAATGATTAATCTGCCAGAATTTGTTCTTGATGCTTCCCTTTTCTAATGCTTACAAACTGTTTCTGCGATGTTTTCTAGGATGATGCTTTTTCACTGGATTACAGTTGCTGATGCTTTAAGGCTTTTATACTTATCACAGTGTCTCCTACAGTTTTCCTCATCTTAAAGGGATCCAAGATGTTTGCTTGCCATGAATTATTGTCAAGCCAAGAAATCTTGCCAAAGAACCCTTGATCCTATTTCGACTCATACAGAAATATCTTAAGTTCTGGGGGTCTTTACTCAGGGGCTCATGCCTTATTCATAACCTCTTTCCTTAAGATCTGCATAGAATTGATTCTCTGCTAATTCTGAAGAAGTTTGAGTTAATTATTTTTTTGTGAGAGTTACAAACTCTAAGCCTCTCTCAGATGTGCACTTTTTAAAAAGTAATTTTCAAGTGTTTATTTGAAATATTGCTCTAATTTTTCTTAAGAATAGTCAAGCAGAATCTAGTTAGTTTGATGCTAAGACTGAGGAATCCTAATTAGTTATACTGGAAGCAATCCAAGTTAAGTGGTAGGAGAACATTAGAGAGATGGAGACCAGAAGACTTTAATGTAAAAAAGGACCAGAACTGGACTATTTCTCTAGGTTTAGATAATATATGGATAACATGCAAATTATATAAAAATAGCTTTGATTATGTTTTGAGTTAGGCACTTGGTTGCTTTCTGAGATAGAAGTACAGCCCAGGAGAAGAATTGTTCCTATTTGTCCACAATAATCCTAGTTTATCTGTACATGCCCCAATCACTTGAAGTTTTATGTTGGGTGCCAATTGTCTTTAGCAACGTTCTGGAGCTTCTGACTAGAGTTCTTTTCTTTCCTAGTTCTCCTGCTGAATATCTCTAAACAGGGCTCAGACGAGGGCTCAGCAACTCCATCAGCCTTGTGTATCCAGTGATCACCAAGCAGATGGGTTTGACAGGGACTTAGAATGAAAAAGAGGAAGGACATCATAAGCCTAGAAAGAAAGGAAAGCTTTTGATTGTGATGGGTTTTATTCGCCAACAGAGAAGTTTGCATTTTATCCTAGAAGCAGTAGAAAGCCATTAAAGCTTCTTGAGCAGGAGAGTGACATGATCAGACCCAGGGTTTAGAAGGGAAGTAGATTTGAAGGTACAGGTGGTGAGGAAGGTACAGGAAGAGCAGAGATGCTTCAGCTACCTCTGAGCAGAAGGAGAACTATGGTTCTCACTTCTATAACTCAGGATGTGCTTCTTACAGAATTTGAAACATTGATGTCCCAAATCCTTGTTTGTTTCCTTTTTTTTTTTTTTTTTTAGCAACCAGCTGATTTAAAGAAAATAATATTGGATAATAAATTTTCCCTAGAATAGGAGTCCTTGCCTATTCAGATAAGCATATATGGTAGAGCACAGATCTGTTGTATTCATTCAGATATGAGTCAACAAACATTAATTAAGCATTTACAATATTTGAGGCACTATATTCCACTTTGTATATGGGTCCCAAAGTAGAGGTAATATGGTTCAATAGACCAGTAAACTCTCCCTCTCTGGGTCTAGAAGTATTCATGAGCAGAAGTTTTTGAGTGTCACCAAAGAATTTCCGAAAAATGTTGTCACTGTAATAATTCAACAATTCATAATTCTTAAGAATAAATGGTTTGTTTAATGGGAAACAGACCATACAAGGAAGACTGTCCCCAGACGAGGGACTTTCCTGGTTTCCTGTTAGGTTCCAGCCGTATCTATTCCCAGCTAAAAACCACAGAGCTTTGAGTGTTTCATTAATGTGCACAGTACACAGCCCATGGGGTGAAAACATTTGAAGAGTTCTTGAAGGTTTTTTGGAGAAACTAGAAATGGCTTGAATAGTTTTTAACTGAAAATGTTTGCTTATAATAGTGCATAGTTACAATGGTGCTTGCTTTCCTTGCTCTCAGCTCCCAGAATAATGTCCCTTATATATTTTTTGTTTATTTTGGTTTGATTTCATTGTTGTAAGGATCTCCCAGAAAGGAAGCTCCCTCTATCAATGAAGATTGACACCTGATTCACAACTTAGTCTTAGAGAACTGTTTAAGACACTGAGAAATTAAGTGAGGTACCTAGTTTATATATTTCAAGGATAAATCTTCCTGACCCTGGGATTATCTGTCTGTGCCTTTTATGTGCCCTTCATTTATATTATGTAGATACTTAACTTTTTTGAGTTGACATATCAAAAAAATTACAAAGCGTCACATTTGAGAAAAAAACCAAAAACAACTATCTCCTGATTAGTCAAAGTATGAAATTCCCTGTCATTGGAAATATTCAAGTAGAGGCTGAATGATCTGTCAGAAATGTTTTGGAGAAGACTTATGTATCTGGTGGGGAGGGGGGGAAGAAGGGGGGAGAAGGTTGGATGAGATAACCTTAAAGGTCTTGGCTCTGTCATATTTAGTGGTAGTATACCTCTTCCAGTAGAATTAATATTTTCTGGATTCCTAGAAAGATAGCAAAGTGAAGGAACAAGGCAGGAAGAGCCTTCTGGCTTGAGTTTCAGTGTGAAATTCAAAATATCATATATTGGTTTCACTATACCTAGGTTTTCATTGAAAAGGAATATTTTATTTTAATTCCAATCGCTCAAAAATGCTAACTCAAAAGGGAAAAAGTCAGCCTAGAAACTCTAGCCCTCAAGTGAAATAAATGCAGAGTAAAGTGAAGGAATGGGTCTCTCTGATGTTATTTAAGCATATGGAGGGTAGAGATGGTTAGTAATCCTTTTAGATTTGAAAGGGATTGCATAGGTTAGTTAGTCCAGCCTGTTTATTTTATAGGTGAGGAGTTTAGACCAAAGAATTGAGGTGACTTCCCTCCTGGTCTTACCTAGAGGAGCCTAGTGGAACAGGGGTTATAGATAAGAGCTCTGGTTCCAAACTTTTACATTCTCTCTTATGGAACTATGCCACTCAGTCTTTATACTTCTAGTGCCTAGGATGTGGTAAACTCTTATATTTAAAAATTATCTTAATATACTCTTTAATACGACTTATTCACAATAACTCTGTCATTTAAAGCCTATTTTGCCAGACTGAAATCTGTCTTTCTAGTCTGCTTCCTTGTATTTTTCTTAATACACTTGACTTTCTATTCAAAATGGCATATGTAGCAAGTTCTTAATAAAAGCTTATGGGATCAAAATGTTCCAGTTTTTATAGGTTGCATATAGTCTATTGATGGCTTGTGATGCTTTTTGGTGAATTAAATTCCAATCAAAGCTTTGTCTCTGTTGTGTAAGAAAGTAGTCGAACATGGCAGAGAAAACAAAGGTAATTAATGTTGGAGAAGATCTTGCCATGTAGTTTAACAAAGGATGTTGCAAAGATTCACTGTCCTCTAAGGACTTTTAAAAAATGAGACAATGGGACCAGCCAAGACTGATATTAGTATACTGGAAAGAGCACTGGTTACGGACTCTCAAATTCTGCCTCCTGTGCTTGCTGCCCATGTGATATTGGGGATGTCATTTAGCTTCCCTGAGCCTCAGTTTCCTTATCTGTAAAGGGAAAGGATAAGACTTTATTGAAGATATTAAAGGCTGTGGAGAAGCCAAGAAGGACACTGGATTTGGAAATTTAGCCAACTCATTGAATGCCCTCCTGCCCTAGAGAAGCTAGAAATGAAACGTGGCACAGAAGACTGATTCTGGAGACAGAGAACCAGGGCAAGTCATTTACCTTCCTTGGGCCTGAGTTTCCTGATTTGTAAAGTGAAAGGGTAAGACTAAATGTCGGAGATCCCTTCCAGCTCTAAATCCAAAGTTCTATTTGATACAAATCCTGAAACTCAGTTGGCTAATGAGGCCAGTCTGGGCATTCAAGTTGGGAACCAAAAGCAAAGATGCTAACCCAAGGAGAAGAAAGACCCAGAATTGGCTCTTATAGAATGAAAGAGAATCTAGATGTCTCATTGGCATTCTGCATGTATAGAATCATTGCCATATCTAGCAAGAGTCCTCTGTGGCAATGCAATTTATTCAGCCTCCTATGTTTAGATCTTGGAGTTGCTTTGGACTCTTCTTTCTAACTCAGTTGTCGTAGCCAATCAATTAGCAAACCCTATTGATTCTGCCTCTACAACATCTCTGGCATCCATCCATCCTCTCCCTTTTTGCTGGCAGGTGACTTTGTTTAACTACTTGTAGAGACTATTAACACCTCTCAGGGTTGCTAGATTGCTAACTTGGGAAATGAAAAAGATTTAGCTTACCTAGGTTTAAACAATGCATTTAACAAAATCTCCTATTCTTGTGGACAAAATGAAAAGATGTATGCTAGACAAAGGGCCACTAATGATTCTGTCAGCTTGGAAGAAAACCTTTGTCTATGTGCTTGCATTGGGCATTTTAAAAATCAATGAATTAAGTAAAAGCACATTTGATGTGCTGATCAGCTTTGCATATGACACAAATCTAGGAGGAAAATCTTTTTTTAAACTTTTAATTAAAGCTTTTTATTTGCAAAATATATATATGGATAATTTTTCATATTTGAGTCTTGCTATTACAAATTTTTCCCTCCTTCCCCCACTCCCTCCCCTAGATGGTAGGAAGTCTAATACACGTTAATTATGTTAAAATACTTGACAAATCGAATATGTGTATACATATTTATACAGTTATCTTGCTGTACAAGAAAAATTGGATCTATAAGAAAAAAAAATCTGAGAAGGAAAATATAATGCAAACTAACATCAATAGAAAGCGTGAAAATGCTATGTTGTGGTCCAGACTCAGATCCCACAGGCTTCTCCCTGGGCGTATATGGCTTTCTTCATCACTGTACAACTGGAACTGGTTTGAAACCTTTTATTGTTGAAGAGAACCATGTCCATCAGAACTGATCATCATAAAGTCTTATTGTTGCTGTGTATATTGATCTCCTGATGCTCATTTCACTTAGCATCAGTTCATGCATGTCTCTAAGAGGAAAATCTAACATGTAGATGGCTCTGTCAGACAAAAGAATCTTCACAGGCTTAAAATCCTGGGTTGAATCTAATAAGATGAAATTTAAAAGGTGTGAATATAAAATCTATTTAGTTTCAAGAAATTAGCTTACAAATACAAGATTGAGTGGGAATAGCTAAGCAATAGTTTTGGGGGGAAAACCCTTCTAGGGATTGTAGTAAATTATAAATTCAGCAAGAGTCAATGGTGTGTTGTGGCCACCAAAAAAAAAAGCCTCTTGATTTTAGGCTGCATCAGGACAGACATAATCGTCTCTGTGTATCCTTCCCTGGTAATTAGGTGGTGCCATAGTGCACAGCTCACTGGATCTAGAGTCAGGAAGACTCATTTTCCTGAGTTCAAATCCAGTTTCAGACATTTCAGACAGGCTGTGTGACCCTGGGCAAGTCATTTACCCTTATTTGTCCCAGTTTTCTCATCTGTAAAATGAGCTGGAAAAGAAAATGATAAATCATTCCAGTATCATTGCCAAGAAAATCTCAAATTCAGTTAGAAATGGCTGAAAATGATTGTATGTACAACAACCCTGCCCTGGACAGAATTGGAGATATTATATTTTATTTGTTTTGGAATAACACATTTTAGGAAAAACATTGGTCACTGGGAAATGTTCTGGAGGAGGTCAACCAAGATCATTGGACTGCAATATGTTAAAATGGAAAGAAACTCAGAGGCCATTTTGACCAATGCCATTTTAGACACAAGGAAAAGGAAGCATAGGGAGGTTAAGTGAATTAATTGCTACATCTAGGAAGAGATTTTGAACTTGGGTCCTATGGTTCCTTTAGTGAAGGCTCTTGAGATTATTCTGAGAATCTGTTAATAGAGCTGAACAAGCTTAGCTTGGGGAAGAGAAGAATTTGGGGTACATGAACATTGTCTCACATATTTGAAAAGTAGGGAAATAAGAGAGCAGTGCAGAATTTGCAGCAAGAATGGAAATTATGGAGAGACAGATTTTTGACTTGCTGTAAGAAAAAACAACAAAAATGGAACAGACCATCTCACGAGATAGTATGTAACTTCCTCACAGAAAGTTTCTGACCATTTTGGATGACCTCTTGTTGAATTGATTGCAAAAGGTATTCAAGTTCAAGTTGATCAGCATGGTCTCTGAGGTTGCCTTCAGACATTAGGATCTTGGGATTCTATGTATCTGTATTTCTGTTCTCTTTCTTCTCCAAGCCATGTTCCATCCCACTGTCAGAGTTATCTTTTATATAGACCTAATCATGTGACTCTGCAAATATTCTCAGACTCTTTTTTTTGTGTACTGAATGAAATTCAGATCCCTTTTCCTGGTATCTAACATCTTTTGTAGTATTGGGAATTGTTTTTCCTTTTTTATTCTGAGCTTAAAAAGCACTAAATAAAATGAATGTTTTCATGTGTGGTAAAAGAGCAAAAGAGGATTGCAGGATACTTCAGATACTTTTTCTGTATATAATAAATTCAGAATTTAACTTTCAAAGATGTTCTATTTGCCTGTGATTCTTTGTCTTTTATTCTTGTCTTTATTTTATGCATTAAAAATGCTTCAGTAGCTTTTCTTTTCTTTTGCTTTTTTTACAAACCCTTTCCCAATTCTTCCTTTCCTTCCATATCACCCCCCCCCCAATGGAAAACAACAAAACCCTTGTAACAGATGATTCACTGTGGACAAAAGAAATTCTCAGTGGGTTGTCTGAAAATATATGTCTTATTCTATATCTTAAGTTCATCACCTTTCTGTCAAGAAGTGGGTTTGATATTTCATCATAGTTTCTCTAGAATTATGGTCATTTCATTGATAGGAATTGAGTTTCAAGTTCTTTGCCTTTTCAATGTTGTCATAATTGTATAAATTGTTCTGGTTCTACTCACTTCCTTCTGGATCAGTTCTTACAAGTCTTCCTAGGGTTTTCTGAAGCTATCTCTTTCATCATTTCCTAGGGCACAAGACTATACTATTTCATTTAAATAGCATAATTTGTTCAACCATTCCTCAATTATTGGGCATTCCCTTAGTTTCTTACAGTGTATCATATCCTTCCTGCAGGTACTCTGCTCAAATTAATATAAATGTTGATCATTTAGCTTCTGAATTTCTTTCTTAAGGACTATGCCTTAAATCTAAATCACTCTGGCTCTCATTGATTGACTAACAAAAAGTCCCACAAATCTCCCATTTACTTATTGTTTGGGCCCCTGGCTCTGATAGGCTGAGTGAATATAAATAGCAATTGTTTCTGTTTTGGCCAGAACTCTGAGGGTCTTCCCCTCCTAGATTGATCTATCTATCCATATATCTATATATAGAAGCATGCACACATAACCCCCCTCCCCCACACACATATATAATGTTTTGATTTTTTCTAACTAGGTAAAAGAGATCATTCTCTGCCTCATTTCTTACCTAGCCTTAATCACTGATTGGATCTTGTTTCAATCAAACAGAAACCTGTTGAAGACCTTAGTATAAAAAGGCCAAGGTCTCCCATTTCATCCAGGGCCATCTCCAGTTATCCTAATCTGTATCTTGCCACTGAACCCAGAACCCTTTGGAGGAGAAAGTGAGACTGGTGACTTTGCACAGCCCTCCCTCACTTCAATCCAATTTACTATGGTCCTCTTCCAGAACAAAGGACAAACAACAGTTCCCAGTACAACGAAGGGAGTTGCTATAAATATCTTTGTACATGTAGTCCTTTTCCTCCTCTTTCTTTGATCTCATTGATGTATGAGACCTGCCACAGTCTGACATCTTTTCAGCCCTTATCTCGTATTTAAGTACCCGACAAATCTTTTATTCCAGCCATACTGAAATACTCTTATAGTCAATAAAGTTTAGTGCTCTCCCACTTTCATGCCTTTGCTCATACTATTTCTCATACCTGGAATACTCTCTTCCTTTATTTGTTAAATTCCATATTCCCAACTTGATGTCACCTCCTCCAGAAGTCTTGACAATCTCATTCACTCCCATAGCTTTAACCATCCCCTCTAGTGCAGGTAACTTCTAAATCATTATCTCTGGTTATAAGTTGAAAACTCTAGAGCTGGAAGGTACCTTAAAGTTCATTTAGCTCAACTTCTTTTAATAGATGGGGAAACCAAGATTCAAAGAAGTTAAATAACTCATCCAAAACTCAACAGGTAGGAGTTCAAGGCCAGAATTTTTATTCCAAATCTAATGTTCTTTCCATTATATCACATTGCCCCTGCTCTGTCTGTCTTCTAAACTACAGACCCACCATGCTATGTCGAAGATTTTTAATTTTTTCCATGCTCTGTGCACAGTAGGTCTTTAATAAATGTTTGTTAACTTAAACTGGAAAATTGAATCTTGAGAAGTGTACCTTGAGAGTTAAGTTGAACCAGATGTTTTTAACTAGAACTTATCATTAATTTACAAGTTTGGTACAACAGCTGTACAATATTTGTCAGACACATGTTGGGATGTTGTCCATCTCAATTACTGGACTAAGTAGGGACAACGTTTGAAATTTCCAGGTTGGATTTTTAAAGGGACCTTCTCCAAGCTCCTTGCCCTGGCTATAGTCTGTTAGCCAAATGGTAATGTAATTATTCATAAATGATGTGCCTGTAATTAGTCACAGGAGCATGAGTGATACATGACAGAAGGAAGGCCAGTCTGGGGAGGCTTTTCGAAAGAATAAAAACAAAATCACACTTCAGTAACCCCTTCTGCTCCTACCCTGCCAGGACTGAGTCCTGGTTATGGTCAGATGGATTTCTCTGCTGTCACAGGGGTTTGGAGGTTGTGATAAGGACCAGCAGATGGTCGAAGTTCTCTGTTGAGCCTGGTGCTTTGTTTTTAGAAATGTCAACAGATATGAGAGCCATTGCTCATGATACGTCAGTGCAGGTAACAGCTGCACCCCTGGTATTTCCTGGACCACAGGCTGGTTAAACAGGGAATGGTGTCGTGCACCCATACCCTCCTAAGATTTGTTCCGTGATAACTCACTGGCTGAATAGGCAGGTTCTCATCATTATATAAATTGCAGAGAAGAGACTTCTCTAAGGACAGTCACTGTATTTTCTTTCACAAGAGTCTTTGTGCTCTTGGAGAGGAGTATTTCTGAGGGTGGACATCCATATCCTGTGCCAGAGCAAACCCTGGGCAGCAGGGGGCTGATGAATGAAAGGGGCCGCTCTAGCCTCTGTGTTTGTTTATGGTACAATTAACCAAGAGTAATAGAGGCCCTTCTTAGGGATTTTCCTTGGGGCCCCAACTTTAAACAGATGAGTACATGTTTAAAGTGGAAATGTTAGTCATTCCCTGTTTAATATGAAAAAGCCTTCTCATTCAATTCAATAAATATTTGTTATTTGAGAATCATCTACTAGATTGGGAGAGGGGAGGAAAGAAGACAAAGATGTTTCTACCTTCAACAAACCTGCAATCTAATAGGAAGTGGGATTTATACATAAATAATTATTAGCAAAGCAGAATAGGCTAGGAAAGGTACAGACCAAATACAGTTGCAGGATCATAGTGTAGGCAATGAGACATGGAGTTAGGAAAAGAATATATAAACACTTCACAAATCTTAAAGCACTAATATAAATACTATTATTATTATTATTAGATTTGTTTCTATTCTGATTTGTTGAGTGTTTAGCTTTCAGCTTTCAATTCTCTCATGATGCCAGTTACCACCCACCTCCCCTTTTATTTATCTGTGTCTGTTTTCACCTGAATCATTTCCACTGGATAAGACGTCTGGATCCTGCTTCAGTCATTTAACTTCTCCTTGCCTTAGTTTCTTCATCTATAAAATGGGGATAATAGCAGCACTTACCTCCCAGGGTTGCTGTGAGAATAGTTATAAAAACATTAGTGTCATGCCTGGAATATAATGAAGATTATTGGGAGGTAATATGTGTAGATAATATATATAAAGCATTTTGTACAGTGTCTAGCAATAATAACTGCTTAATACATGCTTCTCGATTTCTTGACTTCATTTGATCTTTTCTTTTTTTGCCTTTGGCAGACTTTTGAAGCCAATATTTTTAAATTAATAAAGTAAAATGCATCGGATTACAGAGGAAACCATTATATTGAAATAGTTATCATCATTTTTTTTAACTACACAGATCCCCAGGTTAAGAACCCCTCCTTTAGACTGTAAGGCAGGGACTGTCCCTTTCTCTCTCACAGTCTGCTTTAGTTCCATGAATGAAGAGCTAAGAATCACATGGTGCTGTTTTTAAAGCTTCTTCTTCACTTATTCTTTGACTCAACCAGTCCTCTTGGAGCACCTACTGTAAGAAGGGCACCAAAGCAGACTATGAGAAATCCCATCAGGAGAAGAGATGGGCACACTTACGTATGTCAGATAAGAGTATGTTACAGAATATGTGGAGTGGGTCTGAATTCTTTAAAAAATGCTTCTGACCCCAGCCCTAGCCCTTGTGAACTCATCTGCACTATACCCTTCCTGTATCCACTCTTGCCCCTGCTGATACTACAGATGGGGAAAATTAATGTCATTGCCCTCAACAATAGATTAGGAGAATCTGGACTAAGTTTATTCTAAAAACACCACTTTATGATGGGAATCAAGCAATATTTAATTCTCTATAAGAAAATGAAACTTGTTTTCATATCTTTTTCCTAGAACTTGTCCCCTACTCACTGAATGACTCCTTGTTTGGTTATTTCTCTCTTGGGGGTTTTCTTGGCAAAGATGATGGAGTTTCTCCCTCTCATTTCCTCACATGAGGAAATGAGGCAGACTGGGTTAAGTGACTTGTCCAGGGTCACACAATTAGCAAATATCTGAGGCTGGATTTAAACTCAGGTCCTTCTGACTGTAAGCCCAGCACTCTATCCACTGTACCACCTGGCTACCCTGATTCAAGGATACCTAAGTTCAAATATAACTTCAGAAACTTACTAGTTGTGTGACCTTGGGCAAACCCCTTAATCTTTGTTTTCCTCGGTGGCCTACTTATAAAATAATAGTGCTGTTGTGAGATAATAAATAATAAATGAGATACTAAATGTAATGAGCTAAGCCCTATGCTTGGCACATAGTAAGTACTATGTAAATATTAGCAATAATAATAATTACTATTATGTATTGTTTATAAAATATAACAAAATATATATTACATATGTTTTTATGATTCCTAAATCTTTATCTCCTATCATAGGATCTTAGATATAGATCTGGAAGAGATCATAGGGACATACAACCTAATTTCTTCATTTTACAGATCAGGAAACTGAGGCAGAGGTTGTAGCTTGCACAAAGATTTTGCATGTTAGAGCAGGAATTCAAATCTCTTTCCAAATCCAAACCATTTCCACATGCATCCTGACCTGCCCTTTTTGTGAGCTCCAGACCCATTTACATCCTTAATAGAACTGTAAGAACCCTATGCTTTAGTTTGAACCTAAGAAGTTTTATAATGCAGCTTCCTGATTTCATAGAGATGGTGGAGCCAGAGTGTCCTGGACCTGGATGGGTGCTTCTGGCCTCTTTAACTCAACACGTCCCAAGCTGAACTTAGTGTCTATTTCTCTCTCTCCATTGCTTTTTCTGGATGTATTATTCTTGGTGTCATCACCATCCACCACCATCCATAGTTCCCTATCATCTTTGAACCTAGCTGGTTCCTGGTTCTTTCCTGACTCCCTCTGCTCTCATGCATGGTCAATCCATAAGATCTTGTCAATTCCACTTCTACAACATTTCACATCTGTTTCCTCTTCTCTATTCTCACAGCTACCACCTCAGCAAAGGCTGTCTTTTCTGGGGCTGTGCCTTTCTTATAGTGGTTCTCCACTGATTCCCAAATAAAGTGCAGATACCTTTTCTTTGTCACCAAGGCCACTACACTGTTACCCTTTTCAATCTCAGCTCACACTCTTCCATATCACCATTGCCTCTGTTCCAAACTGTGATTCCATTCCATTTACTTTTTTTTTTATTAAAGCTTTTTATTTGCAAACACTATGCATAAGTAATTTTTCAACATTGACCCTTGCAAAGTTTCTGTTACAAAATTTTCCCTCCTACCCTCCACCCTCTCCCCTAGATGGCAGGAAGTCTAATACATGTTAATTATGTAAAAATTTTTGACAGATCAAATATGTGTATATATATTTATACAGTTATTTTGCTGTACAGGGAAGAGAAGGAAAAAAAAAAAAACCTGAGAAGGAAAACAAGGCAAGCAAACATCGATAGAGTGTGAAAATGCTATGTTGTGGTCCAGACTCAGATCCCACAGGCCTCTCCCTGGGTGCATATGGCTTTCCTCATCACTGAACAACTGGAATTGGTTTTGAAACATCTCATTATTGAAGAGAACCATGTCCTTCAGAATTGATTATCATATAGTCTTAATGTTGCTGTGTATAATGATCTCCTGGTTCTGCTCATTTCACTCAGTATCAGTTCATGCAAGTCTCTCCAGGCCTCTCTGAAATCATCCTGCTGGTTGTTTCTTACAGAACAATAATATTCCATAACATTCATATACCATAACTTATTCAGACATTCTCCAGTTGATGGGCATCCATTCAGTTTCCAGTTTCTAGCCACTACAAAAAGTGCTGCTACATTTTTGCACATGTGGGTCCCTTTCCATTTACTTTTTTTTTTTTTCTTCTGAGGCAATTGGGGTTAAGTGACTTGCCCAGAGTCACACAGCTAGGAAGTGTTAAGTGTCTGAGGTCAAATTTGAACTCAGGTCTTCCTGACTTCAGGGCTGGTGCTCTATCCACTGCGCCATCTAGCTGCCCTTCCATTTACTTTCCAAACAGATATTCACACATGTAACTTCTCATCTCTAACTTTTTATTCATGCTGGTCTCCATTTCTGAATCTTTTATTCTTTTCCCACTTCAATGATCAAAACATTATCCAACTATTCTAATTCAATTCCACATTCTCCAGCCTTCAGAGGTACCTTCCCTGGTCCTTTCAACCATTAGTGACTTTTTCCTGCTCTGACCCTCTCATTGCATGTGTTTCTCTGATGTGCTTATGTGTTATTCTGATGATTATGTATGTGTTGTGTCCTCTTGTTAGACTGGAAAGTAGGGCGTGATTAGATTTAAAAATCTTTTTCACTCCTCCAGTGCCTAGCACAGTGGCCTGTCCATAGCAAATTATGTCAAATTAAATTAAATTCCTCGCCTCAGCCTGAAGGAAATCTTAGATCTGGAAAGAACTACATTAACTTCATGGCATAGTAGGAGAAACTCAGAACCAGAAATTAAGACTTTGGCCCCTTCTTCCAGCTATGTGACCTCTTCAGGTCTCAATTTTCTCATCTTTTATGAGGGAGTTGAACCATATGGTTTCTTGGGTCCTTTGCAGTTTCAGTTTCCTCTTTTACCCTGTTACTTCAGGAACTATTAGTTTTTGCTTGCTTGTGTATTTGTTTTTACAAAGTTTAGATTACTTTTGTTTAGGTAATTTTTGTTTCTTTTTTGCTTTTGTATCCCCAGGGCTTAGCAGAATTCCTGGAACATAGAAGGGACTTAATAAGTACTTATTAATGGGCTAACTTCTCCCAGGGCTCTCTGTTCCCTATAAAGATCAGTTATATTTTGTTATGCTAGCTAGTTCTAATTAAGATCATTGAGAGGATAATTTGCCCTATTTGGCTAATCAATCAATGAATCAACAAGCATTTATCAAGCACCCAGAACATTGTAGGAATTGTGCTAGATCCTGGGATAGGGAATGAATCTGTATTTTCATTACTGTAGGGAACTTCCAGCTGAGAAATACAAATCTACGTAATTTATAGTTTAAGAGAATTGCCTGGAACACTGAGAGGTTAAGGGATTTGCCCAGAATCACACAGTAAGTATGTGTTGGGGGGAAGAGTTTGAACCCAGAGCTTTCTAGGGCTGAGGTTACAAAGACAAAATGAAGCAGCCCCTGCTCTCTAGGAACCAAGACAAAATTCACATTGAGAGCAAAAAAGGGACAAAGAGCCTCTCAGAGTGCTCTTGACATCATGTTAATAGATCAGCAGAGGTTATTCTATCTGGTTTTCCAAAATTCATCAGCCAGGATGTATTGAGGAAGACAATATATACATATATAAATGTGCTTTTAAAAAAAATGTGGAATAAAGGTAGAGTGGTTTGAAGGGAAGAATGCTTGCTTGGGAACAGGAAAGACTCAGATGTTATTAGAGTGTAAGTGCTTATTGTCATAAAGAGGCCCCATCTTAAACTCAGCTTGGAAGTGAGGGCCAGCTTAATCTAACTGTAGTGTACATTATCCTTTGACTCAATGATGCCCACCTGTATTTCAAAGAAGTCAAAGAAAGATGGAAAGGACTTAGATGTACAGATGCATTTATAGCACCTCCTTTTTGGAGGAGGTAAAGAAATATAAACTAGTTGGGGAATGGTCGAACAAATTATAGACTATGAATGCTTTAGCATACTATGTAATATAAGAAATGATGATGAAAAGACTTGTGTGAACTGATGCAGAGTAAAGTGAACAGAACCTGCAGGACAATTTATACTGTAACAACAACATTGTAAAAATAATATACTTCTCTGAACGTAAGAAAACCAATTGATACAATGATCAAGTAGGACTCCAGAGGCCTTATGGTGAAGATTGTTTCCCATCTCATGACAGAGAAGTGATGATGGATTCAAAATGAAGAATTAGACAGATATTTTTGAATCCACAAGTTTTCTAAGGTGACAGATGTTTCAGTAGAAAAGCTTGTCAGGAGCTCCCAAGTTCTCTCTGTTTTGTAATTTCTGCCATTTAACATGTTGTCCAGCTTACTCTTCCTGGCATGCCATACCTTTGCAAAGTCTTTTTTCCTAGTGTGACCCTTTTATGTGTGGGTAATAGATCCGTGGGAGTGATGACACACACTTATGTGACTGGCCAGCGTATTTTCTGACATTGTCAAAAAGACTTTGGCAAGAGGAATCTTAACCCCTAGCAGTGAATATGCAGTGAGCAAAGACATCATCCAAATGAAAGTCAGTGAAAGTGGGGGTGGAAAAAGAAGGCTTTCTTTTCTTATGGCCATGAAGATAAAAACCTTGAAATCTTTGGATTCAGAAAGTTCTGAGTGTTCAAAATAGAGGCTCTTAATATTTTTGTGTTTGGGTCAGGGAACCTTTTGGAAATCTAATAAAGACAAGGGATTCTTTCTTGGAATAATGTTTTTAAGTGCATAAAATATAATACATAAGAATTGAAGCTGGAAGAGAAGATGGAAGTCATCTGGTTCAGTCTCTTCCTTTTCTAAATAAGGAGATTACCCCAGAGTAGCTTAAGGATTTAGCCAAGATTGTAGAAGCAGGTAATAGTAGAGTTGTGATTCTCCAGATCTCCTAATCTCCCAGATATAGTCCTGGTTCTTCCCTTCTCTAGTTGCCCCACTATATAGTTGTCCCTTTCACATTATAATTTTCCCCGTTGTGGTCTTAATATATCACAGATTAGCATAAGAAATTAAGTGAAAATTTTGGGGAGTTTTGGGAAACCGCAGATGACCCACGAAGGCCAGTAGATGATTTTGAAATTCAGAAATGTATAAAATGTATGATAATATCCAATATGTAATATCAATAATATCTAAGTATGACATCTATTGTATAATATCAGAAGCAATATTGTATAATATGAATCCAAATTTTATTGTATATACCCCATAAGAGAAAAAGAAAAAATTCAGGCTTTTTCTCTAGTAGTAAAGAGGGCCAAAATAATTTTACATGGATTTTCCAGATTGTGGGATCTCACCTCCCTAATCCCTTCAATGTGGAAGGGATAACTGTATTCCTCAACTCTATGGTTCTCTTCCTTTTCTCTACTTAATCTATATTTCTTCTTCCTTCCTTTTCTCTTTCTTAACTTCTCTTTTCCACTGTTCCTTCCTCATGGTAACTCTCCTAATTAAGGACCTGCATATGATAAAACTCACAAAAAGGGCCAAAGAGCTTCTCTGAAAGAGAGTGCTCTTGACATGTTAATAGATCAGCAGAGGTTATTCCATTTTGTTTTCCAAGACATCAGCCAGGACCTTGGGTCTACACAATGTTTGGCCTTTGAAACTGTACTCTATCAAACTTGGCACAGCAGTGTGGTGGGTTCGGTCATGATCCAGGCAACTAGGCTAAATATGGAATACACCAGGTTGGCCAGTGTCATCAAGGTTATCTCCAGCTGTGTGAGGAATGCTTTTAAAGCCTCACCCCAGTTTTTGACCTGTGTAGAGGGAATGTAGATGAACAGTTCTTCTTGTTCGTCTAGTATACAACACTCCATCTCCTCATTTTGCACCTGCCCCCCCCCCCCCCAGCTTGAAATACTCTTCCTCCTTATTTCTGCCTGCTGGCTCCCTTTGAAATTCAGCTCAAAACCACTGTCTGCAGTAGATGGTTCCTAGTCACACATCCCCCCCCCCTCAGTATGCTACTAAATGCTTTCTTGTGAAGGATTCACTTGCATCTATTTTCTGTTACACAAGATATTCTTGTTTGTATCTCTTGAATATTCATTAGAATGGGAACTTCTTTAGGAGAAGGACTATACTTTGGCCTTTCTCTGTTTCCCCAGTACCTCGGACATTCAGTGCTTAATAAATGCCTGCTTATACACTAAACTATTTACTATCAAATGTGTACACCACTAGATTGTTAGATTTTATAGAGTCAATTGCTGTAGAGTTCTAGTTCCAGTTATACCACTTAATTGAATTTCTCTAATCAATAATAATTTAGAGCATTTTTTCCATATGCCTATAAATTGTTTTGATTTCTTCACTGGACAAATACTTGTTCATATTATCTTTTGACCATTTGTCAATTAGGGAATGACTAATATTCTTATTGATGACAAACTTGTTTATATATTTGAGGTATGACATCTTTATCTGAGAAACTATGATATTTCCTCCCAATTTTCTACTTTTCTTCTGATCTTGGCTACATTTGTTTTATATAGTATAAATCTTTTTAAAATTTAATGTAATTGAAACTATCCATCTTACACTTAACTTTGCTATTTCTTGTTTATTCATAAATTGCTTGCCTGACCATAAGTCTGATATATAATATAGTCCAAGTTCTTCTCTCTCTCTCTATATATCTAGGTTATGTCTCCATTTTGACCTTATCTTGGTAAATGGTATAAGATAATGGCCTATGCCCAGTTTCTGTCATACTGCTTTTTAGGTGCCCTCATCAGTGGAACCATGGAAGTTTTTAGTATTCAAGCATTTGTGGGGAAACAAATTCTGAGCTCCTGATCTACATATAAGATGGGGCAGCTTTATAGAAAGTTTTATATATATATACATATAAAATAGCAGAATAGAAAGGAAACTCAAGAGGTCATTTCCATCTACCCTTCATAATAAAGATATTCAATGAATTTCATAAACACCAGCTATATTGCCGAATTTGGCTACAATTTATGCCCTATTGGGGGAGACAAGTCCGAAAGTCAATATAGAATAAATACTAAGTAAAGACAAAGTAGTTTGGGGAAGGAGAGAATCAGCAATGGAAGAAATCAAGAAAGGCTTCCTATAGAGATTGAGCTGAGTTATGAAGGAAGTGAGTGATTCTATTTAAGGCAAAGGGGACACAAAAGTATACTTTTTTTTTTTTTTTTTTTGCTTTGGGGATAGATAGTGCAAAAAAATATAGAGATGTGATGTGGGGTAGTATATGTGAAAAACAGACAAGCAACAAGCATAGATTAAGCCCTCACTTTGTGCTAAGCCCTGGGATGCACGGAGACAAGCAGCTGGCCAGTTTGGTGAGACCATAGAGAGTAGGAATGGGAGTGTTGGAAAGGTAGGTTGAGACCAGGTAGTGAAAAGCTTTTAAAGTCAAACAGAGGAGTTTGTATTTTAGCCCAGAGGCAATAGAGAGCCATGGGGGTTTAAAAGCCCAAACAGGCCTTTTTATTATAAATTGTTATAAAAATAATTCCCAGGGGGAAATTTCCATAGTAGGTAAGCTCTTCATGCCAGCCCAGCTATATATTGGGAATAAAAAATGCCCACCATTTCTAATAAGAATACTTTATTATTACTTAACCGATGTTCCCTAGTTGGACTGTGCATAGATCTATAGCCTATTGCTGAATAGTATTGAGCTCACTCTTTTTTAGCACCATTGGGAATGGAGAGGCTGCCTTCTCCCCTGAAGGTTTTCCATTTGGTGTACTTTAAAACTGAGGGTCATAACCATTTGGATATTAATAAGAAAAAATCAGGTGTCATAGTATTTCTAATGTTACCCTGGAATGGGCTTCTATGAATGGGCCAGAAGAGTTTATACCTGTCTACTAAAGCTCCCAGGCAGAGTGTAGGCCAGATGCTCTACTCCTTGTTTATAAATTAACCGTCTGTTTCCTGAGAACCCTCCTGTGTTTACTGGATCATGGAGATGGGGGTGGGCCTCCTGATGTTTACACATTGCGGAATCACAGATGGAGAAGATGTTTTGAGGAACTCATCAATTTCCTGCCCCTTTCCTTTTGGCTCTTCTGTTGTTCTGTTCTGTTCTTTTCAATTTCAGTAACTGCTTCCTTACTACCTGTGTTCAGTGCTATGAAAGCAAAGATGGGGAAAAAAAGCAATGTAGTATTGTGAAAAGTACATTAAGTCAGAAGACCTGAATTCAAATCTCTACCCTCATCCCCATGCTTTCTACTTTTATGAGCTTGGTTAAATCACCTAGTCTCTCAGGGCTTCAGGTCCCTCAACTATGAAACTCTTTGTTTCATACAATTACTTCTGAAGTCTCTTTTAATCCTTAATTTATGGTCCTATGATCCTAAACCAGCTTCTGCACTCTTGTAGCTTACCATCCAATATGGGAAATAGAGCATGAATCTCGAAATGTGGTATCATGAAAGGAACACTAGAGTTGGAGGCACATGAGATGGCTTTAATTAATTTTCACAACAATGAAATGAAAATATTTACTACTTAACAGGGTCATTTGAAAGTAAGTACTTTGTAAGCTTCAAAACACCATAGAAATGAGAGCTTGTTGCCTCTATAATGCAAGGCAGGATGCTATAAAGGTCATGAGAGAAGAATAAATGCAATGTCCTGGGATCTCAAGGTGGAGAGATCACTTTTAGCTTGTGAGAAGAGGATGTCAAAAATGAGTTCATAGAAGAGATGGCATTGGAAGTGGGCCTCTGATGAATGCGTTGGATTTCCTTTCCAAAGACAATTTAAAGCAATTTTACCTAATTCATATCAATCCCTAGCTTAGTGGGGAAAAAATAAAATATGTACACTTCTGAGACTTTCCAAAACCATAAACAAACCTCAGGGAATCCTAACTCAAACCAGAGCTTACCCAGATGCATCAACATCTAATGTTCAGAAATGTTTAGTTTTCTCTCCAACGATGTAAAAGAAACCCTTTATTTTAGATCTGTGTTGCATGGTATGCTATGCAAAGTTAGTTTTAGCTGCTCCTTTAGGATGGAGCCCATTAAATGAACTTGAATAGACTGAGCAAGATCTGGGTGCAAATAGGCCATCCCTGTTAGAAGTCAATTACACTAAAAAGTCCTATTTATTTAACTGTGCAATGAGGCATGAAATTGGTCATAACTGTGGACTTAGGGAAAGGGCTTTGAAAGCTCTGTCCTTCTCCCAGTTCTGGCATGAAGGTTCATCTGGCCCACATTTGCAAAACCTAGTCTAGTTTGCACCATTCTTCCTATAAATTATAAGCGCTGCCTGCCTATCTCTTTCCTTCCTTTACTTGCAATGGTCACTTTCTCTCCCATGGTCACCATTAGACCCAATAAAACTATAAAGGATAAAGGAAATACAATGTAATGGAAAAATGGAAAATGGAAAAGCGTATCATAGCTTTAGAGCCAGAAAGGATCTTCAAGGTCAAGTCCAACTCCTTTACCTGCCCAAGGTCACATAGGTAGTAAGTAGTAGAGCCAGGCTTTGAACTCAAATTCTTAGATTCCAAATCCACTTCTTTTTAATCAATCAAAGATTCTGTGCCAGATTCCTCTCCTCAATAGTTATATGATCTTAGGCAGGTCACATAACTTTTCTGGGTTTCAGTTTCCTTCTAAGGCCCCTTCCATTTTTATCATCTAGCAATTCTTTGGGATTAGAAAAAATGAGAAACAAATAGACATTATTTGGTGGGAATTTGGGTATTTGTATCTAATCATTATCTAAGAGTTTAATAGTTTAAGAATCAGACTTTCAATGTGAACCAGCAATTTTCAGAAGAAGAAATTAAAGCCATTTCTAGTCATATGAAAAAATGATCTAAATTGCTATTGATTAGAGAAATGCAAATTAAGATGACTCTAAGGTACCATTTTATACCCATCAGATTGGCTCAGATAACAGGAAAAGATAATGATAAATGATGAAGGGGATGTGGGAAAACTGGGACACCAATACGTTGTTGGTGGAGTTGGGAAATGATCCAACCATTCTGGAGAACAATTTGGAACTATGCCCAAAGGGCTATAAAACTGTGTTTACCCAGCAGTACTGGAACTGTATCCCCAAAAAATCATAGAAGAGAGAAAAAGACCCATATGTGCAAAAAATGTTTGTAGCAGCTCTTTTTGTAGTGGCAGGGAACTGAAACTTGAGTGGATGCCCATTGGTTGGGGAATGTCTGAATAAATTATGGTATATGGTATATTCCATTACTATTGTTCTATAAGAAATGATGAGCAGGCTGATTTCAGAAAAGCTTGGAAAGACTTATATGAATAGATGTTAAATGAAGTGAACAGAGCCAAGGGAACATTGTACCGAGTAAAAACAAGATTATGTGATGATCAACAGTGATGGACTTGGCTCTTTTTAACAGTGAAGTGATTCAAGGCAATTCCATCCAATTCTTTGGATGGGAAATGCTAATCACATTCAGAGAGAGAATTATGGTGACTGAATATGGATCAAAGCATAGTATTTTCATCTTTGTTGTTGTTGTTTGCTTGATTTTTTTCTTTCTCATTTTTTTCCCTTTTAGTCAGATTTTTCTTGCACAGCCTGGTGATTTATAAAAATTTGTTTAGAAGAATTTCATATGTTTAACCTATATCAGATTGCTTGCCATCTTGGGGAGGGAGGAGAGTGAGAAGGGGAAAAATTTGGATCGCGAGACTTTGCAAAGGTGAATGTTGAAAACTATCTTTACTTGTATTTGGAATAATAAAATATTATTTTAAAAGAGAATCAGACTTTTAATTTATATCCAGCTTTGTAATCATAAAAAAGATTGGTTCATTCTGTAGATGTTTATTGAACACCTACATGGGATCTTTTGAGAGGAGATGGGGATGAATAAAAGGAGTTACTCTAACCCCAATTTTTTTCAACCTACACTTATTGAGCACCTTCAATGGAAAGGGCCTTGTGCCTTCTGCTGAAGAGGGAGGCAGAGGTTATGGATAATAAAGGCAAGAGCAATAATAGGGATTCCATTCTTCCCAAACTTCATGGGTTGGTTAATAGACCTCTGAAATTCTCAGCATTGAATTGGCTAATTGAATTAGCTCCATCTGTATAATTCACAGCAGACCTGACATATTACCTTTGGGATTGATAGCTTTGCAGTATTGAAATCAGGTTTACAGAAAAAAGGGGTGGGGAGGGAAAGAGTAAAAAGGAGGGAGGCAGGAAGAAAATAAAGATGTGAAATGGTGCCTTTGTCTAAGAGTTTGTAGGCTCTCTGATAACAGTATGTGTTACATAGATCTTTGTATCATTGTTGCCCAGTACAATGCCTTGCAAATAGCAAAGACTTAATAAATGTTTGTTGAATGGATGGATGAATGGTTGGCCGATAAGCAAGGATAGTCATTGTTTAAAAAATCAGATTAGATACCAGATAAGGGGGTATCAAAACTGGGCTGGGAAATTGATGGAACAGTAGGTGGTTGTTAGTATATGGGAGACTGTGGCCTCCTTTGCATTCAGAGGAACTCCTCTGGCCATGCTATAATTTTTATACATTTCCTAGCACAACTCTCTCTTGAGATTTTGCAGAGATCAACGTGCCATTATTTCAAGAGGAGATGGGTTTGAGCATCAGAACGACTGACCCTACCTACCTATTAGAGTTTTGAGGAATTAGAATTGTGTTGTAAATCTTAAAGTGCCATATAAATGTCAACCATTTTTATTTAGTGCCTCCAAAAAACCCCTGTGATTTTATTAATGCTGCCATTCCTGTCAGAGAAGCCGATGGCAACCTTTCTATATTGCAAAATGTACAAAACAATTGACCACCCAGTGACTAACTCTTTGGTAATGAGCTTTAGCTTACCTGAACTTGATTGATCCTTGGACAATAGACATACCACCTATTTCTTGGTCAGAATGCAAAGCCCTTCTTCTTTGGAAAGATCAGCTAGAGTTTGTGCTCTTTGGACATTGTGTTGGAGAGCCCAGGATAACCTCCATACCACAAGGAGGCATCAGACTACTTTGGGATTATGCTTCAATAGGATCTCCTGTAGCAAAGAACCTGATCATTGTATACTAGATTTTGTGAACCTATTTCTTCTCTTAAGCACTCCTCCTTTATCCTCTTTTGAGTCCCATCTTAAGGCATGGTACCTTTTCCTATAGCCTGTACTTAAATATAATTATTTTATTATTTTTTAAATTTTTATTTGGATAGAATGTATAAATTCACTAGTATAAGGAACTGCTCTGTAATTTATTTTCTTAGAAAATTACCTAAAGGACTAAAAGTTTAAGTGATTTGCCCAGTGTCACACAGAACCAATATATGTCAGTAAAGTCTGAAATCAGATCTTTCAAATGTTCAATGAGATAGTCAATAAACATCTATTAAATACCTATTATGTGGCAGGAAGTATGCTAGGTGCTGAAGATACAAAGAAAGGCAAAGTCATTCCCTGACCTCAAGGAGCTTACAGTTTAATGAAAGAAACAACAAACAAATATATATAGACAAGATATATACAAGATAAAAAGGAAATAATTAAGAGAGGGAAGGCACTAGAATTAAGAGGAGATAGGAAAGGTTTCCTGTAAAAGATGGGATTTTAGTTGGGGATTTAAGGAAGCCCCTAGGTAGAGATGAAAAGAGAGAGTATTCCAGGCAATGCAGAAAGCCAGAGAAAGTGTCAAAGCTAAGAGAGGGAGTATCTTGTTTGTAGAATTGCCAGGAGGCTGGTGTCACTGCATGGAAGAGTACATGGCAGGGAGTGAGGTGTAAGAATGGAAAAGAAGAGGAGTAGGTTATGAATAGCTTTGAATGCTTGTTAGAGAATTTCATATTTTCTCTGGGCCAATAGAAGCCATTAGAGTTTATTGGAGGGAATGCAGGGTTATGGTGGATGACATGGTCAGACTTGTGACTTAGAAAAATCACTTTTGTGACTGAATAGGGGATGGATTAGAGTGGGGAGAGACTTGAAGCAAGCAGACTCACTAGTAGCCTATTGTAATAATCAAGTGTGAGATAATGAGGATCTGTACTACAAAATGGCTTTATGAAGAAAGAGGGTGGCATATTTGAGAAACATTGCAAAGGTGACATTTATAGGTCTTGACACCATATTAAATGGGGGATAGAGTCGAAGAGAGGAATTGAAGGCAATATCTGGGTGGCAATTATCAGGAACCAGGAGGATTGTCCTCTATAGTAACAGGGAAGGTAAGAGGGAGAAGGATTTAGGGTAAAGAGAATGAGTTCAATTTTAGGTATATTGAGTTTAAAATGTTCACTGGATACCCATTTTTTTTTTATTAAAGCTTTTTATTTGTATAACATATGTATGGGTAGTTCCCCAGAGTTGATCTTTACAAAGCTTTCCATTACAAATTTTACCCCCAGTCTCCTCCCCTCCCCTAGATGGCAGGAAGTCCACTACATGTTAATAATGTTGAAATGCTTGAGAAGTTATGCAAGAAAAATCCTATCTACAAGAAAAAAAAAAAGAATCAGAGAAAGGCAACACAATGCAAGCAAATGTCAATAGAGATTATGAAAATGTTACGTTGTGGTCCATATTTCATATCCCTCTCTCTGGGTGTATATGGTTTTCTTCAGTGAACAATTGGAACTGGTTTGAGACAATTCTTTGTTGCAGAGAGCCATGTCCATCAGAATTGATCATCATGTAATACTGTTGCTGTGTATGATGATCTCCTGGTTCTGCTCATTTCACTCAGCATCAGTTCATGCAAGTCCCTCCAGGCCTCTCTGAAATCGTCCTGCTGGTCGTTTCTTACAGAGCAATAATATTCCATAACATTCATATACCATAATTTATTCAGCCACTCTCCAATTGATGGGCATCCCTTCAGTTTCCAGTCTCTAGCCACTACAAAAAGGGCTGCCACAAACATTCTTGCACATGTGGGGCCCTTTCCCTCCTCTAAGATCTCTTTGGGATATAGGCCCAGTAGAAACACTGCTGAATCAAAGGGTATGCACAGTTTGACAACTTTTTGAGCATAGCTCCAAATTGCTCTCCACAATGGCTGGATCCGTCTGGATACCCATTTTGAGTTTTCTGAAAGGCAATTGGAAATGTGAAATTGGGGTTCAGCAGAGAGTTTAAAACAGGATAGGTAAATTATTTTTAGTTATATAATTTTTAAAATAATATTTTATTTTCTCCAATTACACTTAAAATAATTTAACTTTTGTTGATTTCTTTCTAAAGTTTTGAGTTCAAAATTCCATTCCTCCCTTTCTTCTCCATCCCCTGAGATGGTAAGCAATCTGATATAGGTCATACATGTGCAATCATGTAAAACATTTCCACATTAGTCATTATGTGCAAGAAGACTCAAAAAGAAAGAAAATAATATGCTTCAATCTGTATTTAGACAATATCAGTTCTTTTTCTGGAGGCAGAAAGCACCTCCCCCCCTTTAGCTTGTGTTTTTATTAAATCTCAGATGCATGACATAAATCACTGTCAAGTTAGTAAGTATATTATTGCTAAACAATTGGCAGAAAGTGAGCTTTTTTTTCATATGTATTATATCTGTGGTTATCCTTATCATCACTTAGAATTTACTTTCTTCACTCATGTGAAAATAATAAAGTCTACATCCAGGAGAATATAAATTTGACATTTCTGAAGCACATTTGATCCACAGAAATGTTCTTATATTGAATCTAGCAGAACATGTCTAGATGACTTCTTGTCAAAGATGTTCTCAAGGGGATTTATAGATTGAGATTGTCTGGGATCATTGTATTGCTGAGAATAATTAAGCCATTGTACAACATTGCTGCTACAATTTACAATGTTCTCCTGGTTCTGCTCACTTCAATTTGTATCAGTTCATGTAAATGTTTCCAGGTTTTTCTGTAATCACAGGATAGACAGATAAGAAAATTGTCAATGTAAAAACAAAAAAAATCAAAATTCTTGGTCTTTAATAGCTATTCTCTCATTCCTTCTTATCTGGGGATTCTAGTGATGGTTTAGGGAGGACTGCTAATAATAACTTTGCAGTTGAGCACCACTGATGCTAGTTAGTGTAACATAGGATACGAAACAGCTATTCAAATCTAGGAAGTTAATACAAGGGTGGCAGAGATCTCTCCTGTTTCTGTACAATCAGCATGGAAATGCGCAAGAGCATATATTCCAAATAGCTTCATCCAACAGTGCTGAACAGTAGTAAGTACTTGTTTCATCCTGGATTATCTCTAGAAATAAGGTGTCCCTAGAGTGGTTGGGCAATACTTCTGTTCACTTTGTTATGTAGCCCAGGCTGAGTATTAATTATGGTGTCATCATGAACTTCTTTTGGTGAATTGGCCCCCAGCCCTCAAGAATGTTCCAAACATATCCATAATACACAAAATATTTTGGATGGAGAAAACAGTACACTGATACCAAAAGGAAAAGTCCCAGTTGTGTGTGCCCTTCCGTACTTAATTAAGCCCTACCTGGATTAGTACCTCTTTCATTGATATCTTTTTTAATTCAATTTTTAAAACATTTTCAGTTTTGAAATCTTTCCCTCCCACCTAGTAAGAAGGCAAGAAAAACATCATTCATTACAAATACGTATAGTCAAGGCAAAGAAATTCCCATATGTGCTATGTCAAAGGATAAGGAAAGGAAGGGTAGGGAATACTTGAGTTTTCACTCTGAGATCATCAGTTCTCTTTCTGTAGATGAATAATATTTTGAGTCACCTGGAATCATTATTGGTCAATGTGTTGATGAGAGTTATGTCTTTCAAAGTTCATTATATTCATAATATTGTTGTTATTATATAAATTGTTATCCTACTTCTGTTCACTTTACTCTGCATTAGCTCATGCAAATCTCAGAATTTTCTGAGACTATCAGTTTTATCATTTCCTACAGCACCATATAATTCCATCACATTCACATACTATAACTTGTTCAGCCATTCCCCATTTCATGACAGTCCTTTCAGTTTCCATTTCTTTGCCATTCCAAAAAAGTGTCTATAAGCATTTTTTTTTTTTTTTTAGCCCATGGGTCTTTTCCCTCTGATATCTTTGGGAATGTAAACTTAGTTGTGGAATGACTGGCTCAAAGGGTATGTACAATTTCATCAGTTTGGGCACATAGTTCCAAATTGTTTTCCAATGTTCAAACTATTGACAGCCCCATCAACAAGGCATAAATGTTCCTATTTTCTCCTAGCCATTTCAGGAGTAATCATTTTCCTTGTTTGTAATCTTAGCCAGTATCTCTGTGTAATTTAGTCTTTTCTCTAAAGCAGTAGAAATTGCTTTACCTTCTCTTTTAATTCCCTAATTAAATGTTACCTGTATAAAATGATAATGGTGCCCTCTCTCCCCCTCAAATTGCCTGTAAAGCAGCTTCACTTGCTCCCTTCTTCTAGATTCCCTGAAGCTTTAGCATAGTACAAACACACTTTAGGAAGAACACTGACAACTTGTAAAATGTCCAGAGGAGGCCAAATGGGATGGTGAGAGCCTATCCAATTATCATCATTACTGACATAATTTTATTCATCATCTCCACAGGCATTTACAGAATGCTTTAAAGTTTTCAAAGCACTTGACTTCTCTCATTTGAATCTCATGATAGGCCTCTCAAACAGGTGTTGCAGCCATTGATATCCCCACTTTAGGGCCCGAATTGGTTAATTGACTTATACTTTATCATACAGCTTGGTTACAGGTCTTGCCCATTCTAAGCTTCACACTATAATCATTACAAAAGGATTGTGCCTTATAGCATATGAGGACAGAATTAGGAATGTTTGGACTGAAGAACAAAAGACATGGAGGATGTGATAATTTTCTTCAAGTTTCTGAAGGGTTGACACAATTTGATCCTGGAGGTAGAACTGAAAGCCATCAGTGAAAGTTGCAGAGAAATAGATTTATGTTAGAAGAAAGGAAAAGCTTCTTAACAATTAGAGCTAGTCATAAATGGAATGAGCCATCTCAGTAGGTAGTGAATTTAACCTTACTGGAGTTTTTCAAGCCAATCCTGTATGATCATAGACCTTGGAAGGAATCCTCCTTGTAAAGGCAAAATTTGGACTGGATGGTTCCTGCGGTCCCAACTCTAGGATTTTCTGATTCAATGGGGACACCTTAGAGGAATCTCTGGCACTGTGAAAGACATTATCTGTGCCTTCTTACCACTACACATCCCAATCACACTATTCTTACTAGACTGACAAGTGAGGATGGACAGCTACATCTAACCAGAGTTAACATCTGGAATAAGCTTCTTGTGACTTTAAGTGTTCTTTTCCTGGATTTTTATGATTACCCACAGGTAGCCTCAGAGTAGGAAAATGCCCAGTACTCCCATTAGGACTATTGCTTTCAGCTGTTGGCTTTCCAATTCCCCATATCTTTGATAGTATTAGCAAAATCTATATGTTAGGAAGATTTTTTGTGGGAGGAGGGAAACTTCCTAAGGAGCTGGATCATTATAATTCTGTCACCTAGAGGAATGCATATTTTTATAGCTCTCTTGGCTCCAAAATAGAAAAAAAATTGTGGATGAGGAGTAAATGAAGCCCCACCCCTGAGGGACTGGATTCTGAACAGACATTCTCTCAGGACTTGGGTTAGTCAATGTCAAACTTACAGAGATTTCATTGCCTCATCAGGTATGTGGCTCTAGAGTGATATCTTGGGTACCATCCAAGCTATCTTGTCCTTCCTAAAAACTGGTAGCAAGGTCTTCAGTCTCCCTCTCCCTCCATTTCCCCTTACTTAACATGTAAATGATGACATCTTTATGGCTCCAGTACCTTTTCTCAATGGGAGACTTCTCTGTACCTACTTGACATTTCTGACTAAATGCAGAAAGCCTAACTTCCTTTGTTTTACCATATTACTGATGGTCTTGAGTTTTGGCTTTTAGTTACATAAATAGACCCACATAAAGATGCTTGATTCATCAGTTTAGCAGCTGTCAGCTTCATTTATTTAAAAAAGAAAGGAAAAATTTCAAAGTGAAGTTTAGGGTACAAAATGGTAATTATTATTTGAACAAGACATTTTTATACTTACTGTACCAGGCCTGATAATTTTATGGGCAAACTTGAGTTATGGACTATATATTTTTATGTCTCCAAGCTAACAAAGCAACTGTACATACATAAAAGATACTAAAAACAATAATAATCAAAGGCTAATTATTACATATGGTTTCTATTTCCCCCTAATTTTCTTTTCTTTTTCCCCTGGGAGAAAGTTCCTCCCTACTCCTCGTCTTCCAACATATACCTTTCCTAAGGCTTTTGGATCAAAGAATTGGTTGGACTAGATAATCTCCTTCCAGCTCTGAGATTTTATGGTTATTGGATTATTCAGCACTAGTCATGGGCACTAGGAGCACTGGAATGGGCCAGGATACCTTGTTTCAGGGTCCTTGATAAAGAGACCATCTGACACAGCCATTGTCACTTTTCACTTATTGTAAGGTCTTTTTTTTTTTTGAGGAACAGTCCCCTCTCTCTTTATGGCTCCAACTATAAAATATCAGCTTTCATTTGTGATCAACCTCTGAACTTGTCTGAGAAGCTGACCCAAATTAGGATAAAATCACTGTTATTTTTCTCCCTGGGATCACTGCTAGAGTCTGTCAAAGATATATTAGTAATAAAATGGAGTGCTTGCCCTTCAGTGTGATGTAGTGTAATCATAGGTCTGATGGTTTGATCTTAGAAATAGGGACTGAACAGAAGAGTTGGGGACAAAGTTCACTGACCCAGTCATTGGATGTAATTCATGTTCTTTGAGGAAAAAAAAAAACCACTCTGCAAATATCAGTGCCCCCAACTCTTCTCCCTTCTTTCCTTCCATCCCTCCCCCTTTCCTCTCTTTCTTTCTTTTTTCCCCTTTTCCCTCTCTCTTCCTCCCTCTTCTTACCTTTTTCTTGTTCTTTTTGTTTCCCCCTTCCTCTATTTCTACCCCTCTCTTCCTTCTTCTGTCTTCCTCCCCCTTTGCCCTTCTCTTATCCTCCATCCCTTTCCTCTCTACTCCACCACCCCTCTTCTCTCCCTCTCTTAAATCTTTGTTTCCAAATATTACTCAACATTCTTGATACCTCTGCTGGAAATGGCAAGGAAAGCACAGAATACTAAATGAAAACAAAAGGGGGACCTCAAGGAAAATTCAATTTAACAATTGTTCAATCAACTCCTGAGGATGGATCACAATTATGAGGAGATAGAATTGGGTCCTATATATGGAAGAATTCACTAACAATTTATGGGATCCAAAACCAGAACTCATTCATCAAATATTTATTGTGTGAGTGCATTGTACATGCACTTTATGTGTTAGGTTTGAGGGGAGCTATAAAGAGAAATAAGACATGGTCCCACTCTCACAAAGCTTATTGTTTTGTAGGATGGTAAGATGTTTACAAATAAATATAATACCAATTAGGATAGGATAAGTGTTTGTGAAAATTGTAGTACAGTACAAAGAACATTGGATTAAGAGTTAGAAGAACTGGGTTTAAATCTCCCCCACTATTTGTGTAACCTTTGACTTATCTCCATTTTCTCACTTAGAAAATTAATAGGTTGGATTCAGTGATTCCTACTTGTTACTTTCAACCCTACATCCTAACCTTAGATTTGGCTCAAATAAAATCAGTTGGCCAGGAGAAGGGTAGTGTTTGAAGGCCACTTGAAGGACATATAGGCAGTGCTTCGTCTTATAAAAATATAAGATATCTTATTTTATAACAAGATATTGTGGGGAATGCTAGATGATCCCTTGCTGGGGAACAGATCCATACTTTCAGTAGGGTTAACAAAGATCCTCTTTACTGTCTAAGATTCTATAATCCAGTTTGGCTATGAAAGGAAAAAGGATAAGATAGTAAGAAGAGTAAAGCAAGTCATTAATCAAAAATGCTTTCAAGATGAGGTATCCATATGGGGAAAGGAGCCAGTAGAGATATGTTTGAGAGACAGATGACTGTGGGAGGCATGATCCAGAAAGAAAGAGGGGATAGTTTAGATAATAATAGAGAATTGTTTGTTTCCCCTCCCCGCCATTGGCCAATCTTCTTTATTTTTGTTTTTGTTTTTGTTTTTTTTAATTTCTCTTGATGTCTTTTGTTTTTATGTCAGTCATTTCCCAACAGGCCTGTCCCCCTTTATCCTTATAACAAAGAAAAACAGTTAAGCAAAACCAAATGACACAAGGACCACATTGATCCAAATATTCAACATTCTCCACCAATAGTTCCCTATCTCCTCAGCAAAAGGAGAGAGGTACATTTCCTCATTCATTTTCTAGGATGAAAATTAGCTATTCTGTTAGTACAATTAATACAATATTTAGCTTTGTTTTTATTGTTATATTCATTTACAAATCATAATCACATTATATGTTGTTTTACATAATAAAGTCCTCTTAATGTGTGTTGAATAAGTAAGTGGTCTAATTTACGCTTTTTATTAATTTAATTGGAGTTTCCCATAATAATTTATGAATTGTCATCTTTCATGATGTCTACGAATATGATGTCTTTGAAGAATAGTTTGTATGACCACAGGAGATCAATCACTTTTCCTGTCTCTGAGCTTAGAGGGAGTCACCTTGTTGCCCATGGCTTTCACTGGATTGTTGCAAGGAGATGTCAGCCTTAAGTATCCAATGTTCTTCTGGATAGGGTGTTTTCCAGACAACAACAGAGAAACCAGTGGGCCAGATTCTATTCCTACCCTGGAAACAATGAAAAGATTGTCCATTGTGCTATGAGCAGCAACATTTTGTAATCATTTATATCTGGAAGTGATATTATATGGAGAATAGGACATGACAGGGCAATGAAAAAGACTCAGATGATGATAATAACTGGCATTCAGCACTTCAGAGTTTGCAAAGTACTTTACAATGTATTATCATTTGAACCTTGCAACAACACTGGGAGGTAGGCACTATCATGCATTAATATCCTCATTTTAGAAATGAAAAATCCAAGACTCAGAGGGGTTAAGTGACTTGGTAAAACAGCTAATGAGTGAAAGAGGTGGGGATTGAAACCAGGTCTTCCTGACAAGTCTAGTTCTACATCCATGATACTCTAATATTAACCCTTTGGAAAACAACTGAACTAAGTGGAGGCTAATTGTGTATTGCCAGAGTATTCAGGGTAAGGATTTTGTTTTGTCAAATTCGTATTTTATTTTTTCCCAATTACATGCAAAAACAATTTTAACATTCTTTTTTTAGATTTTGAGTTCCAAAGTTAGTCGTTTATTTTCCCCAATTGCATGTAAAACCAATTTGAACTTTCTTTTTTTCCGATTTTGAGTTCCAAATTCTCTCCCTCTCTTCCCTTGCCCTCCTCATTGAGAAGGCAAGCAGTTTGCCATGGGTTATACATATGTAGTCATGCAAAACATATTTCCAAATAAGTCATGGTGTGAAAGAAAACAGACCAAAAAAGAAAAATAAAGAAAGTAAAGAAGTATCTTTGATTTGCATCTAAGCTACACCAGCTTTTTCTCTGAAGATGGATTGTACCTTCATCAATCCTTCAGAATTGTCTTGGATCATTGTATTGCTGAGCATAGCTAAATTACTCACAGTAGATCATCATATAATATTGCTGTTACAAGACGATAGCAGTGTACAATATATTCTCCTGGTTTTGCTTATTTCATTTTGTATCAGTTCATATAAGTCTTTACAGGTTTTTCTGATAGCATTCTATTCATCATTTCTTATATATAGCACAATAATATTCTCTCACAATCACATACAACATCTATTCCCTAAGTGATAGATATCCCTTCAATTTCCAATTCTTTGCCTCCACTAAAAAGCTGCTATAAATATTTTTGTATATATAGGTACTTTTCCTTTTTGTTTTTTATCTCTTTGGGATAATGAACTAATAGTGGTATTGCTTGGTTAAAGGGTTTTATAGTCTTTTGGGCATAGTTCCAAATTGCTCTCCAGAATGGTTAAATCAGTATACAACTTCACCAACAGTACATTAGTGTTTAATTTTCCCACTTCCCCTCCAACATTTGTTATTTTACTTTTCTGTCATATTGACCAATGTGATGTGGGTGGTAGCACAGAATTGTTTTAATTTGTGTTTCTGTAATCAATAGTGATTTAGAGCGTTTTAAAAATATGACTATAGCTTTGATTACTTTATTTGAAAACTGCCTGTTCATATCCTTTGACCATTTATCAAATGAGGAATGGCTCTTATTTCTACAAATTTGACTCAGTTTTCTATATATTTGAAAAACGAGGCCTTTATCAAAGAAACTTGCCATAAATTATTTTTCATAGTAATGCTTACCAACTGTATATTTTCCTCCATTCTATTTTCCCCATTTATCTCGTTCTCTCTTTTCACCCTGTTCATTCTCAAAAGTGTTTTGCTTTTGACTTTTACTCGTTTCTATCAGTCCCCCCTCTTTTTTTTCTTTCTCCTCCTACTTTCCTGAAGGATAAGGTAGATTTCTACACCCAACTGAGTGTGTATTTTATTCCCTCTTTGAACCAATTCTAATGAGACAAAGGTTCATGCACTCCTCTCCTCTTCCCCCATCTTTCCCTTCACTGTAAAATCTCTTTGGGACTTCTTTTATGTCAGATAATTTACAGGGTAAGAATTTTTAACCTAGACGTCAGGGATAATTTCAGGGAATTTGTGAACTTGGAGAGGGAAAAAATTACATCTTAATTTTCACTAACTTCTTACTGAAATTTAGCATCTTTCAATAATTAAAAACTATTATTCCAGAGAGTCGATAGGCTTTTCCAGATTGCTAAAGGGATCTCTCTTTGTCTCTCTCTGTGCCTCTCTGTATGTCTGTCTTTCTGTGTTTGTCTGTCTCTCTGTCCTTGCCCCCCTTCTCTCTGTCTCTCTCTGTGTCTCTCTTTCTTACACACACACACACACACACACACACACACGGTTTAAGAACCTTTATTTTGGGGGATGTTAGTATTAAGATTTTAGAAAATGATAAAATAAGAACTTGAGGGTCTTGGATCAAATTATTCTACCTGCAATGGTGAACAGAACTAGATGAGAGCATGAATTAAGGAAGGGTGTGCCCAAGGCTGTAGGAAATGGTATTTCTGTTTATAGAGTCGAAACCCCTAGATCTTTCTTTCCATATGTCATTTTGAGGGAGTAGTTCACAGATATCTGTGTCAGTTGTATGTATCATGGTTTTTGGTGAAGGCTTCTCCAGAACTCATATATAAAATAAAGGAGAATTTGAATTGTAAGTAATGAACTATATGTATGGTTACTCCTATACCACAGCTGCCTATATGAATCATTCCAGCTGAGTTTACTAATCTCTTGATTCCCTCTTTTAAAGACATCTGGTGGAAATGAAGTTCTGTAATCTGGTTGGTTTTTTTTTTTTTTCCCCTGCTTTTTCACTTTGTGTCAGCAGCACTGCAGCAGCAGGCAAAATGATTAACCTGTATTGTCATGGAGTTAATTTTTTTTCCATTGGCCTCTGTAATCACTTTTTCTTCTTCCAGGGGATATAATATTTAACTGAAAATTTAGAAATGTTTTGTCTTAAGTATAACATATATGTCCTACTATAGAAAAACAAAAGGGGCAGCTAGATGACACAGTGGAGAGAGTACCAGCCTGGAGTCATGAGGACCTGAGTTCAAATGTGGCCTCAGACACCTAACACTGGCTAGCTAGGTGACCCTGGACAAATCATTTAACCCCAATTGCCTCAAAAAGAGGCTTGCTAAAATATAATGTCAGTTTGCTTCCCAATAGCATGGTATCAAAAAAAAGTTAATTTGAACTATGTTAAGTGCATTGGACATTCATAGCAAGGAATCCTAAAAAGGTACATTCTGCCCAGAACTGGCTGCCTATATATATATATACACATACACACACACACACACACACACACACACACACACACACACACACACACACATATATAGCTACCTAGGCTTCTAGATATTGAATTGGAGCGATCTCAGAGAATAAACTCAGGCCTACACAAGTATACATAGTAGTTGTTTGAATTAAGATTGGAACCCAGGATCTCTAATTCTAGCACACAGTTTCAAGGTATCCTTGATCTGGGGGAATAGGGAAAAATTGCATCTTTATTTTTGCTAACCACTAATTAAAATTTAACATTTTCTTTCAATATTTAAGCACATTGTTCTAAAGTTTCCATAGTCTCTATCAGACCGCTAAATGAGCCATGATACAAAAAAAAAAAAAAAAAAGTTTAGCATGCCTGCTATAGAGCCAATGCTTCTCCATTAATGTTTCTTTTCATTGGACTAGATTATTAATAATCTTTTCTCTTTGATGTATGAAGATGATCCCATTCAACCACCATCTGCAAATCTGAGAGATAGTGCAGATGTATTTCTTTGTCTTAGAGAAGTCAATTTCCTAAGCCAATACAGCTAGTAAGTGGAGGAGTAAAGGTTTAAACCCAGGATTCCTAATTGAAATGGTATTTTCAATGTTGTTTCAACCGTTTCTCCCTCTCACCTACTCATCCTTTTAACCATATGATGCTTGAGACTTCATGGACATTTTTAAGTATATGGGATTTAGTCAGAGAATAAGTGACCATAGATTTACTTGGACCTTTGGTAGCATTTATTTTCACCAAGTCTATCTGAGGCATGCATCATTACTATGCTCAAAGACAACTTTTAGCTGTGGAAAGTATCCATTTAGTGAAGCCTTCTTTTTTCTTTCCATTCTATTTCATTTCTCCCCATAATTCTTTAGGAAACTAACCTAAATCAAATTTACTAAATAGATATATTTCCTTCCACCACCAACACAATAATGCAAAGAATAATTAATAAAAAATGCGACATCTTCCAGAGACACAGTTTAAGTTTGTAATGTTCTGCTTGGCTTCAAACCCATCATTTCTCTTAAATATAGTTAAATAGGTTTTCTAAATTAGTCATCAACCCAAAACATCTTATTAATCACTGGAGAGATATGGATGAAATCATATTGAATGGCTTCACCAAAAAACACATTAAATATCTTCTTCATTTCATGGCATCTTTATACAGCAAAATAAAATTCCAGTTGTAGAAATATAATATTAATAACCTTTTTTAAGGAGAACGAGAGAGAGTAAAGGCTTTGAGTTTGAATCTGGAGGGTACAGGAAACCAATAGATAAAAGTGAAATTCATACATAACTTGTTCTTCTCCAGAGAAGACACATCAAACATAAAGATATCAAAGAAAAGGCTACGGCTGAATATATTGAGACTCATAGGCATCCTAAAATCAAAACTGAATGAGAAGAATGTACTAAAAACATTGAGTACCTATGTATTGTCAGTCTTAATGTATAATTTTAGAACTATAAAATGAATTATAACAGACTTGAAAAGCATCTTAGCAAATAGTAACATTATTAATAAGACACATGATTTATCTCCTTAAGGCAGCTATAGAAAGTGTGCATTTAATTGGAGGAAAGGAGAAAAATGATTCATCTTAAAGCAGTACTTTTGGAACAAGTAGACATTTCTTCATTGAGGAATAATCTCTCTACAGATATACATCATGTACTATGAAGAATATAGAGCTAAATGTAGTTCATTCCTGCATGGTTTCTTTGAAATGGATAATACCCAAAAATGGAATCAAAAGGTTCCTCTATATGCAACATCTATATGAATGTAATAATATGCCAACAAAGAAGAATTGACCAAATGACTAATTCAAGTATAATTGCTTGTGGAAATGGAATTTATGATAGCAATTTGAAAATAAGTTACTGCCAAAAGAAATTACATAAAGATTATCTTAAAGGAACTCAGACATAGCAATCAATGTAAGTGATGCAAGAAAATGGTAGAAAACTGTACATCAGATCATCAAAGGCTATAAAAATGAGTAACTTTTACATATCCACCAAGACCCAGTCTAGTGACCAGAATTCTATAGGACAAACTTGCTATCATATTTCATAGCCCAACAGGCAACAAATTCTCATACTAAAAATACTGTCCTTGAAATATCCCACAGAACTCAACCTAAAAACAAAACAAAACAAAACAAACAAACAAACAAACAAAAAAAACAAACAAACCCACCATATTTATTGGTACCAGAGTGTTATTACAAACTCAATTGTTGTTGCCCATGATCTCCCTGATGTAACATTTTTCCATAAAAGCTTAGGAATAACTTTTTTTTTTCCAGAAATGTCACCATACTTCATGCTTTCTGGTATATATGTAATGAGAAGCTTTAAAAATACAGAGATCTAGCAGGGAAATCTAACTCATATGGTATAAAAGAATAACCTCAAGATAATGATTTGTTCCAGAGCCATTTCCATCTGAGTCTCATTGATAAAGATAAGGAGATAATACGTATCACTGTTATCATACATTGTATAGTTTGCAAAAAGCTTTATGTACATTATATCATTTAAGACTCACAACCCCCTTTTGAAGTAGATGCTATTATTGTCTTCATTTCACAGCTCAGGAAACAGCAGATCATATTTCTCTCACCTCACAAACGTGTGGGAAAGAGAACGTGCTGCCCAGGGAATATGATCCAAAGAGCAGCTGCTTTCGATCCAGTGGCCAAAGGGTTCCTCTGACCTTTCTCTGATGCAGAAAGGGGGATCATTGTTATAATGGCAAGTCTTGTTTGTGTTAAGCCAACTCTGCCTTGGCATCTAGGTGGCACCATAGTGCACAGAGCACTGGGCTTGGTTGGAATCGGGAAGATTCATCTTCCTGAGTTCAAATCTGACCAAAGACACTTAACTAGCTATGTGAACCTGGGCAAGTCACTTAACCCTGTTTGTCTTAGTTTCCTCATCTGTAAAATGAACTGGAGAGGCAAACCATTCTGGTATCTCTGCCAAGAAAACCTCAAATAGGTGCACAAAGAGTTGGACCCAACTGAAAGAATTCAACAACCACCACAATCTCTGACTCCAAATGCAGCTTTCTCAGTACTCAATACTCTATTCACTCTGGTTTTCATAAAAACACCTTTTTGCTCTTTGGCCCAAAGTGATCTGTGGTCAGAAATCTCAAGTTTCCATCTTGCTCAGGGAGGCTCCCTGTGCAGGTACTATCAGTTAAATCAGATAATTCATGTTTATTGGGGACCCCATTGAGAAGAACATTGAAACTTTCCCATGGCTACATTCCCTGTCCACAAAAATATTTTTTGAAGCCATTCACCTTTCTTAAAAACAAACACCCCTTAACCCCAAACAAAATAAAGCAAACCAACCTTATTACCCTGGGAAGGGTGTTTCCTTAGCTGGAATCAAGATTTTGCCTCCATTTTTATACACGGAAGATAAGTCTCTGATAACCCCTCTGCTGAAAAAGAGGCTAGGGTCACAATGAAACTATAGTTGCATTAGGTTGTTATTAGAATAGTTAGCAGCTCCTATGTTCCATAAACACATTCCCTCTTCATAGAAGATTTGAATCAACTTTTCTGTCAAAACCCCCCAGGATCTGTTTGAATGGAAGTTTATGATCAGTAGCTGGAATAAATAGTGTTCAGAATTCCCCATAAATGCTGCAGGGAAAACATTGCAAAATATTCTATTTGGAGGATGCTTTAAAAAAAAAAAACTTGTATATCATATTTTTAATGTTTGTGTTTTACCAGATTTTCAAAGTCAACATTTACTGACATCAGAGATGAGAATGGCAAATTTAGAATCTTAAAGTTGGAAGGAAAGGATCTCAAAACCCTCAAGTCCAAATTTCAGTTTAAACACAAGAATTCTCCCTATGTAACATGTGTCAAATGTTTAACCAGCCTTTTTTAAAAAAAAATTCTGAATTTAATAACCCCCAAATAAGAGGGGTATTTTTATATGCAAGGCAGGACAGAAAAAAAAATGTTTTTGCTTGCAGCTGTACATGCTTGTTTCTCCTTTCAAGTATATCAGTTCATCGTTTTACTTTGAAAACTTTCTTGCTTTGTGATTTGTTTATCTTCCTTCTCTTTCTTCTCTGCATTAATTGTGACACTAGGCCAATCATTTGACTACTGTCTGCCTCAATTTTCTCAACTGTAAAATGGGAATAATAATATCACCTATTACAAGGCTGTAAAGCTCAAATGAGATAATATTAAAAGCAACAACAACAAAAACACTTAGCACAGTGCCTGTACACATAGAAAACATTTAATAAATTAAATAAAATTTAATGAATTTCCCTTCCCCTTCCTTTCCTCTTTTCTTAGTTTTCCTCCTTTTTTTGTTTCAATAATCTTATTGATAGCTCTCCTCCCTCTTCCTCAAAAAGAAAGAAAAGAAAACCTTTTTGTTAAATATGCATAAGCATATTTGACATGAGCAAAGTCAAACATATTTGATATCAGCAAGGCAAGCAAAACAAATTAGCTCTTGGCCATGTAAAAAATTATATATAGATATATCTTATTCTGCACTTTGAGTTCACACTTCATTGTCAAGGTTCTCTAGTAATAAGAAAAAGACCATTTATTGTATTGTTAAATCTACTAATTAAAAGTTCTTCTCTGAATTGATCTCAAATCTGTCTCTATGGAATTCTTACCCACTGGACCTCATTTAGCCCTCAGAAACTAAATAAACAGTTGAATTCTTTGTCCACATGACAACCCTTTGGAGATTTAAATAATAATTTTAGCATTTTAAAGCATTTTAAGGTTTGCAAAATGCTTTACAAATATTACACAACACTGAGAGATAGTTATTATTATCATCTCCTTTTTACAGATAAAGAAATTGAGCCTGACAGAGGTTAAACATCTTTCTCAGGCTCCCACAGTCAGTAAATGTCTTTGACTGGATCTGAACTTGAATCTTTCTGACTCCAAGTTTAGTTTTATGTCCACTGTGTCACCCAGTTTCCTGATGGCAATTTTCTTGTCCCCTATTTTATAGCATTCTTCTCTTCTGCCAACTAAACATGCCCACTTCTTTCAACAGATTTCGTGTGACCCAGCTTCCAGGCTCCAAAACCTAGGTCAGTCTTTTAGTTTGTCAGTGTTCTCTTAAAAAATACCACTTGGTTCTGAACACAGCATTTCAGATCTAATGTGACTAGAGCTGAGAGTAGGAATACTCCCCCTTCTCACTTGGGAGAACTTCTGTTATTGCCATTGGAGGTTGGGTTGGCTTTCTGGATGGCCACATCATACTCCTGTATCATCTTGGACCTTCATAAAAACTTAGACATTTCGCCCCAAATTGTTTTCCAGACATTTTCCCCCGTCTCATGTTTTTCAGTTGATTTTTGGAATCTAGAGTAGGTAACAATGTATGTTAGTTGATTTTTCAAGACTGAGCTTAAACGGAAAACATGTATACTACTCCCTAGCACTTGTAATTGCTTCTGGCCCTCTCCTACTGTGTTGAAAATACATAGTGAAGGAACTCATAGGTTTCAGTTTCTGGAGCTATGGAAAGTAGTAACCTTAGGAAATGGGATGTAAGAGTGCTTGCTGCTTGATTTGATTCTTGTTTACCTTTCATTTTGCTCTAAGTAAATATCCTTTGCTTTACAATGGGGTCCCAGTATTTGTTTTAGCCTGATCAGAATAAATTCAGTGGAAGTGGGGGCTCATGGATTGAGATAGATGATTAACCCTTGAATACCATGGACCCAGAAGTAATAAACAGGATGGATATATTTGGGGGTCCAAAGTGCCATAGATAGTAAGACTTGACTTGTTGAATTGACTTTATAAATAGGACTGTTTTTAAGTACTACCACACAATACTAGTACTAGTAAAAACCTATCCATTCTAATCTGTTTGGTGAAATAGAGCAATAACTCTATCAATTTGTATTTATCTATCTCTTGATAGATAAATATCTAAATAGATAGATATCTATCTCTGTCTCAATATTTATATGTGTGTGTATGTATTTGCATCTACATCTACATATATACACATAAATAATGACAAAACTTTCCTTGTGTGGAAACTTCCTCCACCAATTCTTCTGTGACTTATTATCTTAATGGCCCAAACAAAACTCTGAGAAATTGTCTTTCCCATAGTTATGTAAATATGTGTCAGTTTCAGTACTTGAACACATGACATCCTGAGTCTGATTGATTCTCCATCTGCCCTGTCATGCTATGCCTCACTCATTAAGAAACACAATTCTGTAATTTCAGACTGACCAAGGAAAGAATTTTAAGAAAAGAGAATTATTTTTGACATATTAAGGGCAAAAGTTTTACAAATAAAGTTTTAACTAATTAAAAAAGACAACATTTTGCTAGTATAGGCTGTAGAGTTTGGGTTTATTTTGTAATTTTTGAACTATTTGCAAACCTGATTTGTTCAAGTAAGTCAAAAACAATTTTCCGCATGAAGCCCACAGAAAATGGAACTTTAAATAACAAACTTATATTTATGATATGCCTCTGTCTCTCCCTTGCCCTGAGAGCTTCTTTACCCTATCAGAAGAGGCCCTTCAAGCTCTCTTCTTGCCCAGTATAGCTCTACTGTGGTGATTGAAAACCCACAAAAGCTTATCTTGGGATTCTTTCTCAAGTGAAAAAAATTTCAGCCAAAAGAAAGTTTTGAATGTTTGACATGGTCTTTGTACTTAGAATGAAGAATTCTTTCCACTGTCTGCACTTGGTATGAAATCAAGAATCACAGAATCACCAGAGCTTTTTATATGTGAATTGTATACTCCTATTGTCTAATGGCAGATTTAACTGGGAATGCTTTAACAAGGAATTCCTTCTCTTTCTCCTAAGGCCCTCAAACTCACATTTTTAGTAGATGGCATGGGCTCCTACTTCACTGACATTTTGGAAATATGACTGGAGCTTCTTCATCTCCCTTCTTCCATTTTAATACTTTTATGCAGAGTCATCTACTTTCTCCTTCTTCCCTCTCACCATGGAGGAAAAAGTCTCTGAAGATAATTCATACTTGCATCATTTGTCATACACTTCCTGTTTTACCTACATCTGGACTATGCTTGAAATGTACACCTTGATCTCTTAGAAATTTTGTTTCCTTTAAAGCTGAATTCAACTGACACTTCCTTATTTGAGGCCTTTTCTATTGTCCTTCAATAATCTCTCCTGCAATTACTTTGTATTTATTTTGTATATATTTTTGTGTGTTTTTTTTTTACAAATATACTTATTTTATTTTTTTAAAATTTATTTTATTAAAAAATCAGAATAAAAAAAAGAAAAAAAGAAAAGGAATACAAAACAAAAGAGAATATTGTCATGTGCCCAGCAGAACATCAGGGAGAATTCAAAATATGTATATACTTTTATATGCATATGTTGTCTCTATCATGGAATGTAAGCTCCATAAGAGCAAGAATTGTTTTATTTTGGTCTTTCTATCTCCAGCACAATGCTTGGTATATAGTAAAATAATAAATGCCCTTTGATTGATTTATCTAGATATATCCTGTTTACTTCAACTTGTCTACTTCAACCTCTTCTTCACCGGCTTTTCTATTAGCCTACAAACATGCTTAGATCCCTTAGATAATTTTTTAAATGTCCTTGTAATTTGATTTCCACCACTCATCCCTCAACTGAAACTACTTTCTCATAGATCACTGGTGACTTATTATATATCAAATCTAGTATTGTTAGGTTTTTTTTTTGAGTTTTCATATTTCTTTACCTGTTTATAGCATTTAGCCATCCCCCTCTTTCAATTAAATTCATTTTAAATGAATTTTTTTAAAATCATATTGAAAATAAAGCTTTATAAATGTTCACTTCAAATCAAGTATCCTTGGTTTCTGTTGAAGTAATACCCTGATGAAGGCAATTACACTAGTTCTAATCCCAAAGTCATTTTGTTGGTATATCAAGAGATAGAAGTTCAACAAGATTCTTCTGGGATAAATAAAACCATTTACAACAGATTGAGTGAAGTGGGACACATGATTCCTGCTGCTAGTTGCCTCTGAAGTCCTAATGTCAAAGTCACTAAAAACATTAAATGAATTTTTAAAGCATTGCTCTAGCCAACAAGATAAAAAGAAGGAGCATCCCCTGTTCAAGGAGCTTCTGTTCCTCTAGAAAGATAAAACAGGTTCACAGATAAGTGTAACATGAAGAGATTTGAGAAAAGGAGAACTATGAGCTAGAAGGAATCAAGCAAAAGAAAAACTTCTTTTAGAAAATGATAATTGACTTGAGCCTTGAAGGAAAAAAAGAATTCTAAAATGTGAAAATGAGGAAGAAATGCACTCCTGGTCAAATAATTCTAGTGGAGTTAGAATGTAGAGTATATGAAGGAGAGTCAAGCTAGCTATTATTTATAAAACAGTTCGAGTTAAGATTATGAAGTCTGATTGAATTTAAATGGTAAGATAAGAAGTTTGAATTTTGTCTTGCAGACAATAGGAAGCCACTGAAAGTTTCAGGCAGGATGTTTCATAATCAGATCATTAATTTTAAAATATTATTTTGGCAACTATGTGAAAAATAGATTGAAAATGATAGAGCTAAAATATAAGGATCAATCAGGAAGCTGAACTATGGGTGATGACGTCAGGTGTGGGCTCAGGGAATGAACAAAAGGGTTCCTACAAGAAAGATATCAGAAATGTAGAACTGACAAGGGCAGCTAGGTAGCACAATGGACAGAGCACTGAGCCTGGAGAAAGGAAAATCTGAGTTGAAACCCATCCTCGGACATATAAGTTATGTGCTCTTGAGCAAGTCATTTACCCCATTTGCTTCAGTTTCTTCATCTGTGAAATGGAAGAAATGGCAAATCGTTCTGGTCTCTTTGCCAAGAAAATCCCATATGAGATCATAAAAAATCAGACATGAATGAAATGATGAAACTACAGTACCAACAAAAGAAATGACAGGACATAGAACCTGATTGCATGTTATGGATTGGGAAACAAAAGATCAGGGATAACTTCATGGTTATAAAGCTTGAGTGTGTGAGATAATGGCCTAATAGAAATCAAGAAGCAGCTGGGAAGAGAAGTAGATTGAGGGGAGGAGTTGGTGGTGATGATGATAAGTGAGTCTTGAACATGTTGAATTTGAGATGCCAACATGACATCTTTGATGGAACGTCCACCAAACAGAAGGCAATGTGGAACCAGAGTTCAAGAAAACAATGAGGGTTGACTGTGGAAGTTTATTGCTCCTAGTGATATCAGAGATGATAATTGAACATGGGAGCAGATGAGAGTATCAAGAGAGGGTATAAAGTGAAAAGAGAAGAGGCCCCTATATTGAGATTTAAAATCATAGGATCACAACTTAAAAGTAGAAAGGAATCCAGACATCACCAAAGCCAATCTTTTGGGAGGACACTGATGCTCAAAGATGTTAAATGATATGCCTATAGTTATACAGGTAGTGAATAAAAGAGTTAAAATTCCAATTCACATACCCTGCCTCTAAACCACTTCCAGAAAAGAAATTTGAAGCTATAAGGGACCTTTTAGGTTATCTGTTCCAGATTTCTCCTTTTACAAATGGGACAACTGAGGCCCATAAAGATTATGACAATCAAGGTCATGAGGATAATAAGTGACAACCTGATTTTGAACCCAGGTTTTCAGAATATAGATTCAGGACTATTTCTACTCTACTACAATGCCTATACCATGCATTTCCCTAGAAGGAATCTCAAGTCTAGAGATTAGGAGATAGATAGTTGATGATCCAGTAATGACATCTGAGAGAGAATGGTCAAATTGATAGAAGGAAAATCTGGAGAAAGCAGCATCATAGGAATCAGATGAGTTTTCTTTTATATATATATATATATATATAAAGCTTTTTATTTACAAAACATATGAGTGATTTTTCAACATTGACCTTTGCAAAAACTTTTTTTTTCCCAAGCTTTTCCCCTCCTTCCCCCCACCCCCACCCCTAGATGACAGGTAATCTAATACATGCTAAATAGGATAAATTATATGACAAATACATGTATACATATCTATACAGTTATCTTACTGCACAAGAAACATCAGATCTAGAAAGAGGAGAAGAAAAAAACAACCTAAGAAGGAAAACAAAATGCATGGAAATATTCACAGAAAGCGTTAAAATGCTGTGTTGTGGTTCACACTCAGTTCCCACAGGCCTCTCTCTGGATGTATATGACTATCTTCATCGCTGAACAACTGGTTTGAATCACATCATTGTTGAAGAGAACCATGTCCATCAAAATTGATCATTGTATAGTCTTGTTGCTGTGTATAATGTTCTCCTGGTTCTGCTGATTTCACTCAGCATCAGTTCATGCAAGTCTCTCCAGTCCTCTCTGAAATCCTCCTGTTGGTCATTTCTTACAGAACAACAATGGAATCAAATGAGTTTTCAACAGTATCAGATGCTACAAAGAAATCACAGAAGATGAGAATTGAGAAAAAGTCTTCTTTCTGAAATGTCTTTTCCATGATTTCAGAGATACCTCACTTCTTGGCCTTCCTAGTCTGATTCTTTCATGTTAATATTGTGATTTTTTAACATCACATGATGTTTTTTTTTGTATTGATGAATTCCTTTTTTCATTTTTTTTTTTAAATTATCTTTGGAATAAATCCCAAGGAATGGGATGGTTAGTTCAAAGGCTATGCTTAGTTTTGTCAGTCTCATTCTAGGAAATCATGAGTCAGAATCCCAGCTCTGGGTTTACATCTTGGATGCCAAAAATAAAACAAACAAACATATGCCCCCATCTCCTGTCACCACCATTCTCTCTTTGGCCTCAGGAAAATTTTGGAATATAAATATAAGGCAAAGATATCTTATGTCTAGTTTTCCACAGATGTACATAAAAGGGTTCCTAGATCCTATACAAGCATTCAAGGTAACAATGCACAAATATGGTATTAAATACTCTTTGTTCTACCCAGTAGAAAATATAAATAATACACAAAAGACTCAACAGTTAGTAATAAATATTAGATAGAAATAATTTGTCTCCTCTTGTGAATCTCATTTTTCCTTTCAGTCTTCCTTGTTACCCTGCTGTGATCCTGATTTCCTTCTAGAGCAATGAACTTGGAATTGCTAGAAAAGGAACTCCCTCAAAGTTTTTTCACCACAGAGATGCATGGAGACATCCAAACTTATATAGTACTTTGAGGGATTGCATTCCCTCAGAAGAGAGACAAACCTACAGTTTCTATACAAAGACATTTTCTATTGTAGCTATACCATTCAACTAACTCAGGGTGATCATGTTAAGCAAAGTCCAGGTCTTTCCTCTTCCATATTGTCTTAGATTTCCCTGCTTCTCTTCTACTTGTTGAGAGTGGGGGAGATTCCATATTCATGATTCTGTTCTCTCTTCAGCCTCTTCAAGGATAGGTTCAGGGGCTCAAGGTCTAGTGACCTGCATAGAAATTCTCCTTGTGGTTTGCAACAAACTCCAAGACTATTGTCTTTCTTTTCTGCAGAAGGCTGGACCCTGGGATTATCCTGCTACAGAGCTTCCCCCCTACCCACAAATCAGAGGGCTCAGGAACTCTTGATACTTTTCCAAAAAGTTGAAGTTTAGGAACTTGGCCTTTTCAGGACTTCTGGTTGCACTCCCCATGGTTATTATGGGATCAAGACCATCTATGTCTTTGCCAATGCATCTCTAGGACTGAGTTCAGGGACTCTGAGTCAGTTCTTTCCTACTGCCCTGACTTCTGCCATCACTTGAGTGGGGGATGGTCAGTTAGTCTTTAGGGGATCATGTGCAGGCATATCTTATGGAGTGATTATCACAAAGTTGGACCTGCCCACTAGTGCAAACCTTTTGGAGACTAATCTAGTAACCTGACTTTGTTATTGTTGTTGAGTTGTTCAGTTGTAGCCAACTCTTCCCTTTCCTATTTGGGGCTTTCTTGGCAAAGACACTGGTTTGCCATTTCCTTCTCCAGATCATTTTACAAATGAAAAAACTGAGGCAAACAGGATTAAGTGACTTACCCAGGGTCACACAGCTGGTAAGTCAAATTTGAACTCAGGAAATTGAATCTTCTGGACTCCAGGCTCAGCACTCTATCCATTATACCACCTAACTGCCCACAGGATGACTTGGGGATTGAACAAACAACTTCCTTCATCAACCTGATAAGCTCTTTATTTGGAGGAAATAAACCTTTTATTTGGACTTTGTATCATTCTTTGAAAACTGTGAACATTTGATACATTATGAACTCAATATGTTTGCATTCAGAGTGAATTGTTTAGCTTGGAATATTATGAAATGGACCACTATGTACCCCTTTATACTAGACCATAAAAGGGAGTCTTCATTTCATAATTGGCCTTTAGCCTGTTTGACTTTTCAAAGCACATATCATATAATAGAGAATGAACTTTGGTCCCCAAGATATGCCTGCACATAATCCCCTAAAGACTAACTGACCATCCCCCACTCAAGTGATGGCAGAAGTCAGGGCAGTAGGAAAGAACTGACTCAGAGTCCCTGAACTCAGTCCTAGAGATGCATTGGCAAAGACATAGATGGTCTTGATCCCATAATAATGGGACCCACTTCACTTCCAGTCAGTCCCAGTCAGACCCACTCCACTTCCAGTCAGTCCCTCCAACATTGCATTTAAAAAATCCAACTTTTTGTTATTTTTACCTATTTAATGGGCATAATTTGGCATCTTAAGGTTGGCTTGATTTATATTTCTCTGATTCTGAGGAAATTTGAACAGTTTTTCATGTTGTCTGTTTATGTCCTTGAATCATTTTCTTCTCAGGGAGCAGATATTATTCATAGAGATGTGTATCAATTTCTTAAAATTCTGGCTGTCAGATTTTTATCAGCTATATTTGCCACAAATATTTTCCCCAAATATCTATTTTTCTTTTAGTTTTAGAGCTCTTGATGTTATGAGTATGTGTGTGTGTGTGTGTGTGTGTGTGTGCACGTGCATGCAAACCCCTTTTATCTTTGTATAATCTAAGCCATTTATTTTATCCCCAATAACTTCTTCCATTTGTCTGAATATTTTCCTTTTCTCCATATGAGATAAATATTCCTTCTTTTCTTCACGTTTTTAAGTCATTTAAAAAATGTTTGATCATTGATGCAGTTGGAGTTCATTGTAGATAATAGTGAGGGGAATAGATCTAAAACTGTTTTTCATTATCTAATCCTCCCACCAGTTTAAAATATGAATTCCATTCTCCACTAGTGTTTATTAAATATTAATCTCTCATGTACATTGGGCTGCATTTCTAAGTTTTATTTTTTATATCTTATTTCTCAATTTTTTCTCATACCAATTTTTATAATTTATTTTGTGATGAAGTTCTTTGAAAACTAATGGGAGAAATGTGCTTCCACAAGGTATTTTATCCATCTCCATTTTATTGTTCCTGCTAGTCTGATTCTTTCATGTTAATATTGTGATTTTTTTAAAAAAATATAAATCCCCGAAGTATCCTAGTGTTATTTGAAGGCGTTGCATTGAACCTGCAGATTAATTCAGAAAATATTTCAGTTTTTTCCTGACTCTTCTTACTTGATAAAGGATACAATGTAGTGGAAAAAGACTGGATGGAGTATGAAGACCTTAAATCTTGGGCCTGCCATTTACTCTCTGTAAGTTTGGCCAGATTGTTTAACCTCTCTAAATCTGTTTTCTCCCCTTTGAAGCCATGTGTTCTACCGAGGATGTGTTGGTAAATATTTAATAACTTACACTCCTCCCCAAAACCTTCCAAATATTACCCCCCAAAAATATGTGAAACATTTTAAAACTTACTCTGCATTATTAGCATTTTCTTCCTTACTTTAAGTTTATACAATCTCCAGAACAATGAATCAAACCCTGATCTGCAGATTTCCCAAGTGTAATGCTCAGGCTGAGAATTTAAAAATCAGCTTAGATACAACTAGCCCTAAGACAACATTGACTTTTACTTAGTTATATTGTTTATTACTTCAATTACTGTTTCTGTTGTTTCTCTTAGTTTTCTCATAATCAATCATGCCTTTGGCAAATAAATATTTCTGAGACTTAACTTTAAGTAAAAGTTGTAACAATGGGCAAATGTTTACCTGAGTTTTTAGGGTAAATGTTTTTATTATTTCTTCATGATGTAAATTACTAGTTCCTAGATTAAAATTTATACTTTTTATCATCTTTTGAAAACTTCTCCTACATATTTTAGTGTTTAACCTAAAGTAATCTTAAATTTATTTTATGTTCATTTCTGTTAATGGTATTAACATGTTGTTGCTTTTTATTTTCCCTTTAGGGTCTTTCTATTACCAGAATTAGGGATAAGTAAAACCATATATACTTCATAGAAAGAGTTGGACAGTTTTTTATTTCTCTCTCACATTTCTTTTTTTTTTTTTTTAAATCTGTATAGGAATTTCTTGTTCTTTGCAAGTTTGGTAGAATTTCATTTGCTATTTTGATTTATTTAGTTATCTTTTTACTAAGTAATTCAGCCTGTTTTCTTCTCCAAAGATTAGTTATCATATACACTTTCTATTTTGTTCATTTTACTATTTTATACTTTCAAAAATTTTCATCAATTTCTCATAAGTTTTCAAATGTATTATTGTAGAGCTATAAATAACATTTTGATAATTTTCTTTTTTTTTTTCCTTTCTCTTCCAGATACTGTTTTCTCATTTATAATTTGGGTTTTCTCTCTCCTTTTTGATTAGAAATCAATTCTATTAACATTTTTCTTTTTAAAAAATTTGTTTCTTTTATAATTTCCATTTATATTTTCAGTTTTGTCAATCAATTTGCATATTGGTTCTGTCTTTTTTCCTCCTGTTTTTTTTTGTTATATTGCTTTATTCCTTTTCTAAGTTTTCATTGTACAGACTTTATTTGTCAAGATTTTCTTTTTCTTTTTTATTAATATAGGCATTTGGCATTACAAATTTGCCTCTGACTACTTCTTTGGCTTCATTCCATAGATTTTGATATATTGTATCTGTATTGTAGCTATTTTCATATAATCTGTATTTTGAAAATCATTTCCTTTTTTACTCAAGCATAATTTATTAATTTAGTTTTAGTTTCCATATTACTGATAGTGACATTGCTTGCTTGTAAAAATGTATTATATTTTATTCCTACATCTAGCAATAAAAAACTTGCTTTTCTGAGCTTAACTATAGATCTTATTTGTGACTCAAGAAGTAATCTTTTTAAAAATTTATTCTATGTGCGCTTTAGAAAATTATTTATTTTTTGTTTTTCCTATAAAGTTTTTCCATATATGTAGATATCTGATCTAGTTTAATATTGAACTCTACAATTTCTTGTGTGTGTGTGTGTGTGTGTGTGTATGTATGTGTATAATCTTTATTAGTAGGATTTATTAGTCATGATTTGATTTTTACCCAGATATTTCACCTGTCATTAAGTTGGCACAAGTTCCAGTTATGGTAAGAAAAAGATGTAGAATAGGGAATAGGTGCAAATTTGGATAAAGGCAGGTGATATGGTGACACAAGCATTAGATTTGAAGTCAGAGAATCTAGGTTAAAAATCTCATCTCTGTCACTAATTATGTGTACTTTGGGGAAGTCATTAGGCCTAAATTCCCTAATCTGGAAAATGAGGGGTGTGGGAAGTGGAAATGTTTTTTGCTATCTCTGTCTATGAATGACAAATCTCACCAGTTGGTAAATTCTAGATGTGGGCTCCAATTTATACTTTTAACCCGGATCATCCAGGGCTTCCTTTTGGGTAGCATATCAAAGAACTTTGCATCAGCATCCCTTTCTTCTAGATTCCATGTCCTGCCTGCTGGATAATCTTACTCCCAAAACTTTCACTTCTCTAGCATGATTGGTTCAGTGGGGCCATCTTTGCCCAGTGGGATCAACCTAGAAGCAAAGAGCAATTTTTCCATTAGCTTTTATTCTGGCGGCTCTGTTTGCTTAGTTAAAGATTCTTCAGAAGGACTTAGGAAGCCAGTGTTCCAAATTGAGAAAGGAAAAAATCCATTATGGATAACTAGGTGATCTGCATCATTAAGGAGAGATACCCTTCATTGATGTGATCACAGAACCACTGGAATGCTAGAGAATTTGATTATAAGTATGTCATAATGTCTACTCCCTATTTTTCTTGAGGCAGCTAGGTAGTTAGAGCTAGCAGCTAATTAGCATAGAGTCAACAAATCCTGAATTCAAATATAGCTCAGACTCTTACCAGCTGTGTGAGCTTGGGCAAGTAACTTAATCCTTTATCTGCATCATCTATAAAATGGAAATCATAATAATATCTCTCTCCCAGGAAGAACTTGTGAGATAGTATTTGTAAAGCAAATTGAAAATATAATAGACTTAATAAATGTTTTCTTTCTTCTCTGAGGAGTATTTTTTTTTAGTTTTTTTGCTGATTTCTTTTTTCTTTTTTAAAAATTTTATTTTTTATTACAGCTTTTTATTTTCAAAACATATGTATGGATAATTTTTCAACATTGACCCTTGCAAAAGCTTGTGTTTCAGATTTTTCATTCCCTTCCCCCATCTCTTCCCCTAGATGGCAAATAATCCAATATATGTTAAACATGTTAAAATATGTTAAATATAATATATGTATACATATTCATATGATTATTGTGCTGCATAAGAAAAATCAGATCAAAAAGGGAAAAAATGAGAAAGAAAACAAAATGCAAGCAAACAACAAAAAGAGCGAAAATGCTATATTGTGATCCATACTCAGTTCCCATAGTCCTCTCTTTGGATGGCTCTCTTCATCACAAGATCATTGGAACTGGCCTCAATCATCTCTGAGGAATATTTTAAAAAAATTATTGTTTATAAAACCTGTTACAAATGAAATTTAAATGAAACCTATGGGAAAATTCGACCATCAATTTGCCAATGGTAGTGAAAGTCATTCTTTTAATTTTTAATAAGAAGTAAAGCTGTACTGTTGATACTGTTCTTAGATAAGATGCCTCTGACTGCTCTCATTGAACAAATCTCATAAGTGTCACCTAGTTTAGGAGACTGAGAGGTAAAGTGTCTTCCCTAAAGTTACACACTAACAAAACTTAGATCTGAATCCATGTCTTTTAAACCCAGATTGAAAACTCTTTTTTAGAAGTCATTGAATTTGTCCCTCTTTTGAGGAAAGATAAATTTTATTAGAGTAACTATCTTACACCTTGGGTAGTTTGGTGGCACAATAGATAGAGTGCCTACCTTGGAGTAAGGAGTATCTGAGTTCAAATCCAGCCTCAGACATTAGTTGTATGTTCCTGGGCAACTTAACCTTGACTGTCCCAATTTCCTCTTCTATAAAATGAGCTGGAGAAGGAAAGGACAAACGACGCTAGTATCTTTGCCAAGAAACTCCCCAAAGGGATGGCAAAAAATTGAATGTGACTGGAACAACTCAACAACTTCATCACTACATCTCTCTTCCTCCTCCCCTCCTCCAAGCCCAGTGACAGCTTAATGCCTGGAGTACCCTCAGGCAACTTTGAGTGGATGAAAATCTAAATTTAGGCCACACAGAAGAAACTTGTTCACTATTTAATTTTAGAACTGGCAGGGAATTTAAAGATTAGCTTATCTGATCTCCTCATTTTTAATGAGATGATAAAATTGAGACCTAGAGAGATTATGATAAAATTGGGACCTAGAGAGATTATGACTTATACAAGATCTCAAAAATAATAAGTAACAGAGTGCAGATTTGAACCTGGAATTTGACTCCAAATCCAGTTCTCTTCTCACTTATCTTCTCACTGTATCAAGCCATATTTTCAGAGATAATGTCTATTTTATAAACATGGATGACACCTGCTCACCCCATAAGATTATCAACTCAGGCAGCTCACCAAAATAATCACTCAACAAACCCTGAGAAGTTGTTATGTGTACGACCCTGGATGAGATCTTGTTGGAGGAATGCAGAAATGAATTAGACACTATTCCTGTTATGTACATTATGGTCTTTGTGTGGAGGTAGAAGAGGTATCAGACTATATGTGGCTTATTTTATTAGCCCTATCCTCATAGAGTTTATCTAGTGATGATCTGGGATCATCACTGCAAGTAAAAGCATTGTCCCATTCTCATGAAATTGACAGTTTAGAAGGAGAGAAATCTTTCTATCATTGCTTTAAAGCCTATTTTGTGCAGAACATTGCATTAGGTGATAGGGATGGGGGGACAGGGAGAGATATATAATTTAGATAAAACATAGCTCCTACACTCATGAAGCCCACCATCTGGCAGAGGAAAAAGACACATATAACTTGTCATTGGTAGGCAGAATAAATTTTAATTCCCAACTTCTCCTGCTTTCTTGCCTTTTTTTAAAAAAAGGCTTTTAAAAAAGTCTTTCCTTTTTTTCAGCTTAGAGATTTCTTTTTTCCCCTAAAACATTTTTCATAAAACATGAAACTAAAAAATAAAAACAGACATGAATGAGTTTGTTCAGTAGATGCATCTGGTTTTCATAAAATATTTACAAATAGGGACCTGGAGGAATGTAAAGATATCTGTGGATTTGAAAAAACAAGAAAACATCAGCTCATACATATACACATGATGCATTGGCCGTCTGTGATATAGTCTGGGGTCTATACAAATATATATATAAACATAAATAAAAATCACATGTCCGTCATGAAATGTGCACTTCTACATAAAACAGCTCCTTGGGCCAGAACCTATACCATCCGTCCTGGGAAGTTCACCTTCCTCCACATACCTTTTCTGGCCAGACGTTTTCAGATAGTAAATTAAATAAACACAGCAAAGGCCATCAAGGCGTACTGCTCCAGGTGTTTGGCATTTGTACATTCCTGTGCATGAAATGAAAATGCCTCCTGACTCCCAGAGAGGTAACTTGAGGAGGAGGCCCCAGCCAGGCTACATTTTTTCTTCAAGTAAAATCAAATGGTCTTTTAGTCTCCTAAATAATTAAGTTCTCTTGATGGTGCCCCCTGCTTTGCTCTGACCTGATCATTCCTAGATTATAACTGTGGATTATTGTTCCCATTTTATAGATGAAGAAACTGAGGTTGTACAGTTAGCAAGTAGCAGAGTTAGCATTAAAAGTCAGATCCTGTGACTCTCAAATGCATACTGGGCTGCCTCTGTATAACTTTCTCTGACAGCCTGAAATACATCAGAGCAGAGGCCTAGGTCATCTGTGTTGTTTCCTCCTCAAGCTGTGAACAAGTCTCACCTCACCTCAATTTTGCTGAGCCTCTTAGCTGTCTCCATGGAAAATAAAAACAGAGTTAGACCTCCCTGGTTAATAGATTCCTCCTGAAGCAACTCTTTTGACTTGCACTTGGAAGGGCTCATGCCATTTCAACATCCATTCTTAATAAACTACTTTTTAATGTTTTATGTAAAAAAAACTTCATCATGAAAATTACTCATGTAACTAGCTCCCAGAAGGCATAAAATGGTAAATTTACATATATATCATATATTTCCATATTCCAATGAGACAAAAATGATTATATACACACACATTTTAAAATTAATTTTAATTAATCTTTAAACTAAAACAAGCACAAAGATCTAAGTTTATGAATTTTTTATTTATTTAAACACTGAAAATATCCTCATATTTTTCTCAGAATTATAGTGCAAGCATACTAAACCCATTTAGCTCCCTCTCAGGGGTGCAATGAGAATGCTTCCATCACCGGGTGACTGTGGAGACACTAGACAATGATGATGATGGTACATGTACCCTTCTCCCCATAAAGCACTTGCTTTCTTGCAGCTGCTTCTCCCCACTGTGGGATCTAGGGTCACAGCCCTATGGTGAGCCATCACAGATCTGTGATTCTTCTGCAACTTACAGCCTAGAAAGTTTCCTGGAGGGCACTTGAAGGTTAAAATGAATTGCCTACACAACTGTGTTCAAAGCAGGTTTTAAACCCCAGTGTTGCTAATTTTGAGGCAGTTTGATTTCCATTATGCCAGATTTCCTCTCTGGCTTTACAATTTGCAGATACTGTTTCATGTGATAAAAATCCCTTATATTATAAATGTACAAATGAAGGTATTAGGGAGCTCAAGTAGTTTAGAAAGTCCTAGTAGGATGTAAGCTCTCTGAGGGCAGGAATGACTGGGAGTTCTCCATGTCTCCCCCTCCTTGCTTTTTTTCTTTACCCTTGACAGCAGACCAGAAACTGCATGGTATTATAAGCCTTGCTGTGTTGATGTTATAGTGCATATAGAATTGAAAGGGGGCATAAGATCATCTGGCCTCATTGTATAGATCCCAGCTTCTTAAACATATGGAGTTCATGACTTTATGTGGGGTCTCCTAACTGACTGTGAGGGTCACAGAATTATGACTTATTATCAGTAAATATTTGATTTGCATACCTATCTTATATATGTATGTACCTGGGGTCACATTAAAAACTCTCTGGCAAAAAGAGGTAATGAGTGGAAAAAGTTTAAAAAGCCCAGGTATAGATGAGAAAACAAGTTCAGTGTATATATATATATATATATATATATATATATATATATATATCTACAGGGCACCTTCAGACCTTCCTGGTCCTGAATCCAATATACTCTTCCTACTACCTACCCACTGAAGTTTGAGCCCAACTGCTCTATATCCATCAACCAAGAGCTAGTCCATGTTCAGGCCTCAACATGGCTCAGAGCCCCCTGAGAAACCTGATTCTACTGTCTCAGGTGGGAAGGGCCATCTCCCATATCAGTCTGTGTGTGATGATTTCTCAGGACATGACCTATGAGAACAGGAACTCTTTCTCTTGTCAGAAGCAGCACACCTTCAGCTTCATGGACTCATTATGCTGGGCCCTAGAAATAGTGCCATTTGGCAACCAGCTTCCCTTTAAAAAAGCCTCTGATTCTTGTTGGGCCAGGTTCCTGCAGTATAACATTCCTTGGGTCCTAGCAATAGAGATGCAATGTGGAATGATAAAAAAGTTGTGGGATTTGGAGTCTAAAAGTTCAAATGGAGAGGTAAAGGAATAAGCATTTATATACCTCCTATTATGTGCCATGTTAAGTGCTTTACTAATATTATCTCATTTGATCCTCACAACAACCCTGGGAAGTACATGTTATTACTTTTCCTGTTTTAAAGATGAAAAAATTGAGGCAAAAAGGAGTTGTCTATTTCCCAGTGTCATATAGCTAATACCTGTCTGAGATTAGATTTGAAATCAGATCTTCCTGACTGTTGACTATAGGAACCTTAGTCATTTTCTCTATCACTCTTTTTACTTCTTTAAAATGAAGATTATAATTTCTGCATCATCTACCTTGCAGCATTATTGTAGGGAAATAACTTTTTGAACTCTAAGATATTATAGAAACCTAAGTTTGTTATTGTTGTTGCATAAGATCTCATTAATGACTTGCCTTCATATAAAATCCTGGTCTCAAAGAAACTTTACCATTCTGGCCTAGCAGAGATTACAATTGGAGAGGTATCAGGAAAGCAAGAGAGAAAAATATAATTATAAGAGAACAGGATTATAGATTTAAAACTAGAAGGATCATTTAGTTTAGTCCCACATGTTACAGATGAGGAGACTGAGAGGCCCAGGAAAGGAAAGTGACTTGTATACAGGAATTAAGTGTCAGAGTCAGGACCTCTAATTCCAAATCCAGAATGCTTTTTACTGCATCATGCTTCTTGCTCTTATTGCTGGCTTCAGGATTGCATTTATCTTCTGAGAATTTCTGCATCCCCTTCCTGTTGGTCTGTTTCCCACATCATGGTTATTCTCTGTAGTCTAGTGCTTGGGACTTAACAAGGTGGTTAGGGAAGTCATTTGAATTAAGTTATGTGATTCCTCAATGGGATAACCCTCTAGGGTGTTGGAGAAAGAAAATGCAATTTTTTTTTTTAACATAAGTAGAAGAGGGAAGAAGACTGGATAGTAGAAAAAAGCTGCATTCCTCCTAAATGAGGAAAAAAAAAAACATCAGAGAGTAGAGTGGGAAGAATAACTATAAAAAAGCATGAGAAGATATAGCATGTTAAAGAGCACCTGCTTGCTTCAATTGCTGAGTGGCCCGCTACATGTCTTTTTCTGTTTTTGGATCTCAGTTTATTACACTATAAAATGAAAGGATTGAACTAGACCAGAGGTTTTTAACCCCTTTTGGGTCACAGAGCCCTTTGTCAGTCTGGTTAAGCCTAATCAACCCTTTCCCAGAAAAATGTTTTTAAATAATTAAGATAAAATATGTAGGAATCCAAAAGAATCCAATGATACTGAAAAAGAGTTATCAAAAGATTAAAAAACAAACAAACCTTGTGCCTGATTATCTAACTGTTCTTCTAGTACTATCATTTGGAACTAGAAGGGATCTTAGGAGCCATCAAATCTAATATTTTATTTTTATAAATGAGGAAACTGAGGCTAGACTAGACTAGACTAAGACAATATATGAGAGAACCAGGACTTGTTGTCAGATATCCCTGACCCCCAGCCCATGGTCTCTATGTTCTATGTTCTAAACTTCCATTAGTTTTGATACTCTATATTTCAAGATTCATTTCAGCTGTGATATTTTCTGAATACTTAAGAAGTTTCTTCAATTCAGTTCATTTCACCAGCTCCAATGTTGTATGTTATGTGTTCTAAGGGCCCCTTTAACTCTGACATTCTTTATTTTAAAGGTACAAATTGTGTGGTTCTAGTGAAAGTTCATAATATCATACTGCTTATGCTTAAGGCATAGCTATTTAGAGAATAGAACAGAAGGTGGGAGATATATTGTAGGCTTCCTACCTGGGGATCTTGCAAGAGTTCATTTGCAAGTCAGTTGTTGAAAATATGGAATGCATTTTTCCATCAAAGCAAAGTTAGTGGCAAGAGCTCTGGGTCAGATCAGAAAACTGCTTGGACTACTGCAGAGTAAAGTAGGTTAAACCAGGAAAAGAATATACAAAGTGACTATGGCAATGCAAAAGGAAGAACAGCTGCAGAATAAATTAAATAGAATGTTGTAAAATTATAATAACCAAGCTTGACTGCAAAGAGGAAATATGAAAAGGCACCTTTGCCCCTTCTTTAGAATTATGGGTATAGAACATTGCATATATCAGGCTTTAAAAAATAAACTCACTTTATTGTTTTTCCCCTTTTAAAAAATTCTGTTATAAGAAATGACTTTTTAGAAAAGGGAAGCAAAAAAATAATACATTGGGAAATATAAACTATTTAAAACCAAAGGATATCTCTAAAATCTATGAAAAAATAAAGAAAATAATCTACTCTTTGGGGATCAGTGGCACAATGAATGGAGTTCTGGGCCTGAAGCAGAAAAACTCTTCTTATGAGGTAAAATCCAACCTCAGATATTAGCTGTATCACCCTGGGTAAGTCACTTCACTCTGTTTGCCTCTGTTTTCTCATATGTAAAATGATCTGGGGACGAAAATAGCAAAACACTCCAGTATCTTTCCCAAGAAAAGACCAAATGAGGTCATGAAGAGTTAGTCATGACTGAAAACAACTGAACAAACTGAAACCTCTTTTTCGGGGCGGGGGGGGATTGTAATGATTAAGGTTGGCTCTACAGAAGAGAGAGGGGATGTAGTTCCCTCTGTTTTTAGCAATGGTGGAAGATAGTGTGAGTTCTTCTAAGCATGATTAATGTAGACTAGAGACAGAGGCCAGCAGTTTGAGATGTGGAGAGTTTAGAACTAACTAGAGGCCTTGTGATGGAGAACTTGTAGGGGAGAATGAGGCTGTGAGCCAGTGATTCTGCTTCCTGGGGCAGAGAGAGAGTAACTCGGAGTTCCAGAGCCGGCTGTAACATGGGTTGGGGAAAAATGGAGTGAACTTTAAAGGGAAAAGTGCCAGAAGGGAAAATCTGAAAGCCGCAGTGAGTAAGGAACAGAATACATCTCCTCCTTCCCTCCTCAGGGTGTGAGTGGAGAGGAACAAGCTGCCAACCATGGAGAGAATGCTAGGCCATGTGGTGTGTTAGGTGGAAGCTAGCCAGATAATCAAGAAGAATGTGTGAGGATGAAGATGAGGATAGGATGAAGGAGGGTTTGTTAACAATAGAGGAGGGTTGAAAAGACAGGGTAGAAAAGAATATGAACTGAAAAGAGCCAAGCCTGATTTGCTCTTGGAGACAAGAGCACCATGTACTACATTTCCTACCTCTCCCCACTATAGATTCCTTATTGATCCCTATATTCCCAGTTTTGCTCTGCAATTCAGGCAGCGAGCATCTCATTGCTCCTATGGTAAGACAGCCCTGGAAGTGGGGCATAATGGCCACAGGATCCCAGGTGTTGGGCAGGAAAGAAGAAGCCAACTTCACTGGAGAGGAAAGAGAATACTCTTTTACTCCTCAGAAACTTAGGACTCAATCCCTTTACCCCCTCCCTCAGCACCCAGGACAAAAATCCACCTTAGTACCTTCTGAGCCAGGGCTGCTCCAAGTAAGACATTCTGTGATTCTCTATCCCTCCCAGTCACTGGATTTCTGTCTCCTCCTCTGAAAGATGAAGGGTTTGATCTGAATATGTCATCCTCCTACTCAATAAACTCCAGTGACTTCCCACCCCTCTCAGATCAAACATTCTGTTTGGCATTTTAAGGTCTTTCCAACTTTTCCCACTGCTCTCTTCTTACATCTTACCCTCTTCTACATCTCTTCAGTCCAGCCAATTCTGGCCTAATTGCTAGGATTCCAACTATCAGATTCACATATGACATTTCCCATCTCTTTGCCTTTGCTTTGACTGCCCTCCATTTTCTGAATGATCTCCCTCCTTGCCCCTATTTATAAAATTCCAAATTTCTTTCAGGCCTGAGCTCCAGCACCACTTTCTGAATAAGGCCTTTCCTTCTCTTCCACCCTCCCAGTACCAATGTTCTCCCCTCTCAGGAGACCTTGTTTCAGTTTCTGTGTGTTCACATATATTACTTTATGTGCAGGTTTCCTTTAGTATCAAATGTTTGTCTTCTCTCTAAATCCTCAATGCCTAGTGAAGTGCTCACTGCAGCTTAATGAATGCCTGCTTGCCTGCTGGTTTGGCCCGGATTCTCTCTAAGGTTATCCATCTTCACTTTTATGAATCCGTGCATCCCATGGCATAAAACCAAAATGTAGCCAATTGAAAATTCATACTCAAGCACTTTCTTTTCTCCTTCATCTGGAGATTTTTAAAAAGGACAAATCTAGACCCCAGGGTTCTTTTCCAGCAACAAGGAAAGCCTTTTACTAGCTGTCATTAGCATTTCCTTGTGATCCCAGAATAATTTCTCTGGAGACAAGCAAAACTTCAGGAGGGAGAAACAGCAGAAGGTTGTTGTTGACCCTGGGGGATTACTGCAGTTTATATGTGGTGGTCTTGATTTTCTTTCCTTGGAATAAACTTGAGTTTCTCCTTGAATCCCAAGATAATGAAATTTCATAGAATCCTACCTCACTGTGGTAGCTTAAGCCCCCCAGGGTTCCTTCTCTGGTTTTATTTATATGGTATAGCATTGAAGTAATGAAAGATAACCTACTTTTATTATAAATTCAGCCTAACCCACTGAGATCCAATAGCAGAGTATTGCAAAGCTGGGAATGATTGGGAGGGGTTGTGACCTTGAATAGGTCATACCTTAAATCACTAGGGAATCTTGACATGCCCTATATTCTATAGAGGGATAAATCCCAATCCAGAGATGGTTGTGTCCAAAGGGGACATTTAGTTCACAGCTAGAAAGGCTTTTCATTGGGAGTACCTTGTCTTGGGGCTATGTGGTGCAAGAATGGTGTCTGTTTAGAGGAAATGAAGGAATATAGAAGATGTTTCAGGAATAAATGAATGTGTGAGCTTTCTAGAATAAGGAGAATGTTATCAGCTGGTAGCACCAAGAAGGTTGGAGAATCAGTGGCTCTCCAAAATGAGAGTGCTGTCTGAGTTAATGAGTTGACCTTTTCCTAGCACCCACATTTACATTTCCATAGAATTTTTGGGTCATGGATTTAGAACTGGAAAAGACCCTAGAGTTCATTTAGTCTAGGGATGCTTAAATTTTTTGTGTGCCTTAGACCCCTTTGGTAAGCATTGTGATGAAGCCTATGACCCTCTGCTCAGAAATGTTTTTAAACGTATACATTTAAATACAGAAGATTACAAAGGAAATCAATTCTATTGAAATATGGTTATCACAATATTAAAATATTTTAAGTTCACAGATTTTAAGTTAAGAATCCCTGATTTAGTTCAACCCCCTCACTTTTATAGATTGTAGATGTTGGGGTAGCTAGATGGCACAGTGAGATAGATCTTGAACTGTGAACCATCTGTCCAAATACTGAGTGACAAGAGACTAAGCTCTGTTATCCATTTTCAAAGCACTTATATTAGAAGGTTGTTAAATCCTAGACAAATGGCCCAACTTGTGAATGAAAAGGACACATTAAAATTCATTGGCTTGAGAAGATGGCACTAACCCCTTGTGGCATTAGAAAGAGACACACTGTCCCCAAACTTGGCCACCCCTATGTAACTTAAAATGGAGTTAGTGACATAATAAGGTCAGTCAAAAACCACTGACATTGTGTGGAGGGCTGAAAAGTCTCTCAGGGTGACTGGGTCCAGTTACAGCGTGTGTGTAGCTGGGCCAAAAGAACAGATCTCCAAAGGACAGTGGGCCTCTTGGATTCCACTGTGACTTTCAGCTGGTGCTCAATTCCATGGCATTGGGATACTAGGGTGACTTTTAGGATTATCCTCAGTCAGTAGTCAGGATTTTTTTTTTTTTTTTTTTTGGCTGAGGCAGTTGGGGTTAAGTAACTTGTCCAGGGCCACACAACCAAGAAGTGTTAAATGTCTGAGGTCACATTTGAACTCAGGTCCTCCTGACTTCAGGCTAGTGCTCTATCCACTACACCAACTAGCTGCTCCAGTAGCCAGGCGTTTTCATCTGAAGCTTGGGAGCAAACATTCAACTGGATGTGTCCTGGGGGGCCGGGGGTAGATCAGAGAGAGCACCAATGTGACCAAGATCAGAGGGACTCAGCTATTAGTATCACTGTATACTGGAGATACTGGGGATGCCGTGACTCCCTGCTGCTGTTACCACTAAGGAAGTGGTTTAACTCTACCAAAAATAGTCTTTGTTTTGTGTGCTATGAGAAGCTAAAATAAGGATTCTTAATTTTTTTGTGTATATTGAGAACTCCTTTGACAGTATAGTAAAGCTAATGGATGTCTTCTCACAGTAATTTTTTGAATGCATTAAATATAATACATAGGAAACCAATCATATTGAAATAGTTATCTAAATATCTTTTTTTTGAAGAGGAAGCTTACAGACACCAGATTAAGAACTGCTGAACTAAAGTAGTATCTTCCTCTTTGAACAAATTGTGTGTGCTGAATTCCTGTTCAGGTACCCTGATCCTCTCTGGTGTGATATTTAGATTCTTACTCTATGTAATTACTCTTATTTAATTGAATTGGAAGAGTAATGACAAACACCCTTAAGGGGTTTGTGGAACTGGCTAGGGAGCTCCTGGAGGGAGTTGAATATTTATCATGAGCTCAAGGGGCTTCAAAAGCTAGTCTGTAAAGGGCAGCTGCAACAGCACTTCGCCCATCAATAATTGGACTCAATAATTTCAGAAATTCTCTTGCCAATATTACATACTGGTAGGGGAAAAACACAAGATTTGGAGCCACTGCTTTCCTATTTCTCACAGTGTGACCACAGGCAAGTGACTTGCTGAGGGCCAGTTTCCTCATTGTCAAAAAGTAATAATAACACATGCTCTGCTAGACTCATGGAGTGCTTGGGAGGGAAACAGTTTATGAACCTGAAATCACTTATTGTTTTCCTCCTAGGAAGCTACTGGTGCTATTTTTTTAAGCCTGGGTCAGTTGGGATGATAAGAAAAGGAGTCAGTATCATTTTCTGGCAAAGTCTGTTAATCAGAAACAGCAGCCCCATGTGTAGACAGTTAACACATATTTATTTATCACTAAGATGAGGCCCTGTGGGGGTAATTTCTTCTCCATACTTCATATTTTTCTTTCAATGCTAAGTCACTGCTTCTTTTTTCAAATTTCAAATTTTATTTAAAAATTTTTAATAATGCCTTAAAAAAGTACAAAAGACTTTTCATGACTTAAATCTTCTCTTGTTACTGGGAAGAAACAGTCAAGTGAAAGTGATCAATAAAACATCCAAGTCTGCTAACCTATACAATATTCTGCTCTGCCATGTCCTCCTTCCCTCACCTCTACTTTTCTACCAAGAGGAGCTCTCTGGGTTCAAGACTGGAAGGATGTTATATTTAGTCAAGACAGGTCCATAAGGAAAGCAATTTGTTGTAACAAAAAGAATTCTAGAATCATTAGATTTGGGTTTTAGTCTTGACACTGCCACGAAGTAGCTTTGGTACTGGGCAAATGGATTGGTCTCCATTTTTTTTCCTCTATAAAATGAGGGGATTGGCTTCATGTAATGTCTAGCTGTTCAAGAATCTAACAGGTCATTAAAAATAAAAAAATCTAAGTAGATGTTATTCTTATTGCAATAATTTCCCATATTGGCTTGGTAGGCAAATAAAATGAAATCCTATTTCAGATGATTCAGCAATATAGAAATGAATTATAGGGTGATAATGACTTATCACCCTTGAGATTATTCTTATTTGCATATTCATTTTATCATTAGCATTAATTACCCTATCCTCTGTTTTGTGCAATTTACACTGCATTTTTGCAGGTTTTTTCCCTGTAAGAGTACTTCTTTATGTTCTTTCCTGAACCAGTTGGTCAGACTGGATTGTATAGCTCAGGTTCTAGGAGTTCGATTTGGCATTTCATAAAAATCTTGACCTAGACATTCTGCCAAAAAGCAAAGCCTTACCACATTCCTGAGCTCCTAGGACTAAAAATGGGCTTCTGGATGATGCAACTCCACTGAATTCTTCAGAAAAGAAGAATCTTATGTCTTTTTCTTTAAAATCATATTCCTTTCTGAATCTGTCCCTCTGCTACTTCCCTATCCAGTATGTATTCCTTTGTAACAAAGATCAGAAAGAAAAAAAAAAACAGTTCAACAAAACCAATTATATCTGGTGACATATGCTATATTCTCCACTTATAGTCCTCCTCCTCCTTTTGTTTTTCAACAAAAGGAAAGAAGGGAATATCCTGGTTTTAGTTATTTCACTCTGCCTCATTTCAGATGAGATGTTCATGCTTGTTTGAATTCTTCATATTTGTCATTGCTTACAGAATAATGTTTCATTACATTAATCTGTTTAGCTATTCGCCAATCAATGGCTATGTAGGACAACAAGTGATGTTCACTGTCTAGAACAACACTAAGTACATAATGGACATTTATTTATTCATTTGTTTTTACTTTTTAGCAGGAAAAGGTGTTTTTATGAATATTTTGGCATGTATCAGCCTCTTAACTGTCTTTGACATATAAGCCAATATCTAAAGGAGCCCTAGCAACAGGATCTCTGGGCCAAAGGAATGGATGCTTTATTATTTTTTTTAAGCATAATTCCAAATCTCTTTCCAGAATTCATAGCTGTATTAATAAGGTCTCAAGGCCTGCTTGTCTTCCTGCAGACCTTTCAACATTATTTCCATCTTTTGTTATTTTTGCAAATTTGCTGGGTATAAGATAAAATCTCAGAATTGTTTTTAATTTTAATTATTCTTTCTGTGTTAATGATTTGAAATACTTTCATATGGTTGTTTAAAATATTATATTTCCTTAGGGAGCTATTTGATTTTGTCCTTTATCTTTTGAACAGTGATTCCTGTTCTGTATATTTCTTTTAATACCCTACATATCTTAACAATTAGATTTTTTTAAATTTTATTTTATTTGCATAACATATGTGTGGGTAATTCTTCAACAATAACCCTTACATAGCTTTCCGTTACAAATTTTTCCCCCCAACTTCCCCACCCCTTCCCTAGATGGCAGGATATCCACTACATGTTAATTATGTTAAAATATTGGCAAATCGAATATATGTATACATATTTCCAAACTTATCATTGTTGTGCAAGAAAAATCTTATCTACACAAATGATATATCAGATAAAGGAAACACAATGTAAGCAAACATCAATCAAGGAGTATGAGAATGTTATGTTGTGGTCCACATTTCGCATCCCTCTCTCTGGGTGTATATGGCTTTCTTCAGTGAACAATTGGAGGTGGTTTGTAACATATCAACAATTAGATTTTTTAAGAAAGATAATTGATACAAAGGTTTTCCCTAATCTATAATTTTTCATTTTATCCTGGATGCATTGATTTTATTCATGCAAAAAATTTTCAGTTTTATGTGATCAGAGTGTTCTACTTTATTTTTGTGATTACTTCTATCAGTTGGTTAAGAATTTTCCTCTGCCATAACTATGAAAAGATCTCCTCTATTCCAAATCCCTTTTTGTTTGTTTGCTGAGACAATTGGGTCTAAGTGACTTGCTCAGGGTCACACAGTTAGGAAGTATTTTGTGTTTGAGATCAGATTTGAATATTTGTTTTTTTACTGTCATAATCTTTTAAAATTAAAGTTGAGTGCTCCTTTGGAGTTTACTGTGGTATGTGCTATATATATGAATTGTTGGTACAAACTTTTTTTTTCCTCATGCTATTTTCAGTTTTTTCTAGCAGTTCTTGTCAAATAGTGACTCATTATACCAATAAGTTATGCTCTTGAGTATATTAAACACCAATTTATTGAGTTTAATTGTTTCTTATTCTTGCTTATCTAGTGTGTTCCACTTATCTACTTTTTAAAAAAATCAGTACCAGATAGTTTTTATAGTTATTATTTTACAACGTGTCTTGAAATTTGGAAGTACTATTCTTCCTTTATTACAATTCTTTTCATTATTTTCCTTGAGGACCTAGACCTTTTATTTTTCCAAATAAATTTTATTATCATTTAATCTAGTTTTGAAAAGTAACCTGTGGTAGCTAGACTTACTTCAAGTAATATTGTCATTTTATTATATAGGCACTGATCAGTCATGAGCAATGCATAACCCTCCAATTATTTTTCTTCCTTAATTCTTAAAAATAGTAATTTGTTGCATTTAAAAATATCTGGAATGTATCTTGGTAGTTTAACTTTCAGATATTTTACAAATTTTGATGTTATTTCAAATAAGAGATTCACTTTCTATTTTTCTTCCTGCTTTCTATGATTACTAAAAAGGATAGAAATGAAATCACTCTTATGATTTTATTTTGTATCCTATTACTTTACTGAAACTACAAATTGTCTCAACTAGTTTTTCTGATCAATCTCTGAGGCATCTAAGTAAACCCATCATGTCATCTACATTAGGGATAATTTTGTTTCCTCTTCCCATGCTTATGTTTTTAATTTTTTTCCTCTTGTAGTTTTGCTATCATTAGCATTTATATAATTATCTCAAGTAATGAAGGGGAAAGGGGACATCCTTGATTTACCCTTAATTTTGCTGAGAAAGCTTCTAATGTTTCTCCTTTGCAAATAATACTAACTTTTGGTTGCAGATATAACATTTGTATCATATTAAGAAATGGCCCTTCTATGCCTATAATTTCTATGATTCCTCCCCCCTTTTAGTGAAGTATGTTTTGTCAAATCTAGAGATATGACCCTGTAGTTTTGGTTATTTTTTGTTTTGAAAATTTTTAATAATGCTAATTATTTTTGACTGAATTCTTTGCATCCTTAATCTAAATCCAACTTGATCAGAATAAATGCATTTTAAAATGTATTTCTGTAATCATTTTATTACAGTTTTATTTAAAATTTTGCTTTGATACTCATTAGTGGTATCTTTTCTTTATCCCTCCCTACTTTACAAATTAGGACTATATATGTCTCATAAAGGAAATTTGGTAGAATTCTCTTTTTCTCAATTTGTAAGAATTTGTACAGCTATTAGCTCACTAGGTATATAAGAGAATTCACATTTTAAAAAGCGTAATTGACCACCTATAATCTCTTCTAAAGAAAGTGATGTTTAGCCATAAGATTTGAAACCAGAATTATGGCTATTTAACGAAGAAAATATTTAGGACAAATATCATTGTCTATAGTATATGACAGGTTGTAATGAAGAAAAGGGATTAGATTTGTCTACTTGGATCTATAGGAGAGAAAGTGATAGAAATTGTGGATTTCAGTTTTCAGTTCAATTTTGAAAAGGTGTTTTTTTTTTACTAAGTGTGACGAACGTTTCAGGAAATAATAATTTTCTTTCTGGGCTTCAACAAGACACTGGGAGATACTTTGCCAGCAATTCCAAAATAACTTCTGTATTTCCCTTCAACCCAGAGATTCTGGGATTGTACATGAACAACTGTGCTGAAGGTGGGAAAGGTATATGTGGGAGAGATTTTTTAAAATGTAATATAATTCCTGTCCTCAGAAAACTTATAATATAATGGGGGAGGGGAAACTAAAGATAGTTAATCATTTTTTATTAAAGCTTTTTATTTTCAAAACATATGCATGAGAAATTTTTCAACATTGACCCTTGCAAAACCTTGTGTTCCAAATTTTCTCCTCCTTCATCCTACTCCCTCCTGTAGATGGCAAGTACTCCAATATACATTAAACTTGTTATAATATATGTTAAATCCAAAATATGTATATATATTTTTATAATTATCTTGCTGCACAAGAAAAATCAGATCAAAAAGGGAAAAAATGAAAAAGAAAACAAAATGCAAGCAAACAACAACAAAAAGAGTGAAAATGCTATGTTGTAGTCCACACTCAGTTCCCACAGTCCTTTCTCTGGGTGTAGATGGCTCTCTTCATCACAAGATCATTGAAACTGCCCTCAATCATCTCACTGTTAAAGTCATGTCCATCATAATTGATCATTGTATAAATATTGTTGTTGCCATGTATAATGATCTCCTGGTTCTGCTCATTTCACTTAGCATCAGTTCATATAAGTCTCTCCAGGCCTCTCTAAAATTATCCTACTAATCATTTCTTATAGAACAATAATATTGCATAACATTCATATAACATAACTTATTCAGCCATTCTCCAACAGAAGGGCATCCACTTGGTTTCCAGTTTCTTGCCACTACAAAAAAGGCTGCCACAAACATTTTTGCACATGTGGGTCCCTTTCCTTCTTTTAAGATCTCTTTGGGATATAAGCCCAGTAGAAATACGGCTGGATCAAAGGGCATGCAGAGTTTGATAACTTTTTGAGCATAGTTCCAAATTGTTCTTCAAAATGGCTGGATCTGTTCACAATTCCACCAACAATGTATTAGTGTCCCACATCCCCTTCAATATTTGTCATTATCTTTTCCTGTCATCTTAGCCAATCTGAAAGGTGTGTATTGGTATTTCAGAATTGTCTTAATTTGCATTTCTCTAATCAGTAGTGATTTACAGCACCTTTTCATATAACTAAAAATGGATTTAACTTCTTTATCTGAAAATTGCCTGTTCCTTTCCTTTGATCATTTAACTGAAAATAGTTATATCTATATATAATGCAAATAATAAAATGATAAATATATAGATGAAGCTAAACAAGGTAATATGAGAAATTTGGGAAAAGAAGATCATTTTTAGTTAGGAGCATCAAGGAAGGCTTTATAGAGGACATGACATCAGAGCCCTGAGTTAAAAGAATTTCAACTTTCTGTGGGACCCCTCATAATTTTGAGGTTGGTCTTGTTGTACTCAATTATTCTCTAGCATAGCAACATTCTAGGAGTCATAGCTCCAAGTGGCCAAAGGATAGTTGTGTATCAAGGGACTCTCTTCTTCATTACTACCACCACTGAGGAATGAATTAGACTACATGGGAGATAAATGTTCTCATTTACTTTTTCAATCTTGAGTTTATTTTCTCATTTAAAACATAGTAAATAGCAGCTGATTCTTTTTAAAAAATGTTTTATTGATATTTTTTCTGACATTTTTCTCCCCAACTATTCCCTCAATCCCTAATAAAATCCTCTGTTGTCACAAAGTACAGTTATGCAAAACAAATCAATTCATTGGCTGTATCTTATGGTTCATGCCTCTGAATTCTGAATCCATCAATGGTCCACCATCTCTCTCTACTAAGTGAAGGGAAGACACATTTCGCCTTCGATCCTTTAAAGTAATAATGAGTCACTGTGTTGATAAGAGTTCTGAAGTCTTTGAGTGGTGTTTTCCTTTATGTTATTGTGATCATCATGTAAATGCTTATGGGTCTGTTCATATCACTTTAATATTTACGCACATTTGTCATTTCTTACAGTGTAACAAGGTTTAGTAATGTCTGGTTCTTCATATTGCCTCAACCTTGCGTCTATGGGTCTATTGATCAATAAGGAAGAAAATATTAAACTCATTCTTCAGAAATTTCTGTGAAACCTCTATAGAGAGCATCGCCTGAATGCAACTACTTAGCTGTGGATATTCAAACCATTTAATCAGAGACTTGTGATTAGTCAATGTAATAATTAGGGAGAGTTTGCTCTCTAGTTTTTATCTTGACTGAATATGTTAGAGGTGGGGGATGGAGAGGAAGGATTGTGGGGACAATTGTTTTGATTAGCATAGTTACCTGTTGGTAAATTGTAGGGAAGGGCACTTTCTATCCATTCCAGCATATTTTTAGTATATTTTATCTTCCATATTATATCAATTGTCATACATCAAAGTATCTTTCTAAATAAAAATATGTAATAGATAGAAAATCAGATCTTAACTAGATGCAGATGTTGATGATATATTCTGTTTTCTTTTGAAACTGCAGATGGACTCAGCCCTGGAGTGTCTCAGTCCTTTCTCTTTCCCTGGCTTTATTGATCTGATATATTCAATTAAAGCTAAGCCTGTCTAGGAGAAGGCTACTGCTTCATTTTCACTCTGGAGCTGGTGAACACACCAGAAGGGGATAGGAGAGTTGATTACCATCAGAGATTTCCAATCACAAGAGGGATGCACAGTTTAGATTGTGTTCTGTTCCAGGACAATGTATTTCTTAGAAAGTAAAAGTGAAAGGTTGAGGTTAACTTGAGAATTTTTTTTTTTTAAATAAGAAAAAGGAGAAAGACTAGGCCTTGAAGGACTGACCTATAGAACACCCAAATAAGTGGAGATATGCAAAGTATTTTCAATTGGGGAGATATTGGCAAAGCTTTTTATCCCAATACTTCCCCTCTGTGCAGAGGTTGAAGAAATGTTCAGTCTTTCTTCAGCTGTAGTTCTGCACACTTTTACTGCTCTCTCAGGGTGTCAAATAAAATGCATTTATTAACTGGGAACTCGATCAAAGGGATGTCTCTGAAGGGCTTGCTCTTTGGTTTCTATGTCCTGGGGAACAGAATCACCCAAAAATTCCCAGAACGGCTCAGAAACATACCATACCATACCAGGAAGCAAAGCTGTTTGCAAAACATTGTCCAGCTGATTCATGTCCTTCAACCTGCAGGGGATTTTAAAGTCACTCTGGCACTTGAACAAATGTGTAAAAAAAAAATTGCATGTAGCAGGGATGTAGAACTCTGTTTATTTTCTTTACTTTAAATTTTTTTTTCAGTTAACAAAAACTGCCTTTCTTCTCCCATCCTTTTCCCCTACTGGGAAAAAGAAAAAAGAAAAATCCAAACCTTTATAACAGATATGGATAATCAAACCAAACAAATGCCCATGGTAGTCTAGAGGTAGATCCTCTAGCACTGTGACTGGTCATTGCTTTGCCCAGAGTTCTTAAACCTGTCAGAGTTATTTGTCTTTATAATGTTGTTTTTATTTTATAAACTCTGTTCACTTCAAGGTCACATTTTTATAATCTTATCTGTTCTGGTTCTGCTCACTTTACTCATCAAGTCATAAAGGTCTCTCTAGGTTACTCTGAAACCATCTCATTCATCTTACAGCACAATAATAATATTTAATTACATTCATATACCACAACTTAGTCATTCTCCATTTAATGGATTCCCCACCTATCCCATCTTAATTTCTAGTTCTTTATCATCACAAAAAGAACCTTCCTTCTTTTTATACATAACAAGTCCCTTTTCTCTATCTCTTATCTCTTTGGAGTATAATAATTTCCCATTTTATTTCCTTTGATCTTCTCTATCCCTAGATCTGAAAGGAAATTTTTTTCTTGACCATCTAATTTATTTATGAAATTACCATTTATGTCTAAGCATTCTATCCCTTTGGAGTTTCTGTCCAATTTTCCTGGTGGTGTTTATTAAATGCTGAGTTTTTATCCCAGGAGTTGGATCTTTGGGTTTATCAAACACCAGGCTACTGTATTCATTTGCTTCTACATGTTACCAATCTAATCTGTTCTATTTATTAACTTATCTATTTCTTTTTTAATCTATTCCTTAGCCATATCTGAATTATTGTCATGATTCCTGCTTTATGGTATAATTTGAGACCACTTACTAGAGCCTTGTTGATTTTCCCTGTTTTTCTGGCCATCTGAGTGAGGTGGTCTGGGGGAGAGGGGAGTGTGGCAGGGAGTGTCAGAAACTGAGGGTGCAAAGGCTGGTTCAGAGCTCAGCTATGAAAAGAAACAAGGAAATGGATTTGTAACAATTTGTAGTAAATTGTAATTTGTGCTTTATAGTTAAAAGAAGCTTTGCCTCTAAGTGGTTATTGTTGAGTGAGCAGTTGTACCAATTTCAGGTAGAGAAATTGGTCCCTGATGATGACAGCCACCAGTGAGAGTGAGTTAATGGCAGTGACAAGCTATGACCTACTAGGATGGGATCATGGTTATTTTTGACAAGTCATAATTTAGAATCCTAGAACCTTGGAGTTAGAAAGGATCATACCAGAGCAAGGCCTCCTAAACAATGGTATCATACTCAAATAGAAATGGAGCCCAGCGGGCCACATTGATTTAGAAAACCACAAATTAATATTATCTAGATTTGATGGAATTTTGTTTATTTTGTTAAACATTTCCCAATTGCATTTTAATCTGGTTCTGGCCAAATTTTTGACAGTTTGGTGGTTGGGAGAGGGGATGCACATTTGATACTTCTGCTCTGTAAATACCAGAGAAGGAGCTTCTGCTTAAAGATCTCCCAGGGTGGGAAGTTTGCTTACTCCCTCCAAAGGCAGATCATGTTACTTTTGAGTAGCCTTAATTGTTGGGAAATTTTTCTTCCCTTGAGCCCAAATATGGCTTTTTACCATCCTTAATCTTTATCCTTTCCTCCCTCCCTCCCTTCCTTCCTTCCCTCTCTCCCTCCCTCCCTCCCTCCCTCCCTCCATCACTTCCTTCCTTCCTTCCTCCCTCCCTCCCTCCCTCCCTTCCTTCCTTCCTTCCTTCCTTCCTTCCTTCCTTCCTTCCTTCCTGCCTTCCTTCCTTCCTTCCTTCCTTCCTTCCTTCCTTCCTTCCTTCCTTCTATTTCTCTCTTATCCCCCTAAGTCAAGCAGAACAAGTTCAATTCTTTCCTTACATGGCTGTCCTCCTGCTTGAAGGCTGTTGTCACATTATTCCACCCCTCAAATCTTATTTTCTCTAGAATAAATTCCCCCTACCCATTTATTCTATGGCATATTCACTAGTGTTCCAAATATCCTAGTCATCCTCTTGTGGATACTATATAGTCCCATTAGAGCAAGATACTGTAGGACTTTCCAAGAGACGGATAGGAAATGTTTAACAACTAGAAAAAACGTATGCCTGCAATTTTAAGTTTTATTGGCATTATTAATAGTTTATCAAGACTAGAAATCAACATAATAGTAAATCAAGCAGATTATCAGTTTCTGAGGTATAAATGCTAACACTGAAAATTTGCCAATCAGTGTCAATCTCATGAGATCCAGTGAGTGACACTGATTTCCTGGCTGTTCCTCAACTATCTTCTCACTGCAGACGTTTTAATCATCTCTCATGTCTGGAACTTTCTTCTTCCTTCTGGCTTCTTTCAAGATTCAGCTCAAGTCCCACCTTCTGCAAAAGTCTTTCCAGGCCTCCTTTAATCTTGCTTCCTTGCTTCTCTGATACCTTCTATTAATTCTCTCTTATTTGTACATAATAGTATACAACTTTCCCCCAGTTGGATTGTGAACTTCTTGAGGGAATAGTAGGATTTTTTGCTTAGTTTCTTTACATACCCAATGTTTAGCATAGTGTCTGATACATTTTAAGTGTCTGATAAGTGCTTGTTGACTTATCTTGACTTAGCTAGACCAAGCTACCATTTTCCATAACAATTTTCTAATGCTGTAAATTTCAGAGCAGCTGCTGATCCATAAGGGCAAAGAGACTCTCTCACTGGTTGATACTACATCAGTCAAATCACAGGCCCAATTTAAGAAGAAAAAAAAGGACTATGGGGTGACTAAAACCCTTCAATGAGCAAGCATTTATTAAATTCCTACCATGTTCCAGGTAATGTTGGGGGCACTGGGGATAAAAGACAAAAGCAAAAAGATGGCAAAGCAATTATTTCTGTGTGTGGCATGAATAGGATAAACATTAAAGAGAGACTTTCCCAGGGGAAGAACCAATGAAATCACTCTAAGGACTTATTTTTTGAAGTATCCATCATCTGCCCTCCCAGTGAGACTTGGTTTAGTCTCAGATGTAGGTCTGTAAGCTACTTTTTACTGAGCCATTTGGCTATTTATCTGGACTTGAAATAGCAAGATTAGTTGAAGTTTTTTTTTAAGATTACAATTCAACAGACTACAATCTAGATTTGTAACTTTCATTCGAATCTTATTTGTGATTTATCTTCTTCTTATTATTATTATTATGGTTCATAACATTTGAGGAAGCATGTTAATCAGCTGAAGAGCAAGTACCAGAGGGAGGCATCCAGAAGGCTTAAGGGCCTTCAGTTCATGCCTATTGAAGGTCACATGAAGAAACTGGAAGTATTTAACCAGGAGGAAAGAAGTCTTTAGTGAGACAGGACAGCTGTCATCAGTATTGGAAGGGTTATCTGATTGAAAAGTAGCTTGATGTAGCTGATAAGGAGCTGGTCTCAAATCAGGAAGATCTCCATTCAAACTTCCTTGGTGACAGAGACTGGCTGTGTGATTCTGGGCCAATCCTTGACCTTTCAGGGCAATTCTGTAATGCTGTAAGTTGCAGAGCAGCTGCTGATTCATAAGGGCAAAGAAACTCCTTCACTGGTTGATTTTCCATCAGTGAAATCACAGATTCAATTAAAAAAAAAAAACCCCACTTTTAGGTGACTAGGTGCAGTGGGTAAACCACCAGCCCTTGAGTCAGGGGGATTTGAGTTCAAAAGTGGCCTCAGATATTTACTAGCAGTGTGACCCTGGGCAAGTCAATCTCAATTTTCTTGTTGAGGGGGAAAGCTCAATTTGTAGATTAGGCATCGGTTTATTTTGTTTCTGTGAAGAAAGAAGAAATATGAGCATAGGATGGATGTTGCAAAAAGTCAGTTGTTTATCTTGATGTAAGAACAAACAAATCTCCTTTCTAATAATTGGGGCAATGGAGAAATCACAAACTCTGAAGACAGAAAACCTGAATTCAATCTCTTATGGTTATTACCTTTATGAGCTTGAGAAAATTTCTTCGTAAGGCTCAGCTTTGCTACTTTGTACAATGAGGTCTGGAATAGATGTCCTCTGAAGTCGCTTTCAGCTCTAGATCTAGGATCCTATAAATGTTTATTGTTCAGTTGTTTTTTTATTTGTGTCTGGCTCTTCATGACACTGAGTTTTTTGTTTGTTTTTTATGGCAAGATACCAGAGTAATTTACTGTTTCCTAATCCAGCTCATTTTATAGATGAGGAAACTGAGGCAAACAAGATTAAGTGACTTGTCCAGGGTCACACCATTAGTGAGTGTCTAAAGTAAGTAAGCATGTGGTAAGTTGAGTGTTCCTGATTCCAGACCAGTACTATCCACTGCACCACCTAGCTGCCCATCCTATAAATTAGAAGTATCCAAAAATAGAATGATCTCCAGAGGTAATTTGGTTTCCTTCCCTAGAGCTTTTCAAACCATGGTTAGATGTCCAGTTGTTGGGATGTTGTAGGGAGAGGGTGAAATACTGTATCAGGTATAGGCTAAACCAGAGGTTTTTGTTATATTTTGCTCCTCACTTCCAAAATTGCCTTCTTGTTTGGAAAACAATGGATAAATACCTATGCATTGTTAGTGGAGTTGTGAAAAGACCCAACCATTCTGGAGACCAGAGAACTTCTTAGGTCTTCTCCAGCTCTGAGATGATATGGTTCTGAGATGTCTCAAAAGACTTGCAATTTCATTTAAAATTTGCAACTTCATTTTGGGTAGTCACAAAGGGAATGCATTCAGCAACAGCAGGAAGATGGTGAGATGGCCTGGGTAGATGAATGGCTGACTGGGAAGGGGTGGGGAAGTGAAGCACTATTTGGTGTCTAAGATGAATGGACTAAGAAGGCTAGTTTGGACTCAGTAATTTATCAACTAGTCTGGGCTCTAGGGCTGAATTAAACTTCAAAGATGAGTAACACAAGAAGCCTTTTTAAGTAAGGAATGCCAACATTAATAACATCACATACTACTATTGTCCTTCATCATTTACAAGGCACTTTCTTCACAACAAATCCATGAGGCAAGTAGTTTCATTTTACAGATGAGAAAACAGGGCCAGAAAGGAAAAATGTCTTGTTGGTCATGAAACTGGTAAATGTCAGAGCTCAGACTTAGAAAATCACAGCAACTCAGACTTAGAGATAACCTTAGAGATTTTCTTCCTTCCTGCATATGAATTCAATGGGAAGTGTGTGGGATGATGGAAGAAATGTTGGATTTAGAATCAAAGCTTTATGTGTTTTATCCTTTCTCCTATATCATAAACCCCCACGAAGGCAGAACTATTTCTTATATCTTCCCCAATGCCAAGAACATACAGGAGCTTGCCTAATGTATTCAATAAATATTTGATGGATGAGTAAATGATGAATCCCATGATTGAATGGCTGAGATTGTGAAAGAGCTCTTCCCTACCATGGACCCAAAGGTACTTTTCTGAAACTGATCTTTCCTCATGAACTCAATGAATGCTTGCCGAATTGAATTCAAGACTCCTTTATTTTCAATAAGTACTTTGTTGTCTTGCCACCATTTACAACAGAGATATTAAGTGTGCTGAGTACTCTGTAGGCCAACTCAAAGGCTTAGTGACTGTTTGAAAAGAAATTCCATTCTCAAAGATGCAGAGAACAAGCTGAAAAAAAGAATAGCTTGGAAAATGAATTTTCATAGTAGACAACTTGAATTACATTCAATATGTAAGAGGGAAAACTTGCCTTTAAATCCTGAATCTTCAGTCCCCACACCAATGATCAAACACATTAAACCCATGATTAGACCACATCACCCTAAAGGGCAAACACTCCAATTTGTTACAAACATAGCCTATATGGGCTCCAGCAATGATCCTGATGAAAGACAAAAGCCAGTGTGGTTTTATCCTAATGTGAGCCAGCTCCTCAGGCATGCCCAGAGATAGTAGCAGCACCATTTGTATGGGCAAAAATCACAAATGAAATCTGCTACCCTGTAGTTGGAACCATAAAGGGAGAAAGGATCATTCCCCTGGAAAAGAGTCCTTGGTACTTCTGGGCCAAAATAAAAGAAAATAACTGTGATTGAACATCCTTTTTCTCAAGTTTCAGACTCCAAGTAGTCGCCCTGGCCCATTCTTCCCTTAAATCCCTTATTTGGTGTTGCATACTTTTTGAGAATCCTGAAGCTTTTTTTCTTCTTCTAGAGAACCTCTAGGAAAAAAAAATGAAGACATTTCTCCAAAATGTCTAGAATTCCAAACTGTGTTCTCTTTGTTACTCCAAAGACATTTTACAGTCTCTCTAGAGAATCAAATCCTGATATATAATGTGAGTAGCCCAGATGGTTTCATGGCATGTCTCTTTGGTATTTTAGTTATGTTCCTTATGTAGCAGTGTCTCCTGGTGACCAGGACCCACAATTACTGGCCTTTAAGATGGCCATGGCGCTTGGAATGTGTGTCCCAAGAAAGTAACTTCAGCTTACTCTAAAGGACATCTTATTATTTCAGCTTATCCCTCTGGGTGTTAAAGCCTCAGTATTGGAGGATCAGCTTGGTAGGAAGATGCCCATAGGTCTGGGAGAAAACATCATCATTCCTCCCATGCTCTGTCTCTGTCCTCACATACAGACTTTGTGGAACTTACAGAAATGAGAGAGGGGTAGTTATCCAAAGATACCCCAGAAGTATGCATTCTATCTGTCTGCCAACCCAATCATCCAGTCTTAAGGAAAATGGACTAAGGAACCATTATTTGTCTGATTTACTATTGGGTACCCCAACCTGGGTTTTCTTCTAATTCATCACCCTGTGTCCTACTGTATTTTGTCCTTTGATATTCTGTTCTTGTTTCTTTGTTCTGCTTTGGAAGGTAGTTCTGATGACTGATTTGTGACATGAAAGCTTGACTTTGGTAGAATGTAGGCTCCCTGAGACATCCAGAAAATGGAGGGTAAAGTAAGAAGAAAAGAAGGAAGTCTAGTATCAATGATTCAATCATGGATTATATGGAAGGGAGTAGAGTGTAAGAAGACTGGAAGGATAGAAAGGAGCTAGGTTTTGAAAAGATTTAAAAGCCAAGCAGAGGATTTTATATTTGATACTGCAGTTAAAAAGGTAACCAGGGGGTATAGTGGTTAGAGCATTGGGCTTAGTCAGGAGAACTCATCTTCCTGTGTTCAAATCTGACCTCAGACTAGTTGTGTGACCCTGGGCAAATCATTTAATCCTATTTGTCTCAGTTTCCTCATTTGTAAAGTGAGCTGGGGAAAGAAATAACAAAATACTCTGGTATATTTGCTGAGGAAACCCCAAGTAAGTAAGATCACAAAAAGCTGGAATGACTCAAAAGTGACTAGACAACAACTACAGGTAATAGGGAGCCACTGGAATGTATTGAGAAGAGGAAATGAGGTATGTGCCATGGTCAGATCTAAATTTTGGAACACCAGTACAAAAACACATCTGTCTTCAAAGAGTTTACATTCTACCAGGCAAACAACACACACACACACACACACACACACACACACACACA
>JAJPUD010002523.1:88907-134687 GCA_023553655.1 Myrmecobius fasciatus
ACACACACACACACACACACACACACACACACACACAAATAACAATTATATAACAAAGTAAATACAGTGTAATTTGGGGGTGGGAGGTAAGGGAATAATAGGCCATTATTTTCAATCTAGAACTGGCAAATACCGAATTGCAGATACTGAATATTCATGTTAAACTAAGTAAACTAGATGTAGCTGTGGTCTTTTACTTTAGGTTGGAGGTGGGAGGATTTTTCTATTTTCCCCCATAGTTTTTTTTTTTTTTTTCCTCCTCTCCCCTCCCCCCATATCCTTGATAATCAGACTTCTGTTTTCTCAGGAAAGTAGTCTAACTTTAGAATTTGGAGGGAATAAATTTGGAAGGAAATAAAAGAAAGGATTCAGTATATGAAAAACCCCTTAGGACAAGGCAAGGCAAGGCTCCCAGTATCTCTCGCCTTATCTGTCTTTGGGGGAATTGCTTTATGTTGTGGCGGGTTTAGTTTGGGGAGATTTTACAGTTGGAAGACAAAACTGATATCCCCCTTTCCTGCCCAGAGGAAAGAGTAGATCAGTTTTTGAGATTAGGACTTCTCCCCACAGACTGCTTTAAGCCAAGGCTCAAGAGGAATAGGATTCTTGCTCACTCAAAGTGGATGGAAATGAAATTGCTCACCTGTCTTACTCTGATTTATTTGGATGATTTCTTGTTGTCTTCCCACCCTCCTGTGGTGTAGCTCACAGCTCATCTTTATTTCCAAATCCTGCACCATTTTCATTCATATCTTTCCTCTTCTATGGAAGTGCTTATGAACCATCTTCTGGAACTTTTTGTATTTCCTTGATATCTGTTGTTGATTCAAGATGATCTGGTGTTTCAGTTTTGGAAGTAAAAGGAAATGAAGCACTCACAGTCTGTTTATCAGACAAAGGTTTCTGATAACAGGGAAAAGTTATTCAGCAAAGATTCAGAAGGCTGCAGGTTCCCAGCTTCTGTGCTGACCATGCTTGGCCTTCCAGTCTGAAATCTGATGGAGGAGCTTCTGACTTCATGGAGTCTGTCTCTTCATACTTAGACTTTCAGGCCATCAGTGGCCAAAGCCTAAGTCCTGGATCAAAAATCTCAAAGATGATATCAGTACCTTCTCAGTTATTCAAACAGCAAATGGATTCATTACTTACTAACTACCAGACACTGTGCTAAGTGCTAGGAATATAAAAAAAAGGAGCAAAAGTATAGTCTGTGCTTTCAAGAAGCATACATTCCAATATAGAAGAAAATGATCAAGTGGCTATGAACATACAAAACATGTTTAGGATAAATGGAAGGAAATCTTAGAGGAAACTTCTAGGGGGCATTGGCAAAGAAGGTAGGATTTGAACTGAGTCTTGAAGAAAGCCAGGGAAACTAACAGGAAGAGGTGAGAAGGGAAGGCATTCTAGGCATGGAGAAAAGACAGTACAAAAAGGAGATGGGAAATGGAAAGCAATATGGGAGAAATAACAAGTGTGCCTGCATAGCAGATACTGACATGCGTCAAATACAGTCTACTCCATGTGTTGAAGAAAGAAAAAGACAGAGGTGGGGGAAGGGGGGAAAGAGAAGGAGAGGGGAAAGTGGACAGAAAGGAGAGAGAAGAGGGGAAGAGAGAGGAAGAAATGAAGGAAGGAAAAGAAAAGAAAGAGCAAAAAAAATTTTAAAAAGTAAAAAAAAAAATATTCTTCCATTTGCCCTCATAGCTCATCAGTTCTGTTTTTGGAGGAGGACTTATTTAGAAGTGACAAGAAGTATTTGATAATATTACCTCATTGAAATTGTCTTATTTCTTGTGTATTTATACATGGTATTCTAGAATTTATTTCTTTTCATATCAAATAGAGAAACAAGAAATTTTCTTGAAATTCATAGACTTAATCCCTGATCTAGGTGGAGGAGACCCCTAGTACTTATATTGATAGATATCAGATAGAACAAAGACTAGATAATTTTCGGAAGAAGGGGAAGTGCCTAATATAGCTATGGAAAATCAGGAAAGACTTTGTAAAGAAGATAGCCTCTTAGATCTTGAAGGAAATTAAGGAAATTCTGTGATCTATAGGTGAGGGAATGTATTATAGGCACCAGGGAAAATGTGTGTCTGTGTGCATCTGTGTATGTCTGTGTGTGTGTTGTGAAGGGGAATAATTTTTTTATAGTCTAGCTCTCTGTATTGGGGCCTTATCCCTCATTAAACTGTGAGTTACATGAATACAGGGATTATAATTTATCATAACTTTGTATTCTCTATCAAAGTCAAATAGTAGCAATAATGTTGAGTATACATTTATATAGATAATACTTACAGGTTTGCAAAGAGCTTTGCCAATTCATCTCATTTGGCCTTCACAACAATTCTGTGAGGGAGGTGCTGTTATTATTCCCATTTTACAGATGAAGAAACTAAGGGTCACAGAGATTAAGTGACTTGTCTTTGGTCTATGCATCTAGAGGCAAATGGGTGGTATAGTGATGAGAGCACTGGGCCTAGAATCAGGCAGACCTGAGTTCCATACAATCTCAGACACAACTTAATGGATCAAGCCCTACTCCCCTTCCTCATTTTTGGATGAGAAAAGAGAGACCCAGACCAATTCCAATATACTTGTGCTAGAGAGAGCCATTTGCACTCAGAAAGATAACTATGGGAACTGAATGTGAATCATGACATAATATTTTCACTTTTTTTTGTTGTTTGCTTGCTTTTCTTTCTTTCTCATTTTTTTCCCTTTTTGATCTGATTTTTCTTGTGCAACATGATAAATGTGGAAATATATTTAGAAGAACTGCATATGTTTAACATAGATTACTTGCTGCCTGAGGGGGAGGAGATGAGGGAAAGGGAGGGAGAAAAAATTTGAAACACAAGGTTTTACAAGGGTGAATGTTGAAAACTATCTTTGCATGTATTTAGAAAATAAAAAGTTATTATTTAAAAAGAAAGAAAGAAAACAAATGAGAGGCCTAGAGAGGAGATGATTCAAAGTCTCCAACTCCAAATTTGCAGATCTTTCTGTTGTGCTACATTGCTCTCTAGAGACACCTTTTGGGGGGGGTGCCTTTAAGATTGAGACATTTTTGTTTTTGTATACCCAACCTTAGTATAATTCCTGGACCACACTAAACTCTCAATAAATGCTTATTTAATTGAATTGAAGTATTATCAGATAAAGAGCTTCAGGGAAAGTAATTAATAGTACAAAACACAAATAGAATATTTACAAAAAGGTTTCTGTACCTAGCTGCATTATACCAGGTTAATTGCCTGCCACAGATTAGGGAAGACCTGAATTCATAATCTTTCAGGATAAGACTAAGTGAACTTCACAGGTTTGTTGATTTATATAGCATCAAATACCAAAGGAGGCAAAATCCAAGGATACCCACGAGGATGGCCTATGTAAAGTCCAAATGGAAGAGGGATTCCCTAGAGATGGTGAAGTCCTCCAGATGTTGTTGGTATTAGAGTGAACATACAGAGCCTTTAAACTCTGAAATATTTTCAGGCCTCTGCTGTGATTTACAATTCTTCTAAAGAGAATGGCCTAACCATTCACACTGGAAAACCCAAGTTGCCCAATGTTGAGTTACTATAAATTTCCAGCGATGAGGAGGTCCGGTAACTCCAGGGGAAGTAGAAATACTGCCTCTTCAGTATCTCCATGGCATTATAGACCATAGATATTAAGTTGGAAGGCTTTGTAAAGGACACACTGACTTCTCCTCTCTTTTGGGCCTGGGAAACCTTCTCCTGTCCATTCTTATATGCCCTGAAGCTTTTCTGACAGTCATCAACTTTGTGAAGGTTCCAGGCAGCCTCTGAGTCCTGCAGGTGGCTCCTCCATGGTGGGAATGGCATCTGTCATCTGTTTCCAATAGACTTGCAATCCAAACACTGCCTGGCAGGGCAGGATCAGTGGGGTAGCCTAGGCTGCTGTTATGTCAGCTGAATTGATTCTGTGATGTGACTGGTGCAGAGTGTGGGCGGCCTCTTCAGAAAAGGGCCGCTCTGTTTGCTGTGCCTTGTAATTGGTTTCTTGGTGAGTAAGCTTCAAAGCCCTGGTCAAATACAGAGTTGTTGACAAAGCCAAGAGGGCAGATAAAGTAGGCTTGTTGCTCTGCCCAGCAGGCTCCTCAGGGCAGTGAGCAGGGACCAGGCGTCAAACAAAACATTTGGGGAGGGAAGAGAAGATGGGGTTAAACTCCTTTTTTCTGGTTAAGCTTTTCAGAATTTCTCATTAATCAGAATTTCTACCAGTGATAGTGTATTAAAAATGAATTTTACCTATGTGTCTGAAATTAAAAATGGATGTTCCTAGGGGTCATTGATAGAATCCATTGACCATCACAATTCTAGTTGACTCTGTTTGCATCCCATACAATATTCTTTTTCTCTGCCTTACTATTCCTATTGTTCAATGCAGAGTCTATCAGGTGGGGTACTTTATAAAGACCTATTGGATTTTTTTTTTTTTTTTTTGTTGAGGCAATTGGGGTTAAAGGACTTGTCCAGGGTCACACAGCCAGGAAGTGTTAAGTGGCCAGATTTGAACTCAGGTCCTCCTGATTTCAAGGCTCATGCTCTATCTACTGTGCCATGTAGCTGCCCCAAGACCTACTGGATTGTGAAGAAAATAAAATGAGTCTCACACAGAAAGCAGTGAAGAGGTTGGAGATAAGTGGGGAACAAGTGGCCATGCATTGCATTTGACAAAATACAAAGTTGAAGAATTGAAAAGAATGTCATAAAATCATAGATTCCCAACTGGAAAGGACTTTAGAGGTCATTGAGTCCAACATCCTAATTTTAAAGACGAAAAAACTGAGATCCAGAGAGATGCTCATGTGGGCCAAGATCCTGGTAGAACAAGGATATGGTACAGAACTGGAGTGGTATGGGTTAACTTTGCTTCCAGCTGGGCAAGATGAAAATAAAGGCAGTTTTTAGGACTTTGGCACAGAGTTTCTCAGACCCCAGGGAACCTCCATACCAACTGCTTCTTATCTCTTTGTGGGAGGCTTTTATCTGTTTTTATCTTCTTAAACTGTTTTTATGGAGTTAACTTGGGGACTGCTTCTACCTGGGGGTATTGGAATATGTTTTTAGTTAGAGGACTGCTTGCTTGAACCCTAGGGCTCTGAGGGATACATTGTACCAGATACTGAATCTGCCATTTCAAACAGACCCTGGCAGATACTTGCCCAGGATCACACAGAGAGTATCTCAGGCAGCATTAGAACACAGGTGTTTCTTCCTGACTACAGGTTTATTACACCACAATTCTTCTTGTGTTCTCAAAAAAATGTACATTGTGAGAATAAGATGGTTGATATATGACCTATATACTCCATGGCTGACCTTGAGATGTCAAGAAAAATTGAGAAGACATGTTAAGGAGACCCTCAGTAGTGAATGTATGGGAAGTTGTGGTTGACAATAGCCAAGGGTAGACAGGCAGGGATGGGTCTGCCTCAGTAGAGGGGCTTCTCCCCCCACCCCACACTCATGCAGATGAGGTCATTGATCTGTTGGAGTAGAGGCATTCTAACACAGTCTTGACCACATTGATTCTTGCTCTGGATATATGGCTTCTGTTTTATGCTGGATGTGGGATGGATTCTGAAGGAGAGTAGAAGAAGGGAAAGAGGGCATGACAAGAACTCTTCTCTACCCATGTGTCCTAATTTTTTGAATCCAGAAAGTCAAGCTGAAAAGAAACATAAATATAGTCCAATTCAGTGATCTCAAAAGTCACTTATCTCATTGCTTAACTTTTATTAAAATTGATCTCTCCTTCCATGCTAATCTCATTGTCCATATATTCCTATGAATAAAGACCTGATATATATGGCACAGGATATCGTACCCTGATCTAGATCTTCCATTTCACTTTTAAGAGATTGAGCAAGAGTTCTTCACCTGGGGTCTATGAGCTTTAAAAGAATATTTTGATGACTATATTTAAAAATAATTGTTTTCCTTTGCAATGCACTTAGAAGATGGTTTTTGTTTTCAGTCATGTCCAATTCATTGACTCCATTTGAGGTTTTCCTGTTAAAGATAATGGAATTATTTGTTATTTCCTTCTCCAACTCATTTTACAAATAAGCAAACTGAGGCAAATAGGATCACATGACTCATCTAGCTAGTAAGTGTCTGAGTCTACATTTGAACTCAGGTTTTCCTGACTTTAGGTCCAGCACTCTATCCATTCCTCATCTAGCTACTCATAGGATTTATTAGCCTGCCAAAAATATCTATGTCATAAAGAAGATTAAAAGTTCCCTTCTCACAAGACACTTTGGAGAAAGCTGTTAATCTAGTACTCATATATTTACAAACTTTTAATTCAGATCTCAAAAGAACATTGAAAAAAAATGATACTTTGGCTGGAAAATATCATCTTCATCCAGGGAGAGAACCATGTATACTTGAAAGTAGATCATCACATGTTATGTTCACTTTTTTCCTTTCATAGTTTTCCCCTTTGTAATGATTTTTCTCTCCCAACATAAGGAAATATGTAAAAAAAATATGAATGTGCACATGTAATCCCCAAAAAAGTTGTAACTGGGAAAATAAAAATTTAAGGAAAAAGACTACATGATATTTATTTTCAAAATTGATCATTTTAAAATAGAAAATAATTAGGAAATAGTTAAAAGTCTATTTTCTCTCTCCACTTGTTTAAGAAAAAGATCTCTTATCAAGAGTAGGACACAGCCAAACTTCAAGGGAGAAAAAAAGAAAAACTACCAAAACTGCATTGTTGTCCTCAGCTGTGAAGTTGTATTGATTAATTTGATTCCTATTGATTCCCAAAGGATTCTTCAGCATCTTGGATTCTTTGAATACTATTATAATCATTGCAGGGACATAAGAGTAAGTGAAGATCAATATTCATCTGATTCTCATCTCCAATGAGTGAATTGTGAGGGCTTCAAGTGTAGAATACTTCCCAAATTGTGGGCAGGCTCCCCTTCCCCTTTGAGCCTCCAGAAAGTAACCTGGACTTTTCATGCTTTGGCATGATAATAGAGATGTGTTTTGATCATAGTCAAAGCTTAATAAATTTTAATTAAATTGGCTCTTGGTGTCTTAGAACTGGAGGGGACTTTTTGATTCATCTGATGTTAAGTCACACTGTTCATATGGGGGATGTTTTTCTACCATGTGGGAATTTCCTTGAAAGAAAGAACCATAACATAATCCCTTCATGTTTTTGGAGATTCAGCCTAAAAGATTCAATTTTTCAATTGCTGTAGATAGTAAAAGAATATCTGTTTCCTGTAACTTGTATAGTTTGTATTTTTTCCTTTATTGAACTTACTAATAGAATTACATGCTGAAAAAAAGTAGCCTTATAAAATGAAATCCCAAGATGCTGTGGGAATGTATCCTTCTTCCCTCAGCTGACCTTTATAAAGTCTCTGGTCAAATTGCAATCCCAAACATTGTCTCTTTTGTATAGTATCATATATCTAGAGTTAATAAAGGTCATAACCTTGGATTTTACAAATGAATAAATTGAGGTCCACAGAAGTTATATGACTTACCTAAAGTGAAAGATAGGAATTGGCAGAGCCCAGTTTAAGCCTAAGACCACTGTCTTTTCCTTCCACTACCAGTGTCACATTTATAAATCCCATTGCTTATACAAGAAAAATAATATACAATAGTGGCTGGTCAGTTCAACTCAACTGGCTGGTCATCTCTTTGTCAAGCAGACAATGGGCATCCTGAGTTTGATGACTTTAGGAGTCGATGGTACTGCTTTTTGATTATAGATTTCATCATCTCTAATAGTTGGGGCAACTATAAATTTGTGTCATGTGGATCACCAGAGGAGAGAGAGAAGAAAGTATGCCACAGACACCATATATCTATCTCTACTGCCTAGAGCATGCATCTGAGCCAGTAATAGCATTTTCAGATAGTGGGCTCCTCTCGCTACAGATCTTTAAAATGAGGGTGGATGATGACTTGGGAATGTTATAAAGGGGATTCTTATATGGATGTGGGATTAGAGGACCCCTGAAATCCCTTCTGATTCTGAGTCTGAAAAAAAAATCATGGCTCTCTTGCATTTTTCCTTTCACCATATTCTTTTGGACAAGATAGAGAAGAAACATAAGCTGAATGATAGGACAATTAGAAGAGCTCAGACAAATAATCATTTTGGAGAGGGAGCAAATTAACACTGAAGAAGTTTCCTCTACCAAGATCAGCCACTTAAAATTATTATTTATTTTTAACATTAGTTTTTAATTTAACATTTTATTTCCCTTAATTATGTGTAAAAACAATTAACATTTTTAAAATTTTAAGTTCCAAAATCTCTCTCTCCTTTTCCCCTCTTCCCATTGAGAAGGCAAGCAATTTGATATAGATTATACATGTGTAGTCATACAAAACATATTTAAACATTAATTTTAAAAAAAACTTTGAGTTCCAAATTATCTCCCTGATTCATTCATCCAGTCCCTTTCCTACACATTGAGAAAATAAGCAATATGATAGCCATTATGTTTGTGAAAACCTGAAAAATATATTACCATATTAGCTATATTAGCAAAAAGTAAGAAAAATAAAGTAAAAAACTCATACTTCAATCAGATCAGTCACTTTTCTATAATTTGAAATCTTAGAAAGTTACATGGAAGCATTGAAGGGTTAAGTATCTTGCCCACATAGTTATTATATGTCAGAGGCAGGATTTGAACTTGGGACTTTCTGAGTCTGAGGTCAGGTCTCTATCCACAGCACCATGATACCTATTATATTATTGTTGTTGTTTTTCTTAGTTAATATTTTATTTAGTGGATATTTAATTTAATAATTGACATAATAATGATGATATCTTGGAATACATCATGGACTGAAAATGGACTGAAGACATTAGAACTTTCATTATGTGCCAGGGCTACATCATAACAAAATTGGAAACATTTCATCAGAGCTTCCTGCTGGTTTTTGTCAGTGAAGCCCTTTAGCTCCATATCACTCAACAACATATTGTTGACTAGGGTGGGGCAACAATTTAAAAAGAAAAAACAAACTTCATCTCTAAGCCTGGATTAGATGAAATTGAAGAGTTACTAATTTTGGAAAAAATCAAAGACCTGCAGGTTATTAAAAAATTTTCACTTAATGTAAATTCCAAAAAGTAAACTACTAATGAAACATGACAAAGAGAGTACTGAAGTTTCTAATGATTTTGAAAAGACAGGCCTATCAAAAAGTGGTGCCCAGAACAAAATGAAAAATCAATTTCACTTTTTTTTAATGGTAGGAGAAATAAAGAAATCAGGGGAAAAGAGAGAGCTTCCAAAAAGGAAGATTGTAGAAAATTTCTGTATCTGTATGATTCCAAGAAGTCCAACACATAAATGTAAGTTGGATAAAATTAGACAGAGTTTGTGCATTAGTAATCAATGATAGAACAATTATGTTAAGAGAGATCATTGAAATTCTCACCTTTCTGAAAAACTGGAAAGTAGCAGAGTTGGGGGGAAAAGTATATAATCTCAAATGCTTCACAGGGATAGATAAATTACCAGATATAAGCCTGATACCATCTTTCTTGGTAGAAAGCTTCAGAGAGGTAGAGTAATGGATAGGGCACTAAACTTGAAGTCAGGAAGACCTGTGTTCAAAGCCTGCCTCACCTACTTAATACTGTGTGATCCAGTGTAAATTACTTAATTTCTTTATGTTTTAGTTTCCTCATCTTGTAAACTGAATACTCCAGTATCTTTGTCAAGAACCCAAATAGGGTCATAAAGAGTTGGGTACAATTGAAAAACAATTAACCCACAACAAATGGTGAGAATATTAAAGTATTTGATACCCACATAGAAAACCATTCTCTATGTAAAATATGCCACCTGTTTTAGATGCATGTTTACATATGGGTAAATGCATATATGTAAAGGTTGTAATGAGTAAAAAGATACAAAATGTAAATTGCTTTGCTAAGTTTATTAAATGCTATTGTTTGCTATTAATTGTAACAAAAACAAATATAAAGAAACATGCTACCCACACATAATGTCAACAATATTTTTTTATATGAAACATGGCATTTCAGGAAAGCAGTTCAAGTTGATGGTGGTTCTGCCTAACCTTGAATCTATTATCATCTCACATAAATGAACTAATTATGACTTCCAAATTATAGAAGTTGAACCAAAACATCTTATCAACCATTTGATGTCTATGAATCATCAAGCTTATATGGCTTCACCCAAAAAAAACAAAACAAAACAAAAAAACAAACTAAGCAATTTCTTTATCTCAGTGAACATTTCTTCAGTGGTATTGGAATGTCATCTGGGCTCAATAAACCTAATATTCCTAATGTGTGCCAAATAAAGATAGAGACTAAATAGATTTTGAGTTTGAATCTGGATGGCACATTAAACCGGTGAATGAAAATGGTACCTATAGATGTGTTGGTTTCCTTCAGGCAAGATACATCAGGCTTAAATATGTCAAAGGAAAAGACTGGGGAAAGAAGTCTATGAAAATGGGGCAGCTAAATGGCACAGGAGGACCTGAATTCAAATGTGACCTCAGACACTTAATACTTCTTAACTGTATGACCCTGGGCAAGTCACTTAATCCCAATTGCCTTGGGGGGGAAAAGGATATAAGACTGAAAAGACCAGGACCTGAAAGTGAAATCAAAAGATTCTTGATCAATAACACCCATGTGAAATTAGCTAATAAAGTGTTTTAAAAAAATATTATCAAACAAATGGCTGTCATAAGCATTTGTTTGTGGAAATAGGGGTTTATTGTGGCAATTCCAAACTAGGTCTGGTCCCCAGAAACTACAGAAGCACTAATTATTTCCAGGGAATGAGTCCAGCCTCCATGATTAATAGACTATACAAGGAAGGAGTGAAATTACAGCAACATATCACCTCAGTCTGAATTTTAGTTCTTACCAAGTCTTTAGCAAGACAAGACCTAGTGGCAAGAATTATCAAATCCCTATGCTATATATGCAGTCTTCAAAATAGCCTGGAGAACTCAACCATTAAACTGTATGAGATCCAGACTATTATCATAAAGGGAACTGTTTCCCACAATCACCTGGACAGACCACTAATTCATAAAAACTTAAGGACAGTGTTTTAATGGATTTTGCTATTCTCATTTCTTAAAACATCTAAGCTACATGGTATAAAGACCCCCTTGGTTGAGGAGATCAAATTCATGGGTAAGATCTCTATCCTCCCTGTTGCTTTGTTCTCTTCTAGGTTGTACTAAAGATGCTTTTTGGGAAACCTACAGAAAATGAACTTTCCTTCTAACATTTTTATAGGCAGCTAAATGACATGATGAATCAGAAGATCTGAGTTCAAATTTGACCTCTGACACTTATTAACCATGTGACCCTGGGCAAGTCATTTTACCTCTGTCTGACTCAGTTTCCTCATGAGTAAAATGGGAATAATCAAATTACCTCCTTCCCAGGGTTGTTTCAAGGATCAAAATGAGATAATGTTTTAAGAATGCTTAGTATTGTGTCTGTTAGCTATTTTATTATTAACATTATTAACTACAGAAAGTAAATTTTTAAAACTACCTTCATTAGTTTATAAAACATTGAATATATAAAGGAATAACAGGACAGTTATATGTCCTAGAATCATTTCAATCTGAACTTCAATGAGAAAGATGGCAAAGAAGTAATAATAATAACAATTTATATTTACTCAGTGATTTCAAGTAAAGTCCTATTCAGGCTCAAAAATCAGTTGCATTTCATTGATGGTAGAATCGGGAACTGATTGATCCACCACTCTGGAGAGCAATTTGGAACAATGCCCAAAGGACTATAAAACTGCAGATCCTTTGTTCTAGCAGTGTCACTACTGGGTCTGTTATCCCAAAGAGATCATAAAAGAGGAAAAAAGATCCACTTGTGCAAATATGTTTGTAGCAGCTTTTTTTGTGGTGGTAAAGAACTGGAAAATGAGTAGATGCCCATCAATTGGGGAATGGCTGAACAAGTTATGGCATGTGAAAGCAATGGAAAATTATTGTTTTATAAAAAATGATGAACAAGCTGATTTTAGAAAAGCCTGGAAAGATTTACATAATCTGATGCTGAGTGAAGCAAAGAGATCCAGGAAAATATTGTACATAGCAACAACAAGATTTTGTGATGATCAACTATGATAGACTTGGTTCTTAGCAATTCAGTCATCTAAGGCAATTCCAATAAACTTTGGATGGAAAATGCCATCCTCATCCAGAAAGAGATCTATGGAAACTGAATGTGGATCAACACACACTATTTTCATCTTTTTTCCTTTTTTCTTTCTTGTGATTTTCCCCTTTTGTTCTGATTTTTTTTTCTCTCCCTACATGACTCATGAAAATATAAAAAAAGAATGTACATGTATAACCTAAAGATATTATAATAATAAATCAGTTACATTTGTATAAAATAAAATACAAATAAATTATATATTTGTTTAAAAAAAAAAGAGAAATGTGATTTAACAGTATTTCAGGTGAACTCAGATTCAGATTTCAGTACTCAGCATTCAATACCACTGAACTCAGTCAATGGTATTCAGTGGTATTGGGTCAACTCAAAAAGTATGTAAAAAATTAATTTGGAGATAATCTCCGAAGACAGGCACTAAGATTGAGGAAGCCTAGGAATCTTCTTGTAGAAGATGAGGCTTTAGCTGAAACTTGAAGGAAGACTGGGAAGCTAGGAGGTGGAGATAAGAGTATTGATAAACTGAAGTATATTTAAAGGACAGTGAACAGTTTGCGGAGCAATAAAAAAAGGAAGGTGTATTTAGCCTGAAGAAGAGAAGACTTAGGGGTATGCTAGATAGCTCTCTTTAAGTACTTCAAGGAATGTCAAAAGAAAGAAGATTGGCTCCAGAGAGTATAATCAGGAAGGTGGATGGGAGATAGCAAGAGGAAATGAAAGGTCAATAAAGAAAGAACTGACCATTAGCAAGGTGGAAAAGAAATGTTATCTCATTATTGATAGTGCTCAGGCAGAGACTGGGAGGCTACCCTGATCAGGTGGGATAGTAGATAGCACACTGGGTTTAGAATCTGGAAGACTCATCTTTAAGAATTCAAATCTGACCCTAACTCAAAGGGCAAATCACTTAATCCCATTTGTCTCAGTTTCCTCATCTGTCAAATGAGTTGGACAAGTAAATGGCAAATTAGTCTACTGTCTCTGCCAAGAAAACCACAATAGGGTCACAAAGAGTCAGATACAACTGAAAAACTATTGAACAACAGTAACATCATAACAGGAAGTTGATGCCTAAGGCATAAAAGGAGCTATTAAAGCAAACACTTCATTGCCCTGGACAAATTCAAGTCATCTGCTCCAAATGAACTAGATCCTCATGTAGTGAAAGGACTGGCAGTTGTGATCACTGACCCACTGCCAGTGATATTTAAAAGATCATGGAAAATGAGAGGGGTACCACAAGAATGGAGGAGTGCCAATGCTCTGATTTTCCAAATAAAAAGAAAATAATAGAGCCTGCAAACAATAGAAAGTGTGCTTGACTTCTAGGGAAATTCTGGAAGAGATCATTAAACAGATGGATATAGTATATTTGGAAATGGAAGCTGTGATCATAAAGAACCAAAACCAGCGTTATCAAAAACAGGCTTGACCAGGCTGACCTGATTCCCCCTTACACACCCTTTTTTAAAAAACATATACAGGATACTAAACAGATAAACTAAGAATGCTGTAAATTTAGTTTATCTAGACTTCAGCAAAATTCTTGATGAAGTATCTCTTACAATTCTTGTGGGAAAACAGATAAAGATAAAGTGATAGTAAAATGAGTTAGATTTGGAATTGTCTGAATGGCTGAATACAGAGAAGTATGTGGTATTCAGGGAGGACTAGCACCTCTGGAATGAGAGCTTGCTGAACTCTTTTTAGGGCTGCTCATTCAACTTTGGTGAATTTACCATCTGCCACCCAACTCTCACCTGTGGCTCCAAGAAGCTGTAGTATGGGTAGTGGTCATACCCTGTTAAAATGGTTTTGGCAGATGGGTGAAACCAAGTTGAGAGTAACCTCTGGACCCCAAACCCATTGGTGAGTTAGGGGGGCATCTACTCCAAGCATGTGAAGGCTTCCCTTGATGGAATGGGCTGATGAAAACAATTTGTTCCAATGGCCATGAAGGCAGCTGAAGCAGGCAATATGGAGTACTTAGTGCTTGTTCTGACACCAAAGACACCAAAGTCATTCACTGTATCCTGTGCCATCTATCATTAGCCATTTTGACTTTTGTCCTGCCACTGGACTTCAGTGAATTTGGAAGAGAGAATGAAGCTGATGATTTTGTCTAACTCTGCCTCACTTAAGTCCAATTTGTAAGCAAGTCAAGACATCACCCATCATCCACTATTTTATCTCAATATTATGTTGTCCTTCAAAAATGAAACACAAACAACCACAGCTTGACCAAGTTTCCAGTGGAGTGACCCATGGGTCTGCTTTTACTTCTCTGTAGGTTAGCATATTTGTCAAAGATTTGGATAAGGTATATGTGGTACAGATGATGTAAAGTTTGATTGAATAACACAGTAATTAACAGTCAGGAACCTAAAGGATCTTGAGAAATTAGAGCATTAGGCTAATTTTAGTCAAATAAACAAAGTCTTATACATGGACACAAAGAAATTCATAAGTCTGATATAAGAGAGATATTGTTAGCAATCTGTCTTAGAAATTTGGAGGAATATTTAATTGTCAGTGTATGGCCATGAGCAAGTCACATAATATTTCACACCACATTTCTCATTTCATCATCTTCTTCTTTGACATCATCATCTTCATCATCATCTCCCTCATTAGAATGTGAGCTCCTTGAGAGCAAGGACTGTGTTATTTTTCTATTTATATCCCCAGTACTTAGCATAGTTCTTGGTATACATAATCGGTTTTTATTCATTCATTTATTTCCAAAGTGAAAGAGTTGTACTAGGAGTATAGAATATGAGAGTTGGTAGTGACTTTAGAGATCATAATCACAATAATCATAGACAGACATTGTCTCATTTGAACCTCACAATTAACCTGCGAAATAAAGGTTTATAGGTAATATTATTTATATTTTGCAGATAGGACAACTGAGACTGAAAATGAGTGATTTGTCCAAGATCAAGTCAAGTTAGCAAGCACTTGTAAGCCCTCACAATGTCCAAGCACTGTGCTAAGTGCTAGAAATAGAAAGAAAGGCAAAAACCATCCTGACCCTTAAGGAACTCATTAAGGAAATAGCATGACAACAATTCTATATACAAGCACACATACACATACATACATACATGCATACATATATGTGTATATGTGATATATTGGAGGTTATTGCAGAAGAAGATTCTAGTATTGAGAAGGACCAGGAAAAACCTTTTGGAAAAAAGATTAAACTGAGACTTGAAGGACAACAGGAAAAGTCAATAGGTGGAGATGAAGAAGGAAAAAAATTGGAGCAGTTAGTGAAAATAAGTTAGAAAGCAGAAGAAGGTCAGTGTTTTGGATCTTAAAAGATATAAAGGGATGGTAAAGTGTCAAAAGTATAGAAAGGTAAGAAACAGACAAGTTGTGAAACTACACAAGATGTTATATTTGATCCTGGAAGTAACAGGGAGCCATTGAAGTTTACTGAGTAAGAAAGTAATGTGGTTAGATTTATGCTTTAGGAAAATAACTTTGGTAGCTGTATGGAGGAAGGATTGAACTGGGGAAAAATTTGAGGCAGGGAGACCAACCAAAAGGTTATTCAAGATTAGTCGGCTAGTGAATATTAGAAGTGGAATTTGAACCCCAGCCTTCTGTTCCCTATACCAAGCTGCCCTTCAATCAAGTCATGCCAGTTTCACCTCTCCCCCAAAGCAGGAATCTCCTCTACCATTTCCCTGAGAGTAAAGGTGATTCTGGGCTCTCCATGTTATCAGGGAGATGGGAATATTCCATTACCAAATAGAATAAAGGTTTGATGCAAAAACAAAAAAGAAACAAGATCTGAAGAGGCAGAGAGAATCCTGAGCTATTCTAAGAGGTTGGAAGATGGAAGGACAAGTGACAAAGGAGAAAGAAGAAGACAAAGACCAGTGAACCTTTGGAGTGAAGCTCTCGTGAAGAACAGAGAGGAAAGAAAGATGTAGCTGTCTAAGGCCAAGGAAGAATGATCAAATACACAGCTGCCATCACTTAGATCATCTAAAAAGTTGTTGGAGGAAGAAGACACAAATCATTATGGTCATTGGTATCTCTAAGGAAGCAGCAATTTGTCAACCTGACATTAGCAATAGATGAGTCTGCTGCTTTCCAGAACATAATAGAAAGCCTCCCAAGACTGATGACTATTTCCTACTTGTGGTGATTTATGTGGATGTATCATACTGCCTGAAAGCATAGCTGAGAGTCTGAGATCCTGGTTTTTCAGATTGCCCAAATACTTCTGATGAGTGACAGTCAACTCACTACCATATTAAGGAAGTCCATTCTATTTTTTATTTTGGAAGTCTGAGACAGGAAAAGATAGCCCTGTGATTTCATTGATATGGGGAACTTCCACATGAGGGCACTTAAATCGTGAAGTCAAACAGAATTTTATATTTGGTCCTAGAAGTAACAAGGGACTGTTGGAGTTTATTGAATAGGGTATCTGTTGGTCTCACTCCCACTCCCTCTACAAGAGTCTGGATGCTTGAAACTTGGTGAATGTGAAGAAAGATAATGACTATATCCATCCCCACTGAAAGCAGATCATCACAGTATCTTGATATTCTTTGAGTCTGGGAAGAGGAATTCTATGTTTGCCAGGTATCCTAGATAAGAGTAATGGTTTACACAAATATAAAGACCTCACATTTCTAAAAACTCCTTGCAGCATGTAAACACCTCTTTTGCAATCATTTTGTGAAAAGCAGATTGCCCCCATCTTATAGATGAAACAATTGAGATTGTGAGAGAAGGGGTATGCCTACTCTATATATTGTGAGAGGAAGAAAAATAGGAGTGAAGAGCAGAGAGAAGGAAGTTTTTTGAGCTAATTAATGGTGATAATGTGAGCTCACATTCTGAGGTGAACAGCATTCTTTTAGTTACAATATAAAATGTTTTTCCTAAGGAGATTTTTATTTTATCTTGAAACCATATGATTTTCAACACAGGAAGTGGTAAAGGGGAGAGTAAAGGAGAGAAGGAGAGAAAGAGAGAAAAGAAGGAGAGACAGACAGAACATCCTGTCCTGGGAGCTACCTGAGTTCTGATTCCTGCTTTCTCAGCGACCCACATTATTTGGGACAAATATCTTCTCCCTTTCCATATATCAAATGAAGCAGTTAGACTAAAGTTCCAGTGATATTCTAGGAATCTTTTTTCCGTACATGGAAAGTCACCAGGAACTGAACCTTCAGTTCAGTTCAGTTCAATTCAAAAATACCACAAACACTTATTTAAGGGTCTATTGTGTACAAAGCACTTGTTAGGTGATAGGTAAACAAAAGATCATAGATCTAACATTAGAAGGGACCTAACAGGCCCCTAATGATCTATAGGATCAAATATAAACTTCTCCATTTGGTATTTTGAGTCTGTCATATCCTTTCCCCAAACTACTTTTCTGGCTTCATTGTACAATTATGCCCCTTCATATACTTTCTGATCTAATCAAACCTGCCCTCTTGCTGTTTCACTCTTCTTGCTTCATTCTCTGTCTCCATTTCTATGTGCTTGTCTGTTCTCTATTTCTGAAATACACACCTTCCTCCCCTTCACCTCCTAGAATACTCGGGTCTCTTCAACAATTTCAATACTGCTTTCTAAATAGAATTTTCTTGATTTCCCCCTAGTTTAGGTTCCTCATCCTATCCCAAATTGACTCATATTTACTTGGTACATATCTATGTATGTGCACATTTAGAATAGAAGCTTCTTGAGGGTTGTGACTTGTGCTTTTGTAGGATTTTTTTTTTTTTTTGGTCTTTTTTATCCCTAATGCCTGGCACACTGCCGGTGCTTAATAAATGATTGATTGATGATGTGCCCTTATATTTCCATTAATTCTCTATAGAGGATCCACCCCATACCTTGGAGGCCTACTTCAGATTACTTTTACCAATGCACAAGCATTTCTAAGTGCCACCTATATGGCAAACATTGTCCTAGGTTCTGAGAATACAAAATAATCTCTACTCATAGCTAGTTTACATCCTAATAGGAGAGACAAGCACAGATTTAAGTATATACAAAATAAATATAAAGAAAATAAGCACAAGTAGTTGAAGAAGGTAAGTTCTAGGAGTTGTGGAAATCAGAACAAAAAACTTTACATAGAATATGGTGCTTGAGCTTCTTCTTGAAGGAAGAGATGAATTCTCTGAGTTAGAAATGAAGAGGGAGGGCATTCTAGGCATGAGGGACAGCTAGTGCAAAAGTCCAGTGACAGGAAATGGAAGGTCAGTGTGAGGAACTGAAGGAAGGGACAGCTTGATTGGATCAAAGAGAACTGGAAGAAGGGGGTAATAATGTACATCAAGATTGGAAAGATACTTTGAGGCCAAATTGCAAAGGCCTTTAAAAGATAAACAGTAGAATTTATATCTGATCCTAGAGATAACAGAGCCAGTGGAGTTGATTAAATAGGGTAATAACATGATCAGATCATTTAGGTAGCTGAGTGGAAGGTGATTTGGAGTAATGAGAAATTTGAGGCTGAGGAACCTATTGAGATTATCTTGGATAGAGCAAAGGAGGGACCAAATGGATGCTTTCATAAGCAAAGAGAAATAGATGCAAGGCATATTTTGGAGATAGAAAAGTCTAGCCAGGTCCCCTTCAATGCCATGTCATGTGAGACAGATATCCCTGGGGTCTCAGAGTGAAGTAGTCTCTGGCATGTTCTATCAAGATGAAAAAATTTCAAGTATGGACCTGATTATAAATAGTCTATTATCTGGGGCATGACTAACATATTCAGGGAAGAGCTTATCTTTAACAAAGTGAATTTCTCTAAGGGAACAGATTTTTTTGGTCATACTGGTCCAAGAAATAAATAAAATATACATTGATTTGTATGACTATAATTTACACTATGTGATAAATGCAATAGAAACATGAAAGCAAAGATTGGGTGGGTGGGGTGTTACTGACAGTAGGATCAGGGAACATTTCATGGAAGGATGGCATTTCAGTTGGGTTTTAGAGGGTGAGTAGGAATTTAAGGAATGGCTTTACAGCCATGGAAAACAACTTGAAGAAAACCTGAAGAAAAACATGGAGGTAGAAGATACTGGTTATGTTAGAAGACCAGCAAGTATTCAGGTTTGGTCAGAGTAGAGAAAGCACGAAGAAGAAGAATATAAGCATATGCTGGAAATGTAGAATGGTATCAAATTGCAGAAGACCTTGGATGCCAGTCAAGAAATATGAACTTGCTAGATATTAGGGAACCATTGAAGATTTTTGAGAAGAACAATGATACAAACATACCTATAGATAAAAAAAAAATTATTCTGGCAGTGGTATGAAAGATACATTGGAGGGAGGGCTGGGAGACTCCTACTTAACTGTAAATTCTTTGGCTCTGAGATTTAGCCCTCAATAGAAACTGAGTTGCTTTGGGACTTAAAGAAAATCTGCCATATTTACCTCATTGAGATGATTGGAGCACTAGATATCTATGTAGTTGTATCTAAATATTGCTTCAGTTCTTAAATATTTCTACAGCCTGTGATTTAATTGGGATGGATGTCTTCCCCATTCCTATCTCCCATCTCCACTGATCTTGATCACAACCAACCTCTATGAGACTTAGCTGATAATTTTTAAGTGCCTACAAAAATCTGTCCCTTTGCAGAAAACCTGACCAAGAGCTTTTCTGATTTAGGCAGATTGGTTTTCAGATGATGGACATCTGTATTCAAAGCCTTTCCAGCTTGGTGAGAACTGCTTTCTACTAATATAAATGCTCAGATCCAAGTCTATGCCACAATGAAGGGTTAGGTAACTTGGAAGAAGAAGCTGTCAAGTTTTCAAGACCTTTAAGGCTTCTCTGAGACAAATACTTTCAAAATGTCCACTTGGCATACTGTACTGATTCCTAGGGTTTGTAACCTACTAAAAGACTCCATTAAACTTGTAACTAGCTGTGGAAAGGATCTCAACTGCTAACCCAGGCACTCTGTACCATCCCTGTGAGCTAACCCAGATCCTCTGGGCCATTTCTTTGAGCTAACCCAGGCCCCTTACACCATCCCTTTGAGTTAACCCAGGTCCCCTGGATCATCTCTCTGACCTAACACAGGTCCTCTGAATCATCTCTATGAGCTAATCCAGGCCCCCTTTACTGTTCCTCTGTGTTAACCCTAGCCCCCGGACCATTTCTCTAAGATAACCCAGGGCCTCCTGAACTCTTCCTCTGTACCTTTTCTCTGTTATCCCAGGCCCCTTGAACCATTCCTTTAAACTAATACAGGTTCTCTGTACCATCTCTCTGTGATAACCTTGATGCCCCTATGTCCTTCCTTTGTATTAACTCAGGCACCTTGTATCATTCCTTCTGTAATAACCCAGCTCCCTGCAATAGCCCTCTGATAGACCTCCAGGCTTCCTTCACTATTCCTCAGCGCACAGGACTGTCAAAATCATCCACATTTTCTGTAGTCTCTTTATCCATCAAAACTGCTTTTCAAACTATGTCTGACTCCTGAGGTGGCCACATATTTAAACAATGGTGGGAACAACTTACCTCCAATATGGGCTTTATTTGGGCTTGTTTGGGGCAAGTTAATTCACTATTGTTCCTAGTGTCTCCTTGGGTATATATAATCGGATCTGTAGAACTGATGCTCTATGAACTTCATAGTCAGATTTGTACTTTGGGGTTTTTTCCCCTAGCCTCTTAGGAGAGACAATAAATATGTTTTTTAGAATTTGATGCCAATTTGGAGCCTGATACACACAATTCACCTGGCTGGGTCCAGAAGCCTCTTCTCTACCAACGTGAATTTGTTTCACAGACTTGATAAAGCAAAGCTGATTTCCAAGTATCATGGAACCTTTCTTTTGAGGCTACCCAGTGGGACAGAAGAAGATGCAGTCATATACTCTTTGCAGATGTCAGAATCATCAGGAAGGGTATCTTCTCTCTTTGAAAGATAGGCTACACTATACAGTAAAGACTCCATTACCCACACACCTTATATTGTTGCTGGATGATTAAAAGTCAAAATGTTGGCAGCCAAATAGTATAGTGAGTAGGAAAAAGTCTGGAAAATCTGAATTCAAAGCTAGCTTTAGACACTTATCAGCTCTGTGATCCTGAGCAAATCACTTTACTTCTAACTGTATCAGTTTCCTTATCTGTAAGATGGAGATAATAATTGTGCCTTCCTCCCAGGTAGATAATACAAAAATGCTTAGAGCAGTGCTTGGCATTGTAAGCCAATATGTAATAAGCATTATATAAATGTTTATTATTGTTATTATCATTTTTATTAGTCATATGCCCCTTCAGTCAACAGTCCAGATGGCTTGAGGCAGAGAGGCAACAATAATTTTCCTCTTTCTGCTGGCAATAAAATGAAGGTACACCGATCCCCAAGACCTTACTTCATGGATCAATTGTCAGAGAAGGTGGAATGTGGGCAAGGACATATAAAGGACTTACAGGACATATAAAGCAGATTGACAACTAGCTGAAAAAGAATCCCAGAGGGTGTGTCCTAAGCTACAGAGAGGGGTTCCATGAATTGAGTGAAAGATTTTTGCATTCTAATGGGAGGGAGAAACATGTAAATAACTGGACACATTCAAGATATAGACAGTTTATGGAAAGTCATCTCAGAGGAAAAGCTAGTAACAGTAAAGGGATTGAGAAAGGCCTCTTGTATAAGATGGGATTTAACAAAAGCAATCTATTTTTGGAGGTGGTGGAGAGGGCAGAATAGATGGTAATAATGGCAAGTCTTATAAAAGAGCTTCTTCTTCCCTATACTGTAACTTTCCTCTCCTCTTTAGGAAAGGCAGGAGATAATCAGTCTTTCATTAGAAAATTCTTCCTTAATGGCTTTGATGCTTCAATAGTGAGAAACCAAACAAGTTTGTGGTCATAGCCCTTTGTATTTTGAGGCTGTTTCACAAATGCACCCACAAACAACCTAATGTTAGTGTGTCTTCAGGAAGATCAATTGTTCTTTTCTCTTCTCTGGCCCTGTATTGTCTTTTTTCCAAAACTTTGCAGATGTTGAGCACATCTGGCCCCATAGGCAGTCAATGGGAACGATGTCTGCCCATTTATGAGACATCATACTGAAGAGTTACGGGAACCATTTGGGTCGTGTCATTCATGTGTCTCTTCACTTTGTTTTGGTTAATGGACCAGATGATGAAGGCCCACTTTGCAATGTTGGGAAGCTGTCTAATCATGGAGCTGAGGATTTGGTGAGATTTCTTATCCCATTATCTAGTTTTCAGAGAAATGTGACGAAGAGCTAACATTGAACTTCAGAGGTTTGTCTGGGATGGGTGTGATGGATAAGTGAGATAATTGGTGGTTACAGTTTGAGAAGAAAATGAAAACAATGTGGCCTTTGTACCCCATCATTGAGATAGAAATCATGTCATTGAGTTTTTCCTCTGAGACAAACAAACACTCCTGGAGGTCTTGAAAGCCTTTAATATTTTCTTGGATCATTTTTTTTAGTAACTATTCTCTTGAAATAACCAAAAAATCAAAGGCTTTTCTTCATGCCTCTTTTGAATGCTGGGATGTTAAAGAACTTTTTTTTTTCCTAGGCAATTTTGAGTGGGAATAGCTCTGGTTTTCTGGTCATGTTTTGTTTTGTTTTGTTTTTGTGGTCAAAACATGTCTCTTCTACCCATTTAGGAATGGGGCCATGATCACCTTGGGTCTTTGAGAGCCATTATTTGTTTGGAATACGTCCTGGGCCCATGAAGAAGGTCCTTATCTCTTTTTACTTACAAGATAGTGAAGGAGAATCTAAAGATTTATTTAGTGAACATTTATTAATCACTGCAGGGTGCAGAGGACTATGCTGAGAGGCTAAAGTAGTTTTGAAATTTGAACAACAACAAAAAACAACCAACCTTACCCTCATGGAAATTATATTCTAATGGTATAAGATATACAAATAAGTAATCCAAGCAGTGACAATAATGCAAAGAAGGAGAATCTTAGAGTCCTAGTTGGAAGGTACTAGAAAAGTTACCTAGGTTAGCCCCTTCACTTTACAAATGAGGAAACTGAGGCCCAGGGAGGTCTAAGGTCTCACAGGTTGTATCAGAGGTGGGAATTCTTAAGGATTGAGAAGGAGAGGGGGGAGTTAATACAAAGTGATAGGAATAACAAAATTAAATAAGTGAATGAATAAATAAATGCAAGGAAAGAACATCCATAAAACAAAAATACAGGAAGTTTACAAGCAAATGGCTGATTATGTTGCTAATTCATACTTTAAAAAAAAAAGCAAACTATGTAATAGGAGTCAAGTTCCATATACAAGCCTCTTTTTCTTTACATGTTAGAATGTTTGCTGACTGATTAGTTCATAATTTTAAAACAAACAAATCCTAAATGAAAGAAATAGATGGAGACCAGTGACCAGTTGGAGAGAATAGTGTACAGTGTCAAAAAAAATTTTTTTTTAAATTTTATTTGCAAAGCATATGTATGGGTAATTCTTCAACATTAACCCTTACAAAGCTTTCTGTTACAGGTTTTTCCTTCCTACTCCCCACTCCTTCCCTAGATGGCAGGATATCCACTACATGTTAATTATGTAAAATTACAGTGTCAAAAATTAAGGAGGTTAAGGACAGAAAGAGGATTTGGTGAATTTGAGGTCATTGGTGACCTTTAAGAGAGTAATCTCACTCCAGTGGTAGGAATGGAAGTGAGATTGCAAAAAAAGAGAGGAGTATAGAAGGGCCAGGATTGCACAAAGATAACTTTTTCAAGTTTGGCATTGAAGAGAAATTGGGGAATGGAACATCAGTGAGATGCTTTAGGTTGGCAAAAAAGATGACTTTTTGTTTTTTAGTATTGGGGAAACCTGAGAATATATGTATGCATGTGGGAAGGAACTAGTAGAGAGTGAAAGTTTGAAATGACTGCTGAAGCACTGTCCTACTGAAGCCAGAAGGATTAAGGATGTAAATAGAGGGATTAGCTTTAGTGATGGTTTAATGCTTCTCCTGCAACTAGAGAGAAAAAAGAGTGAGGTAATGAATGCTACTAAGAAGTTTGAGGAATTAGGGGGGTGGGTGGGTGAGGAAGAGGAGCTCTCAGTCATAACCATTATAACAAAAATAATTTTACAAATAATTTCTTCAGTACCTAATGTATGCAAATCTCTTGCTTAGGTTATAAAAATTTGAAAAATAACTGTAAATAGGTATATTTCCCAGTTATTCCTCCCTACAGTCATCTTAAAGTTTCATCCAAAAATGCAACCAACTAGGCCTAAGTCCAGTGCAGATGGACTCCTAGGTACTCCAGACCACTCAGCCCTGAGATATACATATATACACACACACACATATATATATATATATATAATTTTATGTATTATTATATATTATGTAATATATATTATAATATGTAACATATTATGCAATATATGTTATAATGTGTAACTTATATTATTATAACATATAATAATATATTATTAATATATATTATCAGTAGAGCTTTTTTGTTTCACTTAAGAATCATAAAACAAAATCTGAGTGGAACCTCACTAACTATGTAGTACACCCCCTCATTTAGGGATTAGGAAACTGAAGATCAGGGAAATTAAGTGACTTTCTCAAGACCACATAGGTATTAAGTATCAGAAATAGAATTTGAAGCCAAGTCCAAAGTGACTTTAGAATTAGTTCTCATTCCATTGTTGTCTGGCTTCCCTTTCTCTGCATTGGGAATGACTGGGCATCTTCTTTTAGAAAGGCAGGTATAGCTGGAAAGGTTTGGGGGCTCCTAGTATAATCATAGACTTGATGGAACATTACCTTCTTTCTGAAAACAAACATTCATTAAGCATCTACACTGTGCTAAGCAGTAGCGATATAAAGAAGTTTGAGGAATTGGGGGGGGGTGAGGAAGAGGAGATCTCGGTCATAACCATTATAACAAAAATAATTTTCCTTCCAGAAGCTCACAATCTAATGGTGGAGAGAATAAACTCCTATGTATAAATAAGATGTACACAGGAAAAATTGAAGACAATCTCAGAGGGAAAGGACTAGAATGAAAGGTGGTTGGGAGAAGCTTGCTTCTGCTTGCTGCTGCTGCTGCTGCTGGGGTTGGTGAAGATGATGATAATAATGATAAGGTTGATGATGATGGGATAACTTGTGAAACAATTGAACTGAGAAACAAGAGTTTTGATTAAAGAAGTAGGATAGAGTGAAATCAAGCTTATGGAGTATTCTGGGAAGTAGGGCAAGAGTGGGATGCTTCAGAATCAGAATTTGAATGACCTGGAAGAAAAGATGTAAGGGTTTGTGAAGGATTATAGAGAAGTCTGAGTTGGCAATAAGAAGTCAGAGGAAATCAGAGTGAACCAGAAAATGAAGAAAAGGCAACTACTCTGCATATATCATATATGTATGTACAATTATTTGCATATTATTTCTCTCATTGGAATGTAAGCTCCTTGAAATTAGGGACCACAATTTTTGCATTTCTTTGTATATACTCTGTGAGAATGTATACAGCATAGCATATAATAATCACTTAATAATACTTATTTATTGACTGACTAGAAAGTCAAGGAGAACATTGGAAAGTTCAGGAAGGATCTAAGTGACAGAGAAAACCATGTGGCTGACTCAAGAAATGAGAGTATACCCAAGACAAAATTCACAATTCATAATTTTTTCGACCAAAGAATGGGACAACAAATTCTCATCCTCTTCCTCCCATCTCTCCCTCAGTCACCTCATGGGCTTTGGGGACTATTTATAGTGAAGTAAAAGGTATGAGAACTTGAATTCCTCTTCTTTAGAAATAATAGTAGCCATTCAGGGTAGCATACGATTCCTGCTCCTGGAAGACACTAAAGCATGTAGATTACTTGAGCTCAGAAGTTCTAAGCTTTAGCGCAATCAAAACTGATCAGGTATGATGAGCCACTGTAGGGATGGGGGTGAGTGGGACATACTTGGTTGCCTTAGGAAGAATGAATTTAGCTAGGTTGGAAAGAAAATAGGTTAAAGCTTCAGTGCCAGTCAGCAATGGAATTGAATCTGTAAGTGGTCATTTATTTCTTTTATTATTATTATCATTAAAACCTTTTATTTTGAAATATGCATGGATAATTTTTCAACACTGATCCTTGCAAAACCTTGTGTTCCAAATTTTCCCCTCCTTCCCACCCCCTCCCCTAGATGGCAAGTAATCAAATATATGTTATACATGTTAAAATATATGTTAAATCCAATATATGTAAAAATATTTGTACAATTATCTTGCTGAACAAGAAAGAGCAGATCCAAAAAGAAAGAAAATCATTAAGAAAACAAAATGCAAACAAGCAGCAACAAAAAGAGAGAGGATGTTATGTTATGATCCACACTCAGTTCCTGCAGTCCTCTCTCTGTGTGTAGATGACTCTCTTCATCATGAGATCATTGAAACTGGCCTCAATCATCTCATTGTTGGAGTCACATCGATCAGAATTGATCATTATACAATATTGTTATTGCCATGTACAATGATATCCTGGTTCTGCTCATTTCACTCAGCATCAGTTCTTGCAAGTCTCTCCAGACCTCTCTGAAATCATCCTGCTGATCATTTCTTATAGAATGATAATATTCCATAACATTCATGTGCCATACTTTATACAACCATTCTCCCACTGAGTTTCCAGTTTCTTGCCACTACGTAAAGGGCTGCCACAAACATTTTTGCACATGTAGGTCCCTTTCCCTCCTTTAAGATCTCTTTGAGATATAGGCCCAATAGAAACACTGCTAGATCAAAAGATATGAACAGTTTGATAATTTTTTGAGCATAGCTCCAAATTGCTCTCCAGAATGGCTGGATCCATTCACAATTCCACCAAGAATGTATTAGTGTCCTAGTTTTCCCACATCCCCTCCAACATTCATCATTATCTTTTCTTCTCATCTTAGTCAGTCTGAGAGGTGTATAGTGGTATCTTCAGAGTTGTCTTAATTTGTTTTTCTCTGATCAATAGTGATTTAGAGCACCTTTTCACATGACTAGAAATGGTTTTAATTTCTTCATCTGAAAATTGTCTGTTCATATCCTTTGACCATTTATCAATTGGAGAATGGCTTGAATTCTTATAAATTTGAGTCAATTCTCTCTATATTTTAGAAGTGAAGCTTTTATCAAAACTCTTAAACATAAAAATGTTTTCCCAATTTATTGTTTCCCTTTTAATCTTGTCTGCATTAGTTTTATTTGTACAAAAACTTTTTAACTTAATATAATCAAAATTATCTATTTGGTGTTCAATAATGAGTTTCATTTCTTCTTTGGTCACAAATTCCTTCCTTCTTCACTGATCTGAGAGGTAAAGAAACTATTCTATGTTCTTCTAATTTGCTTATAATATCACTCTTTATGTATAAATCATAAACCCATTTCAACCTTATATTGGTATATGGTGTTAGGTGTGGGTCAATTCTGCCATACTAAGTTTCTGCCATACGAAGTTTCCAATTTTCCCAGCAGTTTTTGTCAAATAGAGTACTGTATTTCTAGCTTGATCAAGAGAGGGAGAAGAAAGAAAAGGAAGGAAGGAATGGAGGGAGAGAGGGAGGGAGGGAAAGTGGGAAAGAAGGAGAGAGAAAGGGAGGAAGGAAAAAGAAAGAAAGAAAAAGATAAAGGTGAAAGGGAAAGCCATATTATAATGGATAGAGAGGCAGCTTTGGAGTCATAAAGACTCAATTAAGATTGACTCTGTGATCCTGGACAAATAACTTCATCTCTCAGGGCTCTGAACAAATCTCAAGCCTTTAAATTGCAGAGGAAGGTGAAGACTGCATTTGTAGAAGGAGATTTCTGTTCTGGGAATTCCCTACATTAATATAATCATCCATCCAGGCTCTTTCCCTTCATTAGAAATAGATACCGATGAATTTGCAAGAATGAGATCTGTTCTATTCATCTGCTACCTGTAAAATCTTGATCAAGTCTTTTTCTCTGTGAAGGCCTCATTTTTGTAGGTTGTAAAATGAGAACGTTAGATCAGATGATTTCTTCATGATTCTTTCCAACTCTGACTCCTAAAGCTGTATGAGCTTGGTCTACCTTCTCCCTTTTGACTCTTGCAGAAGATCTGCATTATTTCCTTCTTATCCAGAAGCTCCTCTAAGGCCCTAAGTGAATGGCCAATAAATGACCTCTGTTAGAGCAGCTAGTAAGAAAAGAAGAGTTGAGGGTGAGCGGTAACCATTCATATCTCAGTCCACTGAATCCTTCTATCTTTGGGGAGGGTAAGTGGGCTCAGGAGTCTGGTAGGAGCAAAAGTCTCAGAGAAGCCTCTTTGAGTTCCACATGGAATTCCTGGGGTGCACATGTGTGGAACAGCTCCATCTCTTTTTCCCTTACTGCAGTTGATGGGAGTGGAGAAATGAGTTTGGACTATACCATCAGCATGGCTCCACACCCCAACCCCTAGTCCTAAGTGACTGCAGTCCAGTTAAGATCCATAAATCACCGGAGAAAGGGGTTTTTGAAGCTCAAAAAGAGGGTGGAGAAGGCTGGAGAGAAGGGGGTGGAGGACAGAGGAAGGGGCTGGATGAAGGCCCAGAGGAGAGCTGTTGAGTAGGATCCCAGCAATTCAAACTAGTTATTTTCTTTTCATGAAAAGCCATTTTCAATGTTTTCAATTAGGTTCCCTCATCCTTGCCAGTAATATGTGCATAGGCTCCTTTCAAGCATTGTAAATTAGGGAGCAAAGCTCAAGACTCTCCTCTGAGACATTACTTCAGGACCCAAAAACTGCCTTGAACCCTTCTTAGTCCTTGCAAGACAAACACATCTTTAGAACCTTTCTTGTCTATGGTGAAGACATTGGAGCGAAGGCTTTAAAGCTTAGAGCAAGGCTAAATAAAGATCATCCCAAGAATCTGATTCAATACAAACTTCCCATTTTATGAATGAAATAGAGAGGGACAAAGACTTCCTAAGGTCATCTTCTACAGGAAGCTCTTCCCAATCCTTTTAATACTAGTACCTTCCCTCTCTTAATTCTTTCCTGTTTATCTTGAGTAGAACTTGTTTGTACATAATTATTTGCATGCTGTCTCCTCCATTCAGCAGTGAGCTTCTCAGTGGAAGGACTTGTCTTTTGCTTCTTTTTATATCCTTTGTATTAACACAGTACCTGACACATAGTAGGTGCTTAATAAATATTTATTGACTGACACAGGTAAGAAGTAAGCAGAGCTGACATTCAACTGCAGGTCTACCGACTTGACTCTGTGTTATCTCCACTTTTCACTGTGCTTTAAGAAAGAATTATTATGAGGAGATTGTGGAAGAAAGGAGGGAGGGGGAAATGTTTTATATGCTATTCCCCTGTACTTATTTGGAGGTGTGGTGGAAAGAACATATAACTTCTACTTGGAAAACCTCCTGCCAAATTCTTTCCTATCAACTACTCATATATTCCTGAGCAAGTCACTTAATTGTTTTGTGCCTCAATTTCCTCATCTGTAAAATGGGTGGTTTAGATTATCTGCCTTTTCACTTCTTGACCCTCTGTGATCCTTTATAGCTGTATATATGATTTGTAATACTATGCCATTTTCCTCTAAGAGAATATGTTTCCTGGTGGCAAAGAGTCACCATTTTTCATTGTCTTTTCATTTTATTGTCTTTGTATTCCCAGTACCCAGTATATGTAAGGAACTTAGTAAATCCATGCTGAATGTAACAATTAGATTAAAATCACTTAGAAGTGTTAAGGACTTTCAGACCATAATTGCAATTGGAATATTATGTTAAACAGTCACATATTAGAATACATAAGCAATTACTTTCCATCACATCTGGGTCTCCCTGGAGGCCAAACTTCCCTTGTGTCTTCTCCCAAAGACAAAGGGATGGTCCTAATTCAGAGGAGAACTAGATCTGTGCTCGAAACTCCTCTTGCCAAGACAAGGGGTCAGTGCTGGGCCCAGCACCAGCTGTGTGGTAAGGCACACATGGGCTATATTACTCAGTAGCCATCCGAATTTGACTAACTTCACACAAGAGATTTGCTGAGGTCGAGAAGCACAGTGTGGGAAATAGCATCCCTCACATAGAGAATAGAATAGCCACAGTTTTTCTCACCCTAAGGCCTGACCTGGGGAGCAAGAATCATTGCTCTTGAACCTTTACCCCCATTTTTTCCAATTGAGAAAGTTAATAATGACCTATTTTCCCCCTTTTCATCTGGGAAGAGAGCTACAAATGTGTCCAGGGAATAAAAGAATCACAGAAATAAAGAGCTAGAAGGGACCTTTCATATATTTTAAAAGATTCTTTTTTATATTACAGATCCCTTTGGCCTTCCAGTGAAACCTATGCACTCTGTGAATTATTTTATTAAATAACTGAAGAAAATGCTAAATTTTAGGTAGAAGTTAGTGAAAATAAAGAAGGTTCAGATGATAAAGACTTTTTCTTCCCTCATTCTATATCACATAGATTGAGAACATTTGTTCTAGTCCAAACTTATCATTGTACAGATGAGATAATATGGACCCAAATCACAGAGAAAACAGCAAAACTGAGCCTGGAGCCCAAACTTCTCAACTTGGCTTTTTTTCTGCAGCTCTACTCAGACTGTGTGAGAGAAAAGAAGTTCTCCTTCTGTCCCTGTCCTAGATCCTACAAGTGCCCTTTTCCCTTTGAATAACTAAATGAGCAACACTTCTTAAGTGCCTACTACATGCCCATCATTGGGGATAAAGATACAGAAGTGAGGTGATCCCTGCTTCCATCCATTTAAAACTCTAGACAATACATGGGAGTATATCTGCCAAAACAAACACAGGAACTTTTTTTTTTTTTTTTTTTTTTTTGGCTTTTTGCTGAGGCAATCAATTGAGGTTAAGTGACTTGCCCAGGGTCATATAGCTAGGGAATGTTAAGTGTCTGAGACTGGATCTGAACTTAGGTCCTCCTGACTTCAGGGCTGGTGCTCTATCCACTGCGACATCTAGCTGCCCCACACAGGAACTTTATAAACAAAATCATAAATGAATAAAAAAAACTTTATACAAATAAAACCAGATTTAAATAATTGGAGAAATATCATGTTCTTGGGTGGACAGGGCCAATATAATACAAATAATAATTTGACCTAAAAAAATTTATATATTTAAGGCCATTCCAATTAAATTACCAAAAAAGTATTTTACAGAATTAGAATAATAAAAAAAATTAATTTGGATGAACAAAAAGACAAATCAAAAATTTCAAAGGAAATGATGGGGAAAATGTAAAGGAAGAGAGTTTAGCAGTACTAGATCTTAAATTATATTATAAGGCAGTAATTATCAAAACTATTTGATATTACCTAAAAATAGTTATATCAGTGGAACAATGAAGACATACAATTTACAGCAATAAATAAATACAATAACCTAGTGTTTGACTTAAGATTTTGGAATAAGAATTCATTATTGGTAAAAATTGTAGGGAGATTCCATTCTAATAGAGGGAATGGAGCCCAGGAAAGGGCATTTTAGCCTGGGGAGTCAGGGATTTCCAATGAAGTCATACCACAGTAGATGATAATACCCTTTCCAGTAGTAATGGTAATACTGATTTAATTATTCCCAGACCAGTGAGTGGCTGGAAAGGGGCAGATTGAAAGGACATGTATGGGGAAGATGATAAGGTGCTCACACTATATAGACTCTGATTTTCTTGTGAATGAAGGGATGTGATGTGATGCATGCATGTCTTGGACCACTAAATATTGTAGATTAAGTGACTTTTCACTCATTTATAAATCCATCAGTCATTTAACAAGACTTAAGTGCTTATTGTGTAAAAGGCATAATATTAAGTGTTGGGGATACAAAGAAAGATAAAAACTCGGTCACTTCCTCAAGGAGTTCACATTCCATTGGGGAGACAATATGAAAAGTACCAAGTATATATAAGATATTGATACAGGTACTTGAATAGGGAGTGTGGATGAGGAAGGCCAAGGAAAGAGCTTTGGAAGAAGGTGGGATTTAATCTGAGTCTTGAGAAAGCCAGGAGTTGGGGATATGAAAGAGTTTCAATAAGATAACTCAGTGCTAAGGTTGAGTGGTAAATCTACTGTTGGTCAGAGAATTTAAGGCTTAAGAAGCCAAAACGGAAGGAGGTGCCAGGAAGTTGACATTTTGTTTGATTCAAGCTGCTTCTCTGAACTTTTATGTCCTTTTTATAGCTAAAGCTTTCATGCCACATTCCTTTTTGGGGGCTAATATTCCACTGGATCCCAGGCAGAACTTGCCATACCTCCTTGCTACGCACTCTCTCCTAATAAACTATGAGGCATATGTTATCTCTATCCTCAAAGCTGCTTCAGCTACTCAGATGACTCTAGATTATGGGCTAGAAGGTACCTCTCAGACCATCTGGCCCAATCTTCTTATTTTATAGATAAGGAAATTAAGGCCCAGAGAGGTTAAGTCACTTGCAAAAAGTCATACAGATCATAACTGGTAAAGCCCAGATCCCAACAGCTTTGGACAACTCCATATCTGGCTCTTTTCCCAATGCTTCCTTTAAGGGGTACTGCACATCACTTTAGGTAGGTCCAACTCCTCCAGGTGGTTGTGAACTGTGGGAACTACTGTTCTTTGAGCACAATTGCCGAGAGAAAATGTGATCAAGTGGAAAGAGCTCCTGAATTTTGGCATGGGCAAGTCACAATCCTTTGAAGGGTTTAAATTAAGTGGCAACAGAGGCCCCTAGCAGCTCTGGAATTATGGTCCTAGCTGGGTATCACAGTAGATAGAGCACTGAATCTGGAGTCAGGACAACCTGAGTTCAAATCTAGCCTGTGTGGCACAGGGTAAATCATTTAACTTCTGCCTGCCTCAGTTTCCTCTTCTGTAAAAAAGGGGGAGAATAATAGCACCTACTCCACAAGTTTTTGAGGATAAATTGCTTTACAAACCTTAAAACAGTAGAAAAATGCTAACTTAATTATTTTTATCATCCCATAAACCATACTTAGAGAAAGATAAACCATAATTTTTATAAAGGAGTAGGCAAATGGACCAAATTGTTATCATGGGTAGAAGTGCTGGGCCAGGAGTACTGCTCCAGTGATCTGTTTGTGCATCCTTTCTGCCCATTAAAATGGAATTTATGTATAAGATATGTAAGCAACAAACAAGGCAAACCAGAGAATCAAGGAGGATTTTGAAAGAAGGCAAACTAGACTTCAGAAGCATCACTGAATGGAATGAAAAACATGATTAGAATATAGCTCTAGAATGTCATGCTTTATTAGAAGGGTCAGGATGGGTAGATAAAAGATGAAGTAACATTGGATATAGTAATGAGAGAGTCATTGAAGAAAATCTCATGACCTAAATGCACTAGAGAAAGAAGCTTGATGAAGAGCAATTGGGTGAAGATCAGTGGAGATAGAAACAGAAGCAATTGTCATCATTGTATTCTAGATAATCCGGGTTGTTAAAGAGAGTTCTCAAAGGTGGAAATCCATAAACAATTCATGTTGGGTCAAGAATTTTGGGAAGTTTTCCTTCTATTTTGTGGGAAACATTGGGAAGACTCCAGGTGCTTGCAGGCCAAAATTGCTTTCTCGAAGTATTGACCAAGTCAAGATTTGCACTTTCAGGGTGTTTGTCAAGCAATTCTCATAGCATGAATGGTTTTCTATAGGACTGAGAAAACTGCAGTTGTGGCTTCATGGTCTCTAGTTCAACAGCTGATGGTGGGCTGGGGGTTAGAAGTTCAAAAGACAGCCTTATCAGTACAGCCTCAATCTTTCTGACTTCAGAGACAATAACAGTATTCTGCATTATAAGGAGGGGAATAGGGAAAGTGAACCCTGCTTGAGTGGGGGACAGAAAATTTGAATCAGAAGAAGAAGGGCCATAATCCCCAAAACTGGCCAGATCAATTATGGGAATATTTTCATGCCAATTAGGTACAAAGGGCTAAGATAAAAAGGTGAACTCATTGCTAATCAGGGCTTTGATTTTTTAGATGAAGTCAAAATGCAGAGTGTCAAAAAGCTGACATTTTGTCTTTTTATTGAAGATGTATCCTGTACCCAACTGGCAACAATGGCACAAATGTTTCTCAGGCAGAGTCTGCCATGCCTTGTCCTGATTCATTCACCCCTGATGATCCCAAAATGGGAAACTGGAACTCCAACCTGAGAAATAAGTTGTTCAGAAACATAGAATGGGAGAGGCAATTGGCAACTGGCCTTTACTTCAAGGACCCTAAAATGTTGCTGCTATTGCTTGATTTGTGTGTGTGTGTGTGGCAGTTATGGAGTAGGAAACAAACAGGTGTCTACTGATTAAGGAAGAGCTAATCATAGTGCATGAATATAATGGAATATTATTGCCCCTAAAAAAATTACAAATATAAAGAATCCAGAGAAACATAGGAAGCCTGATATACAGTAAAGCAGAACCAGGAAACTATTCACAGCTACTCCCAACAGTGTAAATGGAAATATCTATAGAACAATACTCACCTTTGGGTTCTTCATTTTTTCAGGTATGTCCAATTCTATATGACCCCATTGAGATTGTTGTTGTTATTGTTGTTTGCAAAGATACAAAGAAGTTGTTTGCCATTTCCTTCTCCAGTTCATTTTACAGATGAGGAAATTGAGATAAACAGGGTCAACTGACTTGCTCAAGGTCACATAGCTAGTAAGTGTTTGAAGCTAAATGAACTCAGAAAGATGAGTTTTCCTGATTCTAAACCCAGTGCTCTATCCACTGTAGCACCTATCTACCCTTGTGCAAATATAATGACCAAACTTGGCCCCATAGAAAAAGCATCTCCCTTCTTTGTTGCAGAGTTAGAGGACTATGAATTGCAATATTGAATATACTGTCAGATGCAGTTTTTAAAAAAATATTGGTTGCTTTTGATGGAGTGTCTTTTATTTTTTCTTACTTTTGAAAAAACTTTCTTGAAAAGAGGATGCTTTTGGGGGAGGGGAGAAGAAAAAGATATTTATAAAAATTAAAGTTATGTGAAAACAAATGAAATCAATTTTTAGATTTTTTTAAAAAAAGTATGTAAAGAAAAGAATATTCATTGTTGAGGTTCCCTTCAGCTATGTATGTTTATTCAACATGGTTCACATATGACAATCATTACACATCCCATGTATTATCATCCTTTGTTCCTTTCTTTTTTAAAAGGTTAGTGGGTCTCTGATTTAGAATTCTTATGGCAGCACACTTACTACACCTCTATAGTGATATCTCTGGTGGGGAACACTATTGTTTGACCTTCACTGTACTTTTTCCTGAAGTCCTTTGCACCTGCTGCACTGATGTTTCCAGATGCTGCCATGTAGCCAAGTCCAGGCTTACTGGTAACAAAACATCCTGGCCCAGAGATGTAACAATAGCTGGGAATAAGATCCCTGTCTTGCCTCCCTCTTCAGTTCAAGAGCAGGTAGCCACATTTTGACACATTTTACATCTTTGGCATTTACAACCTCTTGTTCTGGCCCCTAGTGTTAGGAATCCTGCTTCTTTGAAGTCCTGATTAGATAGTAAGCCTAGAGTTCTGGAGACCAAACAGAAAGGTTTCTGGGTTGGATTATGTGCCACTGGGCACTCTGAGTACTTGATGTTGTCCTAAAGATACCCCACTTTCCCCAACAAAACAAGAATTTTTAAAAAAACCCATAATTTCTGAGTTCTCTGTCCCCATCTGCTAATCCATCCCTTTCATCAGCATTGCTGCCTAAATTTTTTTTTTTTTAATTTTCTGGTGAGGTAATTTTATGTGGAGTTGTTTTTCAACTTTGCTTCTATCTTTCTGCCCTCTAAAATATTGATTCCATCTTTAACACTTTCTATTATTTTATATTTTTACATTAAGTCCAAAATTGTTGAAAACTATTATGATCCTATTATAAGATTCCCTAATAATATCTAGTTTTTTCTCTTAATTCTTTTTGTCATTTTAAAAGGTCATTTCTTCTCTTAATTCCTAAAGTGCATATTATGTCATTAGAAATTTCTTGCCTTTTTTGCCAATGCTGTTTCAGTATGTCTCTCATTTGATATTTTTGCCTCTGGTTTTATTTTATGATTTATCTATAAGATATGTGCTGCCCATGTAAGATAGTTATGTCCATATTGGCTGATTGGATAGTTCTCTTTGAGAATGAAGAACAAAACAACTACCATTACTACTACTACTACTACTACTACTACTACTACTACTACTACTACTACTACTACTACTACTACTACTACTACTACTATAACTATAACACTAGAATTCTATCTACCTCCTAAATTATGCTAATCTAAAGGCACAAGTGGCTCAAAATAAAAAGCTGCTACCTTCCTTGGTGACTATCCCTTAGTTTATACTCTGTGTCTTGGCCCCTTTCCACCTACCCCAATTTACACAAAAGATCATGATTAGTGAATAAATCCATTTATCCCTGCAAGTAGCAAGCAGAAATCAGAGCAGTTAGACATTATAACAAAGCAAAAAATAAACAGAATTGAATGAACCTCTCTAAGAGCAAAAATATCTCATTTTAAATGAGAGATAATCCCTGTTTTCACCTAAGGAGAAATTCCCAAAAATCTCTCTGGAAAGAAGCCAGAAATTAAGGATGATTTGAGGAGCCAGCTTCCTTTATGTGTGTACAAAGGAGTCTTCTTCTTACTTTTTCCCTGGAGTCAATCCCAAAGGGAGTCAGAAACCATGTGTATCTCAAAGAAGAATAAAGAATATCTTTCCTCTTCAAAGTTCTCACACCAAATCCTCCTGTCCATGTAGGCACGCAGCAAAAGATGCAAATAAGGCTGGAAAACTTGGTTACATTTTTCACTTTCCATTATTTCAGTGGATCTCTTCAGTTTGTTGTTTGGGGTGATTTTTAGTTTTCTTAGGATTTCTGGCAGTTTTTCTTCTTCTGGGTGTTTCTGTTGCTATTTTCAAAGCGGATTTTGAAAAGTTAGTCATGCTTATAACTTTTCAGTCTGTCAGAAGTCTCCCAAATAAAACTTTACATATGGCCTTTTTCTCTCAAGAACTTCATACATTATCTTAGCACTGCTTTAGGAAAAAAATAGAACATTTTGCTTTATAAAACGCATTGTCAGATATTTAAGAACTGGTTAGAAATGTGAAATTTTTGATGATTCTACAAGTCTAAGATTCTGGGTCATTTTTATTATTTTGTGTCATTTTCACTTTGCAAGCTTTCGAATTCTTGTTTCATGTGGTTTGTTCTTTATTCTCAAAGAGGACCATGGTATCAGAGAGGTGATGCCATGACATGCAAGCAAATTGGATTTAAGTGAGGAATGGCTGTGCAAGGTCACCTGCCTCACTTTCCCCTCTAGACCCATCAGGGTCCAGTGGCCAGATATAGATCAGGAGGTTGAGATGGTCCTGGATGCAATGAAAGACTTTGGCCTTTTTAAGCTAAAGTCAAAGGTCTCAGTTTTGCTGCATCCATTCAGTGATTAAGAGTAGGTAGCAATTGAGGCAAAGAATCTCCTTGCCCCCTCCTTCCTTTCCCTCCTTATGTACATATCCTTACCTAAAGATCCTCTTAAAAGCATTCTTTCCTCTTTTCCTTTGGATTTCATTTGGATTTCTCTTGGATTTTCTTTTTGGATTTTTGGAGGGATAAACCCTCCCAAGATATCTTGGGGTTTACTGGCTAGATTTCTTTCTTAAGGATCATTCTTTAAACCAAATCAATCTGATTTTCATTGATTGACCATCAATAGGTCCCAGGCCAAGTCCCATTTGCTCATTGTTTGGGTCCTTATTGACTGATTGAATGTAAATAGCAATCACTTCTGCTTTGGCCAAAAATCCCGAGGGTCTTTCCCTCCCAGATTTATTTATTTATTTAGAATTTTTTTTTTTTTTTTTGGATGAGGTAAAAGAGGAGATTCTTGATTCATACAAATAAAACTAAGGATTAGACCTGTGATTTCATTAGCATAGATGACTCCCAGATGAGGAAACTCCTCTATCAGTTCAAGGTAGTACCTTCTCTGAATTTACTATCTTAGAGAGTTGCCTAGAGCAGGACTCAATAAATTTTTGCCCAAGGGCCACATCTTATGCTTGTTTTTGTATGACTTTTAAGCTAAGATTTTTTTTTTACATTTTTGAATGCAACAAAATTTTATTTTAAAACATAAAAGTCATTTTAAATTCATAGTTTATAGACCACTGGTCTAGTATACATATTAGTGGTTAAGTGACCTTCTGGAACATACAGCTCTATTGGAATTGGGAGGAGTTTGGCTATTTTTTTATGTGACAGTTGGGTTTGTGAAATCTGTTATTAGTGTTTTATGTATTTAAATACTTGGACCATAATTATATTTTATATATAGACTAATCTAAGTTTACAGTGCACCATCTCCGTAGAAGAGATACAACATACAGAAATATAAATTCTGATTAAAATGATGTTATAAGAGAGTTGTATTCCTAATCGGGAAGTAGTGACATAATAATAATAGCTAACATTTATATAGCACTTACTATATGCCAGTCACTGTGCTGAGTGCTTTACATTATTATCTTATTTGATCCTCACAATAACCCTGGGAGATAGGCACTAATATTATCTCCATTTTACAGATGAGGAAATTAAAGCAAGCTGGGATTAAGAGACTTGCCCAGGATCTCAGGATCACACATCTAGTGTCTGAGGCTGTGTTTGAACTCAGGTTTTCCTGACTGGCCATACCCATTGTTCTTGTTCAAGGCACAACCTACCTATCTCTAGGATCTTTATAAAGAGTGTTTTCATTGACAAGTTCAAAAGGCAAAGTTCCAAAGGAAAGAAATACTAGGAATTGGATTTGATTTAAGCGAAGAGTAAGTTAGTATGATGAATTCCAGGTAAAATAGTAATGAATAGCAATTGGAATTAACTAGAAGAAAGTCAGATGTGTCTGTGATTGGAATAAAACTTTCCTCCTAGAAAGAAGGGGCATTTTCTAAATCAGGATCCAAGTGTCAAGTAAAAAGTAAGGCTAATCTTGAGTTTATTTTGAAAAACCAAAAATCAAGGGGAGACAGAAGCAAGGACAGAACTTCAGGTCAGGAAGTCAGGATCAGTTAAGGGGTCAAGATACTGAGAATGTTATGGAATTGATTGTTTGTCTGCTTCCCCAAATCTTCAGTTTTTTATGGCAGCTTTGTTCAAACCCCATCACCACCACCAGTCTTGGGCCACTGTGTTAGAGTGGATGCTAGGTTTCTGTGTATAAAAGTCCCTTTTTATTGATGATCCTCAGCTGACCTTAGAGAGATGTCATCAAAGCCAAGTTTGGTTGTGTACTAATCCAACCAAGGTATCTAACATCAAAGACCTCCTGTATATTTCACAGACATGATCATGTGCTCCATACTTAATTAACTATAAATGTCTGGTGGAATGTGGTATAGGGGGAAGAGAGGTTCTAAAAGCAGAAGGCCTGTGTTTAAAACTCACCTCTTCTAATTTCTCCATTTGACCTTACATTACTTAGTTTCTGTGGGCCTCAGTCTCCTCATCAGTAAGATCAATGGTTGAAATGAAAAGCTTTGAAGTACATTTCAATTCAAAATCAATGCTCCTTTTTATCCTGTGGTATTCTCCTTGAGCACTGTATAAGATAAAGTTTCCTGCAGTGAAGCTTTATAGAAATCCAGTAAGGCATTTTAGCATCCAATTGCAAAAAAAAAAAAAAAAAAAAAAATGCCTAGGGAAATAAAAGTGTGGAGTGGAGATGGTGGGGATGGATACAGGATGGGATGTTCTGATGTTTCTATGGGACTGTCTTAAAAAAAAAAAAAAGAAACATGAGAATAAGCAAACCACTGCTGCAAATGTGTAACAAATGGTCAAATGTGTTTTTTTTCATAATGTAGGTAAAGTTCTTAGCAAATATGAACGTACCTGTGACACAGGAATAGACACAGGGATAAGGATTAGACCTCTAATTTCATTAATATAGGAAATTACTAGGTAAGAAAATTGCCTTTTCCATTTCAGTTTGGCACTTTCTCTGAAATTTATAATCTTAGTTACCTAGAGCAGTGATATCAAATTTAAATAGAAATGAACCCTGTTGTTATTGTTCACAACCCTTTTTGGGGTTTTTTTTGGCAAAAATATTGGAGGGGGTTGCCATTTCTTTCTCCAGCTCATTTTACAGATGAAGAAACTCAGGGAATACAATTAAGTGACTTGGCCAGGATCACAGAGCTGATAAGTTTCTGAGGCTAATTTGAATTCAGGAAGATAAGTCTTCCTGACTCCAGGCCTGGCATTCTATTCTTGCATCACCTAATAAAAATGGCCCCACTATACCTACATAAGAATTCTGGTTGCATACATATTTGCTTATTTGCAAAAATGCAATATTATCTATGTAAAGTGTAATGGTATTATAAGGGGTACAATGGATAGAATGCCAGGCCTGAAGTCAGGAAGATATCTTCCTGAGTTCAATTCTGGCCTTAGGCACTTGGCCAGTCACTTAACCCTGTTTGCCTTAGTTCTTCATCTGTAAAATAAACTAGAAAAGAAAATGGCAAACCATTCCAGTGTCTCTACCAAAAAAAAAAAAATGAAAAATAGAGTCACAAAGAGTTGGATTTAGCTGAAATGACTGAACATCATCAACAAAAATATTAACTATGCTTTATTGTATTCTTAATTAATTAAATATCATCCAATTACAATTTAATCTGGTTCAGCTGCTCTCAGGAATGTTCCAGACACATGTGTACATGAATGTTTCACACTTATGGCCTAGAGAACATAGCCCAGAGTCAGAGAGGCAAAATGTATCCAAGGTGAGATTCAAAGTCAGATCTTTTCTGGCTTTGAGGCTGCCTCTCATAACCTGTGAATATAAACTGGGTTTTTTAAAATTATTGCATTATTAATATTTTTCTTTTTCTTTTCCTATGGATGCATCCTGATCTTTCTTTTCCTGGCTTCTGGAACTCTTCTGCTAAAATGACATTTTCCAATGAACCTTCAACCTTCAGGTAATGATTTTTATATATATTTTAAAGTTTCACTTCTCAATTTGCTTATCAAACTAATCAATTCATTATATTTCTATGAAATATTCTGGAAGCTACAATGTATGGCTGTCATAAACAGCCAGAACAAGAAAAGAAACAGAAAGGCTCATTCTGAGAGTGATATTAGGCTATGGAGCTGGAAAGTCTCATTTTCCTTTGGTTGGTTGTTGCCCTTCATTTTCAAAGAGTACCAAAATAACATCACTATGTTAGAGTCGAGTTACAGTGTGTCCAACTGTGACTGATCAGACCAATATGAGCTTGGAATGCTCTGCCACAGCTTGAACACAAATAGTCCATATGAACATTTGGGGTGGCTTCTCTAACTGCGCGTTTTGTGTTTCTTCTGAGCTAATTCAATTCTGCTTTATTCATAGAGAACAGTACCTTCTCTGGTAAGAGCACACCATGCTTGGCAATCCTGTGCTAGTGTCTCCCATATCATACAATTGATTCTAAAGTTCTTAAGAGAGAACTTGAGAGTGTCCTTGTAATTCTTTTTCTGTATACATGAGAAGGTTACTAGTGGTTTAGACACTATACTGATGGGATCAGGGTCTTGGGTTCAATCCCTAGCTCTGGCCCCTGAGCCCTTGACCAGTAATCTTTCACATGCACTTGTAGATCCCAAGAGACTAGACTTATGAGACCACGAGGGCTCCTTACCTTTGATTAATTCATCTTCTCTTATAAAGAAGTGTCCCTTGTTGGATATTCCCAGGTAGATGACATAATACCTATGATATGTTGGTAGTAATACTTTAAAACTTGTGGTCTTTATTTCAAACTTGTCATGTTGAAGATAATTTTGATATCTGTGTGTTTAGGATGTGAATATTTAGAATGTTTGAATGCATTTCCTTAGTTGTATTAGGGTGTTACTAAGGTACAAACTTGTCAGTTTGAGTATATGCCTCTATTAATATTTTCTTTTATGGAAAACACAATAAAAAAGATATATATCCCATTTTTCTCAATGATCAGAATACTAATAAGACATAGAGATTCTCATGCCTCATCACTGAAGCAGTCTGACTGCTATGTTCAATCAATTAGTTATATATATATATATATATATATATATATATATATATATATATATATACACACACACACACACACACTTGATTAGGAAGTCTGTGGTTTCCTCTGAGTCTGTAGTGTTATAGGGTGCTGGACCACAGAAGACAAAGAGGTTCAATTTCATTGTGCAAATGAATTTGAGCATGTAGTATGAGCAATGCTTTTGTCATGGGATAGAAATCTGGCATCCGCAATTAGTTAAGATATTCTCTCTTGTGAAACACTGAACTGTTAGATGAAATATTTGTCAGGAAAGAGTCTGGCAGTATTTGGGAAATGTTTGTGAGTCTCATGGGGAAGAAGATAGGGCTTGGAGATCACTGTAAAACACTTTCTAAACCTAGGTTGGAACAATCTTACCACCTTCACAGAGTATGATGAATACTCATCAGCTCATTTCTCCAGTATCTAAACCCAGCCTAGGAAGGTCTGATAATTAAGAGCAATCCATGTGGTTTCAAGAAAAAAAAGCCCTTTATGGGAGAAAAAAGCAGGGACTGAATCATGGGAGAAGCAAGTAATTTTAAATTGGAGCTGGTAGATGTGAAGGAGCCTGAGAAAGGGACAGGAGGAATCAGAATTCGTAGGAATTCCCAAAGGTGAAGATTGGGGGTAATCCTAGATCCTTTCTTCTCATGATTCCAACCTAAGGCAGTGTTCCTGAGTAGAAAGTGGATCAGGCCACAGGTACTGCATTTGATACAAGGAAGGTTGAGTTCCAGAGAGATTCTGAAGCCATTTTAGGTGTTCAGTAAAACTTAATTCAGTTAGAATGACTGGGGCTTTGGCCCAGAACATTGAAACATAGAAGGAGGACTTTCTTCTCCAGTGAGCCCATTTCCAGCCTGCTACACTTAGGACTGGGTGATAAAACTGGTGCAATTCTCACTCCCATTCCCCAACTCCCATTGCTACACCAACTCTCTCTGCATCATTGGAGGGAACTTCAGGTCTCATATCTGTTTTATGAATTTGGTTATAAAGGAGAAATGTATGTGTGGAAATATATTAAAGCATTAGGCAGCTCCAATTGTCAAATTCCTAACTGCAGAGGAGAATTAAAGGAAGCAGCATAAGGAAATAGCATTAAAAGAATTTTTGGTAATTTAAAAGCATCTGTCTTTAAACTTTGTTAGCAGGAGGTTTACACTTTAGCTGTTTCTGTACAAATGCTATAATATATGATTTAGGCTATGGTATCTATGGGGTTTTATACCTACATGCAGAAGAAAGTTTTAAGGCATTTTGATCCAGACATAACTTTAGGGAACTTAAAGAATAGTGTAATAAGAGATTGAAAATACATCATTATGGGATGCCATGTTACACAGGTAGATCATAAAGTCCCAAGTTTCCCTTATTCTGTATTTATACAATTGATTAAAAAAAACTGAATATAGGGCATTTACATTCTATTAAATCTCAGCTGGTGGAGGTCTTTTTGGATCCCAATTCTGCTATCCAGTGTGTCAGTTTTCTCTCTCAGCTTATCAATTTTGATAAATGTATCATCTAGGCATTCATCAGTCATTAATAAAAATTTTGGAATGGAATAGAACAAGGATGAATTCTAAGGATGGATACACCACTAGAGGTCTTTCCAAAGGTTGACAATGAGTCCTCAATTGCTACTCTGTATTCCCATCTATTAACCAGCTTTGAAGTTTTACATCCGTCTTACTGTCTAACTCATGCCTTGAAATCACAGGAAAATTTATTTTAAGCTGGAAAGGTTCTTAAAGATCAGCTAGTCAGATTGTCTCCTTTTACAAATGAGGAAAAACTCCCATCTTGTCTACAAGGACATGAAGACATATTTCAAGGCTGTTATGTAGAAAAGAGATTAGATTTATTTGTCTTGGCTCCAAAGTACAGAACTCTGACCAGTGGGTAAAAGTTGCAAGGAGGCAGATTTCAGTTTAAATTTATGAAAGAGTAACAATAACAATTGTAATTGGTTAGTTTATACAGTAGTGAATTTCTCATCACTGAGAGTGTTCTAGCCAAGGCTGTATAAAGAGTCAAAAATACGATGTCCGAAGTCCCTTCCAGCTCTGAGATACTCTGTTCAATTAAGTCATCTGGTCCAGTGGTTCTCAAACTTTTGTTCTGAGAATCCCTTTATATTATTAAAAATTGTTAAGGATCTGTCCAGAGTTTTTGTTAATATGAGTTATGTTTATAGATATTTACCATAGAAATACAAACTAATTTTTAATTTGTAGGCCCTCTGAAAAGATTTCAGAGACCCCCAGTATTCTCTGGACCACACTTTGAGAACCACTGATCTAGGCCAACCCCATTGAGACTGAGAAGGAGGTGATTTCCCTAAAAGTTATACAATAGACTGGGGGCAAAGGCAAGATTCTATAAAGCACCAGATTGAGAGTTTTTGAATTTCATGCTTCTTTCCACTTGGTTCCCTGTCTCCTTCTTCAATTCTGCATAGATAGAATGAGCTTCCACACTGCGAATTTATGCAAAAATTGTTTTAATAGTTTCATTTTATAACAAACTATGATTTGAAGAAAACCAGTGAAAGATTGAGTGCAAAATTAGGCTAATGGAGAAGGTTTGTTTTATCTTGTCAGGTTTTTAAAAAGTAGCTTTTCTTTTACAAATGGTAAATTACAAAATGGTAATGAATGGACTTACAGTTCATTACTTCTGTGTTGTTTTGTTTAATCATTTTAAAAGTATCTACTCTGCTTTTGGTTTGTTATTTTCAAATAAAGACATTATCGATTAGGTAAGAAATATTCTATGCAAGTAAGACTAAAGCTGTTTGAACACTTCTCTGGAAAATTTTGGCAGCCAAAGCAGGATATTTCTGATCCCTATAATCCCCATTTTACAAGCAGATGAATTTGCTTTGTGTGTGAGAGAGCCTGCCTAAGGCCCTAGGGGGGGGCCAGACCATATTGGATTAAGTATTTCCTAAGTCACTTCAACATTCAAGCTCAGGTTTGAGTAAACATGAAATAAAGGATTACAATGGCCTGAATCACTGCCATCCTGTTTGGTCAAATTGGACTCAGAAAATCACAGATTTGTAAGAGATTTACAAGAGGAGGCCAATGATATGAACTCCCTCAGTTCTATCTCCCTTTTCTATCTCTGAAAGCCCCACAATGTTTGCATCTAGCCATGTCCCACAGAGACTGAGTTGACCCTCTTTCTTGTTAAGACTCCTCGTTTTGATCTATTAACCCCTCTTTGTTTTATACATCTTTAATCTCTTCCTCTTTTCTGATTCCTTACATAAATATGCTCAGGTCTTTCCTGTCCTAAGAGAAAGAAGAGAGGGAAGAAGGAAGGAAGGAAGGAAGGAAGGAAGGAAGGAAGGAAGGAAGGAA
>JAJPUD010002523.1:134697-146372 GCA_023553655.1 Myrmecobius fasciatus
AGGAAGGAAGGAAGGAAGGAAGGAAGGAAGGAAGGAAGGAAGGAAGGGAAAGAAAAAATTAATTTACTTGACCACACTTGGTTTTGGTCTCAGTATTAAATGTCTCTCTTTTCCTTTAAGACCAGATATATAGAAAAATTAATTTACACCCACTAGGCACTTAGGTGGCATAGTGGACAGAGTGTGATGGACATGAAGTCAGGAAAACTCATTTTTATGAGTTCAAATCTGGCCTCAGACATTTACTAGCTGGGTACATCCCTGAACCCTGTTTACTTCAATTTCCTCATCTGTAAAATAAGCTGGAGAAGGAATGGCAAACCATTTTAATATCTTTGCCAAGAAAATTCCAAATGGGGTCATGTGGAATGACTGAATAACAAACAACACATTTAGAGGTATTTATGACCCCAACTTCTTCACAGCCCATACCCTTTTTAGTCCCTTGCTATTTAGCTTTTGTCTGTAACTTCACCAAGATCACCAGTGACTTACTTAACTCTGAAGCCACTGGTTTTCACATTGCTGATTACCCCCATCTTCTTTATCCTCCCTTGGGTTCCATTACTATACATGATTCTTCTTTTTACCCTTCAGATTGTTTCTTCTATAGTCTTTACATGTGAGTTTCTTCCAAGGTTCTGTCCTTTGTTTTCTCTTCTTTGTGAACATTTAAAATAAAATTTCTTGATACATTTTGTTTGTTTTACCACATTGCAATTGAATCCCCTCCTCCACTATATGATCCTTAAAATACAGTGAAATGAAAGGACATGTCATTGATTGCTTCTGTCTTTACCCTTGTTTCTTTGATGAACTCAACCACTCCCATGATTTTAGCAATGGCCTTCAGGCCAATGATTTCCAAATTTCTCTCTCTACCCACATCTGTTTAGAGGGCTGGTTTCATCTCATCTCTCTAGAGATGAGCTGCCTGTAGGACAACCCCATTGGGATATCCCATGGATATTCTGAAACTTGTCCACTAATTTTTCTGGCTTTATTGATGACATTGTCATCTTCCCAGTATCTCTCCCAGCTTTATTGTGTGAAGATCGTCTTTGCCTTGTACCTCTCCCTTCCCACAGTATCCATTCACATAGCAAGTCCTCCTGATTTTAATTCCATATCATCTTCTAAAAATAAGCTCTCCTTCCTCAAAGTGTTTGTAGCATATTGGAGCCCATCTTTGGGCTCCTTCTTTGAAATTATTACTATCCTTCATAACGTTATGCCGGTACATTTTTTTTTTTTGCCTTCCTATCTTCTCCCTTATTTAGAATATAAGCTCCTTGAGGGGAGGGACTATTTCACAGATATCCACCCTGGTCAATAGAAATAAGGATAGGACCTATAGTTTCATTGGTATTGTTGCTGTTCAGTCTTTTTCAGTTATGTCCAACTCTTCATGATTCCATTTGAGGTTTTCTTAGCAAAGATACTGGAGTGATTTGCCATTTTTTTCTGCAGTTCATTTTATAGATGAGGAAACTGAGACAGAATGAGGTGACTTGTCCAGGGTTATCCATGAATGAGGTCAGATTTGAACTCAGGAAGATAAGTCTTCCTGACTCCAGGCCCAGCATTCTATCCACTGTACCACCTATCCATCCAGTATATACTTAATGAATACTTTTGGATTAAGTGACTGATAATAGGTTCTTAATAAATATTTGTTGAATTTTAAAAAATGAGTCACTTTCAAGTACATAGCATTATATATTTAGAGGTGTAAGGAACCTTGGACATCATCTAGTCTAACCCTCTTACTTTACAGATGAGGAAAAGGTCCAGAAAGAGTGACTTGTCCAAGGTCATATAATAAGTAGCAGATACAAGATTGGAACCTCATTCCTCTGACCCTCACCAGCATTTTTTTCCCCATGTACTCTCCAGGAGTGAATCAAGGGATTATAAATTTAGACTTTAAAGATAACTTTAGAGGTCATCTACTTTAGCATTTTACAAATGAGGAAACTAAGGCCCCCCAAGGGGAGGTGATTTGCCCAAGTCCCATAAGTAATCAGAGACAGAATATGACCCTAAGACTTTGAATTACAGAACCAGACCCTTTCCATTGTATCATGATTCCTTCTGGTATACTACTGGTCAGTCTCATTAATATTAATTATGTCAGCCCTCTGGCTTATTTCAGATGCCCCCCCAAACCCCAACTATTACTACTGCTACTATTACTGCTACTGCTATTGTTACTGCTGCTATTATTGCTACTACTGTGGACATTACTGCTACTGTTAATGCTGCTATTACTATTGCTGCTGCTATTACTGCTATTACTACTGTTACTGCTGTTATTATTGCTATTGCTACTATTACTGTTGCTACTGCTGCTATTACTGCTACTGCCACTGTTACTGCTGCTACTGTTGCTGCTACTACTGCTACTGCTACTATTGCTGCTTCTACTACTGCTATTGCCACTGTTATTGCTGCTAGTGTTGTTGCTACTGCTGCTGCTGCTGCTGCTGCTACTCTGGTAATATTTATAATAGCATTTACCAGGCATTGTGATAAACTCTTTACAAACACTATTTCATTTGGTCCTCACAACAACCTTTTGAGTTATGTGTATTATTATCCCCATTTTACAGAAGAGAAAACTGAGGCAAGTGAAGGTTAAATGGTTTTGCCCAGAGTCACACAGCTATCAACTCTCTGAGGCTGGATATGAACTGTCTTCTTCCTGACTTCAGGCCCAGTCCACCAGCTGTCCCTACTAAGGGGAAAAAAGCTAACAATGCCAGTCACCTTCAATTTATCTCTTCATAACAGGAAAATATGAGGTTCAGAGCTATTAAAGGCTTTCTCCTTTTTTTTTTCTAGGATTCTTGTCTCCATTACTTACCATCCCAAAACCTCCAGCACCATTTCATTGGCGGTAGTACATTTTCAACAAAAGTGTTTGAAAATAAAAAAAAATCTTTGTCTATCTGTTCCCCAACTGCCATATTTATTCTTTTTTTTTTCTTTTTGCTGAAGCAATTGGGGTTAAGTGACTTGCCCAGGGTCACACAGCTAGGGAATGTTAAGTTTCTGAGACCAGATTTGAACTCAGGTCCTCCTGACTTCAGGGCTATCCACTGTGCCACCTAGCTGCCTTGCCATATTTATTCTTACAGTCATTCTTTGAAGGGGGAAAAACTTAGATCAGGTGCATGGCTTTAATTTGTTCTGGTCCAAAACAATCTTGGGTTTTTTTTCTCTCATTCCCACCTAACCTGAAAAACTCCCCTAACAAATTGTTGCCAAAATTTTATTTAAAAATTTTCCATTTTATGCTGGGCAGGGTCAATAGCATCTCTTCTCATGAATGAAGCCTGAAGTGACTGGGAAGCTTCTATTAATTTGCAATACTTGTCTTTAGGGCAGGAATTTTGTGAGCATTTTGTGAGCCCCCAGAAAATAATTAAGGAACATATCAAAACGTAGGAAAAGAAACTCATGTTTTTTTTCCCACTTTCTATTAAAATCAGTAGTTGAGTAAGCCGTCAGTCAGCATCAGGCCAGCCAGCATTTTATAATGGGTTATGTTACTGCTGACTATATTGATGCTTGATTGACAACTCAGTTAATCAGTGACATGGATGACCATTGTAGTATCTTTATTTTTTCTTTCAGCTCTACTGATTCAATATAAGAAACTAGTTTCAGTTAGCATCCCAAAGATGAACTGTATACTGCTCTTCTGGAAATTCAGGCTATTCCTGGACTCTTGGACTTTTAGTTAATATTCCCTTTGCCACCTTGTTCCCTGCTGGGGCCTAGGCATTTCCAGATGGAGCAGTGCCTCCAAATGCTCCTGGGGGAGGTATGGCCCTGTGCCAGAGAACATCATCCCTTCCTCCACTTAACCACCAAGTACTTATTGAACCACCACTATGTTCAGAGCACAAGTCCTTCTGGCCACTCTAAGATTGTTGATTTCTCTTTTGTGCTGTTAGTTCCAAGGCCCCATGTTTACTCATGTGAAGGCCTGGAAGACATGTGCTACAGACAAGGAAGTGGCTGGCTGTAGATTACTGATCCTTCTCTTACAATACTTGACATATGGCTTAGACTTGGTCACATATAAGCAATGGGGCCTTTAAAATCTTCCAGCTGCTTTTTACTATCCAGCTGAACACTACAGAGATTTCCTTCTGCTTCAGCTTATGTCACTGAGGAGCAGTTGATACCTTGTGAAAAACATTTTATGAGGAAATAATCCAGTCATTATAGACTAGATGATGAAAGGGATGTCTAATGGATGCATGAGTTTCTCTCTGTCTGGGTTATCAATTTGAATTCAATCTCAGGTGATTAATTCTTGGGTATTTCTTCCTCCATAAACAACAAATTAGTGAATTGGGCCTTGGTTGGCCTTTTTATTTTTTAGATATTTTTCAGTCATATCTAACTCTGTTACCCAATTGGGGTTTTCTTAGCAGAGATACTTGAGGAGTTTGCTATTTTCTTCTCTGGTTCATTTTACAAATGAGGAAACTGAAGCAAATGGGGTTAAAGTGGCAACACTGCTGTTGAGCCAAATAAAAATATAATTGGGAAATATTTAACAAAATATAATAAAACAGAGTTAATATGTGGGTTTTCCAGTCATTATGAGGCCATGGGGCTCTTTATGTACATTTTAATATCCCCCTTTCCTATTTGAGTTTGATACCATAACTCTACACTGAGAATCCAAAAGTGAATAAAACAGGACCTTGCCTCAGAAAGATAAAGATAAATGGAAGCCAAACCCTTTTCATATAGATTTTTAAAATGACACTGTCACTTATGCAGTTTGCCAGGGGACTCCCAATCCTTTATTCAGTACCACATAGATCTAGTCTCCAGAGCTCAGAAAACCAGGAAAAAGGATAGTCTACTTCTGAAGGGAAGTTAATCCCATCCTCTTTTTTCTGGAGATTCAGCCTCAGAAAACTCTATCATCAGGACTGAAGCAGAACGCTAGGAAGAGTTGACCTTCAGTCACAATTAGAATCCTTTTTTCCCCCCTTCAGAAAACAGGTTCCTTCCATTGAGCCTCATATGCTGATGTCAGAATTGGTGGAAGAATCAAATTCCTCTCCCTCCTCATTTATCATTAGAAGACACAAGGAGGTTTCGCATCCTAGCATCATGGGATGTTAAGAGTTGGAAAGCACCTTAGTCATCAAGGTCCCAGCCCTTCATTGTGTAGATGTGGAAACTGAGGCCCAGAGTGACCTCCTATTCATCTAGGCTGTGAGATAACTAATCATCCACTCAGCAGAAAAAGGCTAGAGTAAAAAGTTAAACATCCCTGGTAAACAAGACCATGTGGCTCCTGTAACTTAATTGGCCTTTTAGTTAAGTTAGTTTTAGAGGCAGGAGCAGCTGCCCTGCTAATGATCTCATCTGCCTTTGATCCACCAGGTTCATCCATGGGAATGCTGGGGCCAGAATCACCAGCTGGATCAACTTCAGCCATCTTTGGCACCAGGGTCCAGAGCAGGAACCAGGCAGCCATCAGGCACAGCTGACATGCTTGGTTCCAGTTTGCTCTCTCTCTCTTTTTTTTTTTACATGTCCTATTTTCCTAAGGGGCCCAGAGGGTGCCAAGGAACAGAGCTTGCCAGCTTTGAATGCACGCTCAAAAGTTTTTTTCCTCAGGGAATCTTTGCTTTCTTCCTGACCTTAGAGAAGAATTGTTTAATAATTCTTTAATAAAAACTGTTATCAGGACTGAGTGTTCCTTCTCACATCTACTATATTATGGGGAAATGGCAAAAAAACAAAAACAAAAACCCAACACTGGTTTGAGAGCCAGGAGAAATGAGCCTGGTGGCAGCAAAAGAAGGAAAGATAAGAATGCATGAGATATGGAGGCAGATTTCTCTTATGAATAGAGCAGGATCTCCTTGATTCAAAACTGACACCTTCCTTGGAAAAGGGAAACCACTTCCATGGACATCCAGCGCTATCAAAGCTAAGCCATATATGTTCAATCATTTTTCAATCATGTCCAACTCTTGGTAACCCCATTTGGGGTTTTCTTGGCAGAGATTCTGGAGTTTGCCATTTCCTTCTCCAGTTCATTTTACAGATGAGGAAACTGAGGCAGATCACACAGTATCTGAGGTCTGATTTAAACTCAGGAAGAGTCTTCTTAACTCCAGGCTACTGCCCAACCTAGATGTCTTTATCTTAGAGCATACAAGATTATCAATTGCCTCAACCTTAGGAGCTGAAGAAGGAGCTCATTTCCTAACAAGAAGGAAAGTGACTATAAAGAGGTGACTTGCCTAGAGTGAAGACAGATTCAAAGATTCAAGCTAGGGCTTCTGAGGTCTTTGTGTAGACCATGGCCTTTTTCCTCAAACTCTACTGCTCTCCCTCTCTCTTCCTTCCCAATTGGCCACAAGCAGTAGCTTCTTATCCTGACATCCAGCCACAAGAACAGGTCCTGCTCCAGCTTCTTATCTTGGCATCCAGGAGAGTGAGCTTTTTTTGGCTCTGCTTTCTCTATTCCTGACTCTCTTCTAGCATATCAAGAGAGCAGAGCTCTCTCTGTGTGTGTCCTGCTTTTCACCACTTTCTCTGATGGGCCAAGAAATACTCCTGACTTGGTAACCTTCTCAGGTCACTGACTGCATTGCATACCCCATTGAGCCTACAAACAAGTATTGATAGGTAATCTGTTTCCATACTTCTTTCAGAAGTAAGTAAGTTTTTTTTTACATGAGTATTGTTAATAATTCTATCTTCATTATATAGGTCTCATTTTATTCAATTTTCATTACAAAAGAGTTATTTCTTTTGAGCCTGGTTATTTCTCCTAATAGCTTATTTGTTTAGTAGATTCTTCCCTTTTACTGTCCAGATTACTGAACTAAGAATTTCCCCTGTATCTTTGTACTTGATAGGGCACAGTATTTGATACTTTTTCAATATCTTTCTTTTTCTATCTTTTCCTTCTCTCATATATACAAGCAAATTGTATCTTAGTTTAGTGGGGTTCAGGTACTAGAATATTGATCCCCAGCAAATTGGGATAAAGCAAGCTTGGTATGATGTGATGAAAGAGCTGGTTATCAAATTTATTAAATACCTTCCCTTCTAGTTTTGATATCAGAAAGATCACTTCAAGAGGAATGAAAATAGGTTTGAGTTTGACTTATCAATGGACCATCCACTTGGAAGTCTCCAAAAGGTGACTGACCAAAAAAACAAAAAACAAAAAACAGACTTTAGGAGGGAGGTTAGGAATGGTTGTATAGATTTGGCAGTCATTTGCTTAGAGATGACCTGATGAGTGGTTATTATATCACCGAGGGAGAACTTAGGAGAACATGACTAAGCTTTGGGAGACACCCAGAGGAAAGAAGAAAAGGAAAGGCAGGAGATACTTAAAAGGAATAATTTAAAATATAGTTTTAAAATAGTTTAAAACATAAGAGAAAAGCCAATAGAAATCAGTGACACAAAAACCAAAGGACAGAACATTCAGAAAAAAGGGCAATTAATAATGTAAACAGCTTCAGAGAGATCAGGTTGGTTGTGGGCTAAAACAAGACCATTGGATTTAGCAGAGAAGTGATTTTTGGTTACCTTGGAGAGGGCCATTTCAGTGGAATAGCAGGATTAGAAAGCCCAATTAAAAGGGAATGAAATTTATTGGGAGGTGAGAAAATAGAGACAATGGTGATTCTTTTCTGTGAAAAAAAGAAAAGCTATAAAAAGAATATAAAAGGACCATAGTTCGTAGGAATAATAAGGTCAAATGAGGTTTTACAGATGAGGGAGTTTGGTGCCTGTTATCAGCCATCAAGGAAGAAACCAGGGAACTAGATAGACACAGACAGACAGACCAGCATAGAGAAATGAATCATTAAGGACAAACTTTCAGAGGACACAAGAGGGAATAGAGTCAAGGCCAAAAGTAAAGAGATTGATCTTGACAATGCAGGAGAGCACTGAGCAAAAGAGAAGAAAATGGGAGACTCTGGAGAGGAATTTGGAAGTGTGGAATAGCAGGGAAAAAAAGGAAATTTATTGTGGGGGCCCCAGTTTTCTATAAGAGGGCCTTACTGAGGAGGCACGACGGTTTAAGGAGAGAAGGTAGGGGTTAAGTGGGGCAGATTAATAGAGAGTCATTCTGGGAAGAATACAATGATTGCCATGCAGTAATAAAGGTCCAGTTGAAATTAGATAACTTTAAATTGTAACAGACCCAGCCAGTATTTGAAGCAGATGTGATTTATTCTAACAACTTTGTAGAATAATAGCTCACATTCCCATAGAACTGTTAGCCATTTCCTCTCAACAACTATTTGATAGGGTTCTTGTGAGTATAATTATTATTACTCTCATTTGATGGAAGAGAAAATTGAAACTTAGAGAGGGAAGATGTAGTCCCTAGGGGCACAGAGCTAGTGAGTCTTGAACTGGGGCTCCAGTCCAGGTTTTTTGACTAACAGGACAAAAAGTAATTCAACAGCAGCCCTAGTCACTTGCTCATTCTGTTACTGGGAAAGTTATATTCCCTGCCTGGACCTCAGTTTTCCTTTCTCTAAAATGGAATGGTTAGACTAAACTTAGATGATTTTGGAGTCTCTCCCAGCTTTGACATTCATTTCCTTTGTTTCAATGCCTGGTTGAAAGTCCAAAAAGGGGCCAGTTGAGAAGATTCCCTTAATTTGTCAGCAAGCTAAAAGCAAAGGCAAACTGGTCTCCTGGCAAAAGCTGTAGTGACTTTATAAGATCTGCACTAATTGGTATTTAAAAGTTTGGGGAACTTTTCCCCTATAGGGAATATAGAAGGAGAAAGAATATAGATATATGTAAACTCATTACTCTAACAAAGTAAATTATCCAGTGCTCTCTGGAGAGCATGTGAGTGGAATTAAAAGCCATTTAGGGGCCCTATTCCCAAGCAGAAGTCAGTATGGGGATAACATCTAAATTACAAAAAAACACTGAATTTGCTATGGGAAGAATTTTTGGAAAGAACAGACAGAATGGATCAATTGAATCAAGGCAAAGAGGAGTGTAACCCTAAAAGAGATAAAAAATTATTTAGTATTTTTGATGGCCCAACAGGGGCAGTCTAAACCAATTCCTGTGGCTTCCTCAGGGGCCAACTTCCTAGCTAACTACCAGGAGGCAGCTGGAGTGAGACCCTTTTTTTCCCAAAGGGAGGCCTAATTTTTTAGTCCACCATAGTTTTTTGTTGTTGTTGTTGTTGTTGTTGTTGTTGATGGTGAGGATGATGATGATGCAGTGTTTTTGTTTTTCATTATCTGAAAGAGAATAATGTGAAATTATGTGAAATGTAAGGAAGAAAAAGAGCTTGAGGAAAGGCTGTCCTGATCAAATCTTTTTGGGGGTAGAGGGGTGGGTTACCTGGAAAGGAGCTCTCAGTTAAGCACGGGAGATTCTTGGGATCATCTGGTCAGCACCTAGGCTTGATAGAAGCAAGTTAGTACTTTGAACAAGGTAGAAAAAAGATAACATTAAAAAAATAAAAAAGAAAGCATTAAGGTATAATGGCTTCTGATTAATTAAAACTTTAATTTCCATTTATAATTCAGAAGAGAGAAAAGGATAAGGGAACTTTTTTGTTTTAAAATTTTAGAAAGCTATATTGTCAGAATGGGGATTATCCTAATAAATTGGAAAGCAGCAGGATCACAGGGTCAGTAGAATTAGAGCTGGTAGGGAACTAAAAGGTTGTCTAGTTCATACTTCCCCGGTTTTATAGTTGGGAACTGAGACCTTGAGAGATTGTCCTCAAGGTCACATAGGGCCGATATTTGAACCCAGTTCCTCTGACTACCAAACTAACGCTGCTTCCCCTACACTATAAAGAAGCAAAATATTCCAGGAAGAACAGTGGAATTGGAATCAGATCAATGTACCCACATTAAAAAAAAAAAGACTTAAAGTGTCTCACCTCTTTCTTGTTCTACCTTTTTTTGTTCTCCCCCATTTGTTAGTGTTTTCATTTTTTGGTTTACTTAACTGGGTGTATTATTTCCTACAGAACCCTTTGAGGACAGAGTGCAGGGACTATTGGCATTTCGGGATTTTTTATCCTCAGCATCTAGTACAGTGCTCACCACATTGTTGTTGTTCAATCCTTACAGTTATGTTGGACTCTTCCTGACTCCATTTGGAGTTTTTCTTGGCAAAGCTACAGGCATGGTTTCCCATTTCCTTCTCCATTTCAGATTTTATAGTTAAGGAAACAGGCAAATAGGGTTAAGTGACTTGCCCAGGGTCACACAGCTAATAAGTGTCTGAGGCTGGATTTGAACTCTTCTTGACTCACTTCCTGGTAGCTCTATCTACTACATCTCCTAACTGCCCTGTTGGCATATTGTAGATGCTTTAAAAATGCTTCTTAAATGGAAGGAATCAAATTGAAATGAATTATGATCCTGGTTAAATTATTTTGCAACCTTTGGGCCTCAGTTTCCTCCTCTGTTAATAAGGATGATAATATCTCACTTTTACAGAATTATTGTGAGGGTAATACATTGGTGGTCTGGAAAAGGAGCTGTGCTGGTCACTATTTTTAATGAATGCTGTAGAGAGGCTGAAAATGTCTGAAACCTCCCCTAATCACTATAAACAATGCAGTTGTCCTATTAAAACTTCGGAGGGAGGGAGGTAAAGGAGAGGCCGTTGTGTGCAGTTAAGTGAGACTCTAAAGATTAAAGTAAGCAATACACACAAAAAAGCTTCTAAAAACATAAACAGTCGAATTAAGGGGAACCTTGTGGGAGCTGTAAAAATAAGCAGAAGTTAAATAAACTGGAAGGTTAATAAGAGGAGCAATGGAGAAAAGACAGAAAAAAGGGCCACCCTGTCCTTATAGAGAAGCAGTTGCCCCAGGCACAGAGCACTGAGAGTTCCTCACTATGAACCACTGCCTGGAAGTTCAGTGTGGGGATGCATACAGCTTCCCATCTCGGGGAGGGGAAAGCTGCAGTGCAGAGAACCATTTGCCCTCAGTTCATATTTCAACTCTGCCCCTTGTTACCTATGTTATTGCCTCTTACCTTGACCCTTTATAACCTTATGCAAGTCACAACCTCTCTGGTGCTCAGTTTCCTTGACTGGAAAATGAAGGATTTGGACTAAATGGAAGATCTGAGGTCAATCAGTAAGCATTGATTAACTGTATACCAAGTGCTGCGCTGAGCTCTAAGGATAGAAAGTCCAAAGTCAGATAGTCCCTGCCCTCAAGGAGCCAACTCTTCCCATGGTAAAGGTATGATTTTATCAGGAAGATAAGAACAGGGAGTCAAGAGAAGGGTTTAGTCTGTTTCCCAAATGATATAGGAAGTGAGTGTCAATGTCAGGTGCAAAAGCTCGTTTTACTCCTCGCATTTCTTTCCTTCCTCCTTCCTTTCCTTCCTTCCTTTTTCTTTCTTTTCTTCCTTCCTCGCTTTCTTTCTTCTTTCCTTCCTCCTTCCCTCCCTTCTTTCCTTCCTTCCCCCTTCCCTCCTTCCCTCCCTCCCTTCTTCTTTCTTTCTTCTTTCATTTCTTTTTTCCTTCTTTCTTCCTTCCTTTCTTTCCTCCCTTCCTTTCTTCCTCTCTTGCTCCCTTCCCTCCTTTCCCTGTCCCTGTCCCTGTCCTTCTCTCTCTCTCTCTCTCTCTCTCTCTCTCTCTCTCTCTCTCTCTCT
>JAJPUD010002523.1:146382-186766 GCA_023553655.1 Myrmecobius fasciatus
CTCCTTTCCCTCTACTCTCCTTCCCTTCTCTCCTTTCTTACCTCCTTCCTTCCCTTCTCTCCTTCCTTCTTTCCTTTCTTACCTTTTTTTGTCTTAATGTCTTTCTCTTTAATTTTTTTCTTTCTTTCTCTGCCTTCTGAACATGTATAGTGTGGGAATTTGTTTTACGTGACCATACAGCTTTGTAACAGGTTCTGCTTTTCTTGCATTCCCATTGGGTGAGGGAGGAAGAGATAGGAGGGAAAGAATTCAGAATTGAAAATCCAGTTGAATTAGAGAAAGAAAAAATGTTCAGAAAAAAATGAGTTCAGATCCCAGCTCATACTTTCTGTGAACATAGGAAGGTCATTTAGGTTCTGGAAACTTATTTGCTAAGTTACGGATGGGTTGTGATCAATATTTTTGCCTATAAAATTAATGTGCTTACTTGAATTTGGGGGCTATGAGCTGCAATAAGAATAAGGTGATTAGAAGTCTGCACTAAGTTCAGTAACAATATGGTGAGCTTCCAAGAGTGGAAGACTAATAAGTTTCCTCATAAAGTCAGAAGGAGAACACATAGTAGGCACTGTATAAATACTTAGTCCCTTCCCTTCCCATATAAGGAGTAGGGACCTGGAATGAAGTAAATGACATACTGAGCAGGAAAGCCAGAACTTACACAAATGTACAGTGATGTTATTAATATATCTTTGAAGCAGTTCCTGTGTTTAAAAGGAGTCAACTGATGGAGCCCCTTTCTCTGCTGAAGAGCCATCTCTTATGGTCATTAACAAAGGTTATTGGCCTTTTCTGTCATTCCGACTTGGAGACATGGAATATAAACACATAGGCCTGTCCAAATTAGAGTGAAAATGTTTTTAAAGCTTCCAGTGTTTCTAATTGACTTTGACCAAACTTATTGTAGAACAGTAGCTTGTCTATATCCTGATCAGAGATCTGGGTGAAAGGCAAATGAGAGTGGGAGCTGGGGAGGAGTCTAGTAAGTTGTCAGCTAATCAACAAACATTTTTTTGGTATCTACTCTGGGTAAGGTGCTTGCCTTTTGCCCCAAAATGTATTAGTTAAGGTTTTGGGATGGTGTAAATCAGGGCTTCTTTTTTTTATCCATCAATACTATTTTATTTTTCCAAATACATGTAAAGATATTTTCACATTCATTTGCATAAGTCTGTGTTACAAGTTTTCTCCCTCCCTCCCTTACCTCCATCCTTCCCAAGATAACAAATGATTTGATATAAGTTAAATATGAGTAATCCTTTTAAACATATTTCCATTTTTGTCATTTTGTGCAAGAAAAATCAGACTAAAAAAGAGAAAACCACAAGAAAGAAAAAGCAAACAAACAGGAAAGGGTAATAATACTATGCTCTATCCATATTTAGTCTCCATCATTCTCTCTCTGGATGCATATGGCATTTTCCATCCAAGTTTATTGGAATTGCTTTGAATTACCACATTGTTGAGAAGAGCCAAGGCCATCACAGTTAATCATCTTCTAATCTTGCTAATACTGTGTACAGTGTTCTCCTGGTTCTGCTCACTTTACTCAGCTTCAGTTTATGTAAGAATTTCCAGGCTTTTCTGAAATCAGCCTAAAACAAGGTTTCTTAAATTTTTTTCACTTACAACCCTTTTCACCTTAAAAATTTTTAAGTGATTCTGATATTTCTCATGTTGTACAAGAATAGCATAAATATATATATAATAGGTATATAAAAAGGTATACAAATCAAACATTTATTATAATAAATCATAATTTTGCAACCTCATCTTAAATTATGCGATCCTACATGGAGTTGCAAACTACAATTTGAGTAGTTATGATGTAAAGAATATTGAATTTTTAGCCAGAGATTCTGAGTTCAAATTCAGACTGCCTTTTTACTACCTATTTGATTTTGGACAAGCTACTTCTCTAGGTCTCACTTTCCTCATCTGTGAAATGGGGGCATTGGACTAGGTAATCTTTGAGGTCCCTTTCAGTTCTCAGTCCTATAATCCAGACTTCCAGATAGAGCTTCTTCTGGGTATTCTACCTTTCCTCACTCACTAGGTACCCAACCTCTGGTCATTGAACTGGATTTCTAGCAGGAGTAAGATAATAGGGGAGGCCTGATATATATTAGCTCCCAACCATTGGGTATATACCTTATAAAACAGAAATTAGAATCTTGTCTCTACATGCCACAGCAGTGGGTTATCTTCTTTGTCAGAAGGAAAAAGTGGTAGAAATTCCTGTCTCTAACTAGCTGAAAAAGGGGAAAATGTCATATTCCATACCTCTGGCAGAAGTGATTTATAAAGGTAATATTATTTGTTTTGATTATGTTAAAAATAGCCCAAGTGGATAAATCATTGTTAAGAATAAGAATAATGTCACATAGTGTTTTTGTTTCCTGATGAACAGCTCAACTTGTTTTTGTTACCATAAAAATATGTTTATAGGATGGCTTGGCTTTCTTTCCTATCCTGTTTTATTCTGTAAAATATAATATGGAACTTAGCCATTAAAAATGTTTTATTGAAGTCTTTAGTTTTTTATATCAAAGTTCCCATTATAGTCCATCCACTGAACCCATAACAAAGGGGAAAAAAAACAACAATGCAATATATCAGAGAGCATACCATTCGATACCCATTTTCCCAACTTCTCTACCAAGAAGAGGGATATGTGTTTCATTATCTCTTTGCTGGAACCAAGATTGGTCACTGAAATTTCCAACTACTTTTTCTTTTACATTGATTTAATCATTGTGTGTATTGTTCTTCTGACTCTTTTTTTTTTTTTTGCTTTGTATCAGTTAGCAGAAGACTTGCCTTGGTTTCCCTCAATTACTCATCTTTATTGTTTCATATGTTGCTGCCATTTTTCCCTTTGGCCATTTTCAAGTGGATAAACTGGCTATAATGCCCCAATTAGCTGATGTTATCACCAAAACTCAATGCATTCTCTATGTAGACCTGGGGACCCTTTTAGCTGGTAATAGATTTTTAAAAGGGGGAGATAAAAGCCCAAATGTTTGTGTTAATGATGTAATGATAGGAAGCCTGTTGATATTCCTCTTAGGTTCAGATTCCTCTGAAGTTCTAATTTAGCCTCATAGAGCCTCTTCTTCATTCCCCAATGCTTATCTTGGGGTCATAAACAAAACAGGACTTACTTTACTGAAAGTTTCCTACAGAAAGGCTTAGGCCTCCCACCAACTACAAGCCTTCTGTGCCAAAAATTGTTTGTCTCTTCTGCTTTTAAGTGACTAGTGGCTAAAATGTGATCAAGTAATAGATCCCAGTGGAAGGTCCTTACTCCTCCCATCCCCCACACTCTATCATTCAGTTTTGGTTTCTCCTCTGTCTGTTTTAAGACCCCTTTAGCATTTTTTTTGAGACTAATCAACACATTGAAAAAAAAATCTGATGTTATATATACTGCTCCACATCTATTGACCTTGACCTCTGCAAAGGAGATGGGGAAAGGAGTATATCTTTTCATATCTTTTCTTTGTGGGTGTTCTTTAATATTTAAAAAGGGCCCTTGGGCTCTGAGATTTCTGGGTAACAGTTTAGAATTATGTAAGAAAAACAATTTGACTGTTCATATCCTTTGTCCCTATGATCCCATTAATAATATAATAATAATAATATGAGGGGAGGGGATGCCTTTTATCACTTTTTCTATCTTCCAGATTTTAGCACAATGCTCAGGCCCATTGTAGGTGCTTCATAAGTATTTATTGATTGATTTAAAGACAGAAATAAAGGTCCACTTTATACCAAAGTATTTCCAGCAGCCCCTTGTGTCAGCCTTTTGTGTCCATAAAGACCTGGACATAAGATGGATAGTGGGTGGTCATCAATCAGGGAATAACTGATCAAAAGGGATCTATATGAAAGGAATGGAGTATTAGCAGGCTGTGTGAAATTATAGAATTCAGAAAAACATGGGAACGTTACATACAAGCTAATGTTGAATGAAATGAGCAGAACCAAAACAAACAAACAAACAAATAAACAAACAAAAACAAAAAAACAGATATACACAATGACCATGATATGGCAAATGAAAAGTTCACTCAAAGGAAATCAAACAGTACTAATGAAAAACCAATAATGGTCCCAGAGGATAGAGAATAAAAGACTCCCTTCCTCTTCCCCTTGTGGGGGATGGACTGATTGATTCAGGCAGAATCTTGCAGGTTTTGTCAGAAGGAGTCACTGTCATTTTTTTTTTCTTAGCTGTTTTTGGTTTTGGTTTTTTTGAGGAAGGGCTTAGTTGAAAGTATGAAAGTAATGTATATCCAGAAATTACTGTGATATTTTTTTAAAAGTATCTATATCTCTCCATAAAAATATATTTGTATAAACATAATTGATATATTTAATCATACATAAATATTTTATTAAAATATATCATCTAGGGGCAGCTAGGTGGCACAGTGTATAGAGCACCAACCCTGTAGTCAGGAGAACCTGAGTTCAAATCTGGCCTTAGACACTTAACACTTCCTAGCTGTGTGACCCTGGGCAAGTCACTTAACCCCAAATTGCCTCAGCAAAAAAAAAAAAATATATATATATATATATATATATATATACATATATGGTACATATATACTATCTATATTTAATATTTTTATGTAAATACATATTACATTTATATGAATGTATATTTAAAGTTGCTTGGTTCCTTAAGAAAGTCCAGTTGCAAACTCCAACCTAGTAAACTCTATGGGTTCAACAATTCTACTTCTATGCATGTATCTTTCAGGGGGATTTTTCACTGAAATAGGTTTTCCCACAGTTCCTAAGTTCTCATTAAAATATGTTTCAACAACCAGTGCCAGTGGTTTTTGCCCCAAGATGTCTGACAATGTAGCGAATATAATTGCAATCCTAGGTTCCTGGGGCAGTGTTTCAAGTTTGGTCGAGGAGCTAGAATGTGAAGTGATCCCTTTATTAACCCTGATCCTTGCCTTCTTTTCTCTGCTCAAGCCATTTTTTTCCTTCCAGTATGTAAGCCTACCCACTAGTTAACCTGCCTTCTGTATCCCAGAAAAATATAATCAATTGCTGAGCCAGGTTTCAGCTTGAAGAGAAGCCTGCTTCCAGCCTGGAAGGATTACAGGCTAGCAGAGAGCCTTACCCGTAACATAGTTGCATTACCTTCTTGTTTAATAACTAGGTAACTAATGATCTGGCTTCCCTTGGGCCTGTAGACTGTATATTTTCACATGGATGGGGCAGTAACATTTAGATGTTTGCTTAGAGGTTGTGTAAGAGTGTGGTTTTGTCTATAGGCTTCTGAGACAGGAGGCAGCCCTGGGGCTGGTAACCTGGGGTGTCCTGTCTAGCAGATTACAGTCCCTGGAGACTTTAAGAAGGAGCCTTGATGGGAATAATAGGGTTGGGCTGTGGAATGGAAACATTCAAAGTAACAACTCACTGGCTGTGTCTCAGGTCTGGTCGGCATCCCTGGATGGCTTTTAAAAACTAGTGCCTCTCCCAGAAAAGCAGGATTTCTTTACAAGAACAATCAGGGAGAATGACTGATGTGCTCTGTGGCACCAGCAGGACTGCCTCAGAAAGTGCAGGCTATATCAACTCCCCATTACCTCCTAGGAGGAGCCAACCATACTGATGGTCCATCAGACCCTCCCCCATTCCCCACTGCCAGGGAAAATTTTCTGTTTTTAGCAAAGACTCTCCCAGGCCTTGCCTTTGAGTCTTAACTCAGTTGTCATCCATTTGCATTTTTTTTTTTGCCTTTTTTCATTTCCTCTTGGCTTTATTCTTTTCTTTTTAATGAGTATGGGGGACTGCTCTTACCCCCTTAGTCCCCAAAGAACCCTTTCCCCAAAATGTGTAACAAGAAACAGAAAACTTGGAGGAAGTCACACCTCTGCCAGATGGTAATTTATGACACTGGAAAGCCTGTCTTGTAGGTCTGTGTTCTGGATCCAAAGTCCAAGTGGATCTTGGCTGACAGAGATGGGGTCTCTGAAACATCATCATTGATAGTCAGTCAGTCTCAGGGCTAACATGCATACTCTCTCCCCAGTTTTACTGTTTAGAAATGAGTGATTTGTTTGCCATTGTTTGCATTGCATGCAAATTCCATTTCTGTGCATGCAGTAGCCTCCAAAATAGGGATTAGGTTATGGTAGAAACTCATTTATTTATTGTATATGAATTATCTTTGCTGCTGCTTCAAACAGATTCCAATTATGTGGGGAGCAGCTTTGTTCCCCAACTTTCCAAAGGAACTATGAAAAGATGAATAAGTAGATGGAAGAAAAAAAAATAAAGGTAGATTTTCATGCATATCTAGTTTAGAAAAGGCCTTGCTGAGGATAATAGACTCTCCTACTTAGTCCTTCTGTGGCATTGGGTGACCTGCTCTGGATCTCAGTTTTTTACCCTGTGGAATGAGGGGTTTAGATTCAATGACTGCTCCCCTCCCCTAGTTCATACATTGGATATTTTGAGAGTCCTACAGTAGAGGGGACTGCTTCTATTTAATTTAAGGACCACATATTAAGGTGTCTATTACATTCAAGACTTGGCAAAAGAGACTCAATCACATTTCTGATGTACTTTAGTAACATGAGATACTCATTCATGCCTATTGAAAAAATACCTGCGGAAAAGCTCATTTTCATTAATAAAGATTTACAAATGAAAACATCTCAGAGGCATTATTACCTATACAATTAGCAAAGAAAGAAAGAAAGAAAGCAGACAGCTGAGACCCAGAGTTGGGCAAGCAGGACCAAGGCTCTCTCATACCCTGTGCTTCCACAGAGCTGGATGTTGCACATATGGGTGTGATCTTCAAGGCAGCATCTGGGAGTATAGAGCCCCAAACTAACCATGCCCTTTGACCCAATCATCCACTCTTGAGAACATATCCTAAGGAAATAATTCACAAGAAGACAATGGTCTGTTTAGGCAATGATGGCCAGGCTGATTATGGATAGTCATGTTATGAAATATATTGCTACTAAAAGAAATAATCATGAGGACTGTGCAGAAGTGGAAAGAGGACTAGACTGAGTTAGGCAAAGTGATAGCATAGAATCCTATGATGCATGAGCATATGTAGCACAATTAAGTAGGGTTTGCACCCAGGGAATTTTATATTTTATTTTCTAAGACAAACATTTGTTGAATATTCAGTCATAAAGGATATTGGTTTTATCCAGAAAACTAAAGAAACTGAAATTTTAATTTAAAAAACTATACTTTATTTTCAGTTCTCTCTTTAAAAACAAGACAAAATATCCAATGTTTTTGAGACATTAGGATACCCCATCTGTATACCTATACCTTAATGTCAGGGGTCATGTTTAATTATAATTCTGCAGAAAGGTGATGCAGTCATAAAGATCAGAGGAAGTGATGGATTTTATTATACAACCATTCACTGTTCAACTAATTCATTCTAACCTGGATTTGGAGTATGATTATTGAGAGTCCCCCAACATTAAACTCTGTCTTTGTGAGCTCAGAGTTTTGGCAATGGGTCATGGCTTACAGATTCACTTATTAAAAAAGGATGCATTAATTACCTTCCCATTACAAGGCTCTGTGCTGCACCTTTGTTCTTATCTCTTGTACTGAGGCTTAAATGTAGTTTATTTTGTTGTTGTAAGGTTGACTAAATATAACATTTTACCCAGCTTGAGAAAATGTGGACTTGTGGAGAAAAAGGATTTAAATTCTTGTTGTATGTACAAGGAAATACACCTGCTCACATTAATAACAATTTCTGATATGAGTTCATTTTCATTCATAGGCTCATGTTCTTCCCATAAGTAGGGAAAACCCAAAGCATGAATTTCTCTTGGTAGAGAGTGGGGATAGGATGGGAATAGGGATGGGAAGGTGGGGGGAGAGGGGGGGAGGGAGGGAACTGAGAGAGGCTGGGTGGGAATGGGAGGCCCAGTTTTAAACTTTTCCTCATCTTCAGGAAAATGTTAAATGTTCACTCCCAGGACTTCCCAAGGTCTGACTTTTCTCTTCATTAAGAACTGGAACTGGAACACACTGTTTCCTAAGGAAAAACAAAAATACCCAGCAGTAGGAAATAAAGAATGCACAAGGAAAGAATGACTAACAGCACAAGCCCAGAGCAAAGAATAAACAGAGCTGCCCAGATCCCAGAGCTCTGGGGAAGCTCAAATCCTACTCTTATCTCTCCAAGGAACCTCCCTCCTATAAAGAAGAACCTGAATGCTAAATTATTCTTGGAAATGTTGTAATGATTCATTTATCTTCTATTTTAAAGAAGGAGTATAACCATGTGTTCTCTTCCCTCATATAACATATTTAATTCTTCCAAAGTCTTAGGAAAATAGGTGACAAAAGATCATATTCCACCATAGATACCATAGTTTAGCTATGTGACAAGTCATTTTTAATATCTCTTGATCTCAGTTTCCTCATCTGTAAAATGAAATTTATAATATCTACCTCTCACTTGTGAGGATCAAATGTGTTAATATATGCAAGGTACTAAGTGTCAGGTACTGTGCTAAGTGCTGGGAATACAAATAGAAGCAAGTTTATATTCTAATAGGAGAAAACACTGGATAGAGCACTGGATTTTGAGTCAGGAAAATGTGAGTTCAAACCTTTCCTGAGATCTTAGGTATGTAACTTGAGACAAATCATGTACCCTCTCTTAGGCTCAATCCCTTCAGGGATAAAATTAGGACAACAGTATTTCGCTCACAGAGTTAGGGTGAGATTAATTGAAATTACCTATGTAAATCAAGCTTTAAGGCACTATGCACATGATATGTTATCATTATCATCATATCAGTAATTAAGGGTCTGGAAAGTGTTCTGGACTGGAAAGTCAGAAGGAATGGTATTGGGGTCAGGAGGCAATTGATTAACACACACATACCCCTTCCAGGACTTATAATATTAGTTTGATTACTGTTCCCTGAGCTAGAGTTGGAAAAGAGGAAAAACATGGCCATTTGACCAGGAAGTAAGTTGGTAGGTCTAGATCTGGGGTATATTGATCCCCAATCAGAAGTCCAGTTATTATTATATGACCAAACTAAGGAGATAGTTTTCTGTCATTAATAGGGCAGGTCTTTCTTAACTGAATTCTGATGCATCCCTTAAAAAGGGACAGTCTTGCAGGACAAGAGGCTCACTGATACATTATTGGTGAAGTTATAAATTAATCTAGCTATTTTGGAAAGCAATTTAGAGCTATGTCCCAAAACTTATTGAATTGTGCATATCGTTTGATCCAACCATGTCTACTATTAAATCTATTTGTCCTAGAAAATCAAAGAAAGAGAAAAGGAACCTACATTTGTGGAAGCATTTTTTTTTTTTTTTGTGACAACAAAGAACTGGAAACTAAGGAAGTGCCCATCAATTGTAGAATGACTATATGGTTATAACTACATATAGTATACAAATATAATGGAACACTGTTCTGCTGTAAAAAATGAAAAAAAAAAGACAGTTTCAGAGAAATATAGAAAGACTTGCATGAACTAATGCAAAGGGAAGTGAACAGAACCAAGAGAATGATTTATACTATTAGATCATTATGTAAATCATGCTAGTAAATCAACATTATAAAACAATTTTGAAAGACTTGAGTTCCATTCACTGTAATGATTAGCCATAATTTCAGAGGACAGCTGGTGGAAAAATAATATTAACAAGCTTTTGACAGAGATAATGGATTAATATATAATATAAAATATATACTTTTGAACATGTTAATATAGTAATTGGTTTTGCTTGACTATTCATATTTATTATGAAGTTAATTTTTCTTCTTTTTTTCCCAGTGTATGTTTGAAAAGTGAATGGGAAGATGATAAAGAGAAACATAGATGTTTGATAATTTAAAAATTAATTTTAAAAAATAAAAGGGGGCAACTTCAAATTTATACCTTACATTTGGCCCAATTGTCCTAATTCATGAAGGTCTTTTTAGATCCCATAATCTAAGATGTTAACTCTCCCTCCAAGATTTATCATTAGCTGTGGATACAGAAAATGCTTTCAAAATTTTCATTCAGTTCTGTAGCTTGTTTCTCTGTTTTCTGGCATGCAGAACAGTGGGCAACTGCAGTCTTGTTTCTAGGTCAGAGGGCTGCATCACCCTCTCCTTCCCCTACCTACCTTCTACCCACCCCCCTTTCTAGGGCTCTGAGCTACAGTCGTCTCCCTGCATTTCTCTTTCAGGAGTTCTCCCTTGCCTTTCTGAGATGGGTACATGATGAATATTCTAGAGAGAAGGAATATGACATGCATCTTTCAAGGAGTACATGTATATACTGATTTACCATTTCCCTCATTGGTGCTGTAAGGGCTGTTTAAGGATCACAGCTTCCAGTTGCCCAGCATAGTACAAATGAAGAAATGCTGAATTAATTTTTGACTTAGAAGCCCTGAGTTCAAATCTAAGGTCTGCCTATGTGACCTTGGGCAATGCACTTAATCTCTTTGAGACTTGGTATCCTCTTCTGTAAAATGAGAGGTTTGGATTAGCCTGTCTCTATGGGTCCATTCCTTCTTTAAATCTGTGATCCTATGATTAGATGGCCTCTACATTTCTTTCCAATTCTAACTCATTGATCCTGTAAGCATGTCAGAACTAGCACAAGAAGGTTCGATTGGAATAAAGCCTTGAATCTCCCCTCTTCCCTGAGTCAACATTTTACACTTCTCATTTGGTTGATCCTGACCATCTATTTGCCTTTTCACAGAAAACCTTTGCATTTATGGGAATAAATGCTCTGAGATGATACATGTGAGAAGGCAAATTGAGAGGAAACAGAATGTCTCTAAGAATGTTCTTCTGGACCTAAGTTTTACCTCTGAATAGTTGTAATCATTGGCGAGGCATTTTTAAGCTAAGTTGCAAATAGCCTTTTGTGTGTGAATGGAATGATGAGGACACCCATTTCTGTAGCATTTTAGGGTTTCCAAAGTGCTTTCCACACAAGGGCCCTTTAAGGTAAAAAGTCAACAGGCCCTACTTTTCACCACTTCTTTTGTCTACTTGTATTTGTCTTACTTCCTACCACTTTTGCCAATCATCTTGTACCACTCTCCACTGAGCACATTTTGGCTTAGGGACATATTCTTCATTTGCCTGATGACACCTAAAAATGGACACCATGTTAGCCTTTGTGAATAAGTAGTGGAATTAGTTGCATCCACATTGAATGGGAAAGAATTGGAAAGGAAGGCAGATTTTAAAAAGAGGTTTCAATCTGGAGAAATGGGGAAGTTTGAAGTTACTTATATTAAAACAAATATCAATAAAATGTTATTAAGAATAGAAAAAAGGAAAGATTTTTTTTCCCAGATTAAGCCACTATTTTACATGAAGTCACCTTGGACAAACTAACCTCTCTGGGCCTCAGTTTGCTAATATATAAAATGTCAGGGTTTGATTAGGTGACCCCCTAAATTCCCTTCTACTTCTTAATCTGTGACATTTGAAACTATAAACCTTCTGGCAGCCTAACTGTAGAAACCGGACATGTGTACAATTCCTGACATCTATAGTCACAAATAGGACTTAAAATGTGGGCGTCAGGTTAGGTTCAAAGAGATGTAGATCATACAGATTTATTTTTAGTTATGCCCTCAAATCCTAGTTTGATTGCTGGGAAAAATCATGTGCTGGCCACAAGTTTATTTTTATCTGATTGCTGAAAAAAATTTTTTAAATTCTGAAAGAGGCAGTCTAAATGACATGTAAAAGAGAGATGGCACTTTTCTGTGAAGCACCCAGGAAAGGACCTGAAGAATGTCAGGATTAGTAGATACTGGTGGGATTAAGACTTCTTAGTTCCAATTTCCCTGCTCTTGTGATTAAGGTATGGATATAATTTCTCTTCTTTCATTGATTCTAAATAAAGTCAGTAAAACCCCAGAGAGGGAGAGTCACAAGGCCAGGAAGGGGGTTCAGTGGGCCAGATTGTGTGTTCCACCTGTAGCAAAGGCCATCTTTTAACTGCACAGGGACTAAACCTCACCCCTTCTCCCTGGCTGACCCTAACCTAACAGGAGCCCTGATACCAACCTGGCCCCAAGCTATATTTTAGATCCTAACCTTGTCATTAACCTAACCTCTAATTCTAAACTTGATTCTAGCCCTAACCTTATCCTTGACTCTGGCCTTGTCATTTACTCTACAAAATCCATCTAATTCAACTTTCTCTCCCACATGAGGAAGGGGAGTCGCAGAGAGCACAAGACTTGCCCTATGTGGCACAGCATGCAAATATGGCTGTTTAATTCTCTTATCTCCTACACCACCCTAGGCTTGGAATTAATTTTAGGAAAAAGAGTTTTTGAAACAGTTGCTATTTTTGTGTTTTGTAAACATAGAAACATGAAAGTATGAGCTGTTATCAGGACAGGGTAATGGAGCGTTTGGATGCTGAAGAAATGTGGGATTGATGTGGGAAAGTGCCATTTTCCAGAGTTTTCCTGCAGGGTCTTTACTGCATAGGGAGCTCTGTGGAACTCTGTGATGGTCCTATGACACACTAGAATATTCCTTTTCCTATTTGTAGCATTGTATTCCCTGGGGCTCAGCATTAAATGCAGAAAATTTTAAAACATCAAAGCCAAAAATGACAGGAAAAGTTAATGATGAATGTTGGAGGGGTTGTGGGAGGGCTGGGACACTGATGCATTGTTGGTGGAGCTGTGAACGGATACAGCCATTCTGGAGAACAATTTGGAGCTATGCTCAAAAAGTTATCAAACTGTGCATACCCTTTGACCCAGCAGCATTTCTATTGGGCTTATATCCCAAAGAAATCATAAAGAAAGGAAAAGGCCCCACATGTGCAAGAATGTTTGTGGCAGCCCTTTTTGTGGTGGCTAGAAACTGGAAATTGAATAGATGCCCTTCAATTGGAGAATGGCTGAATAAATTATGGTATATGAATGTTATGGAATATTATTGTTCTGTAAGAAATGACCAGCAAGATGATTTCAGAGAGGCCTGGAGAGACTTACATGAACTGATGCTGAGTGAAATGAGCAGAACCAGGAGATCATTATACACGGCAACAACAGTACTATATGACAATTAATTCTGATGGACATGGCTCTCTTCAACAATGATATGTTTCAAACCACCTCCAATTGTTCACTGAAGAAAGCCATATACACCCAGAGAGAGGGATGCGAAATGTGGACCACAACATAACATCCTCATACTCCTTGACTGATGTTTGCTTACATTGTGTTTCCTTTATCTGATATATCGTTTCTGCAGATAAGATTTTTCTTGCACAACAATGATAAGTTTGGAAATATGTATACATATATTCGATTTGCCAATATTTTAACATAATTAACATGTAGTGGATATCCTGCCATCTAGGGGAGGGGTGGGGAGTTGGGGGGAAAAATTTGTAACGGAAAGCTATGTAAGGGTTATTGTTGAAGAATTACCCACACATATGTTATGCAAATAAAAAAAAAACATCAAAGCCAGGTGAGCCACCAGAGATCATGTGATGGATTCCTTCAGCAGTCATTCTTCTGTCATTCATCTGACCAAGTCTATACTTCTTCAGTTGTCATTCCTTCATTCATTCATTTGATCAACTCTACACTCCTTTAGCAATCATTCCTTCATTTGACCAACTCTGATTAAGTGTCTACTATAGCCAGAAGACTGTTCTGAGAGAGATAGTACATATCTCAGATAATACTCAGCCCTCACTGGAGCAGTTGGGAAGTAATGTGTCAGAACTGGAGTCAGGAAGACTTATTGTCATGAGTTCAAATCTGGTCTTAGACACTTCCTAACTGTGAGACCCTGATCAAGTCACTGAACTTATTTCAGTTTCATCATTTGGAGAAGGAAATGGCAATCCACTTACTCCAGTATCTTTGCTAAGAAAACCTCCATATTCCAGGTAGAGGCAATAACAACCTGGATAAGGATATTGGGATTGGGAATAGAGAAGAGAGGACTAATGAGTAAGAGGCTGTCAAGAAAGCATTGTCAAAATAGCCCATCCATTCTTTTTACAGAGGAGGAAACCACAGAACACCTTGAGTGTTTGGAAGGTTAATCAGGTAAAAATTAAAAACAAAACAAAACAAACAAAAAAAAACCTAAATCAAATGGTAGGCCTCCAGAAGTATATATTTAGTCTCCTCTGGGCCCTGAGTCCATAGTTTTTAAGCTTTCCACAGCTTGGTTGGCTCTAATCACTGGAATACAGTCAATTATTGATATTGGTTCAGAATCAAAACTCTCCCCTCTAACAATACAAGAAACAGGAAAAGAAATCCTGACTGAAAGGCAGAAAATGAGAATTCTAGTCCTGGGCTGGTCAGTAACTCACCATGTAGTTTTAGACCAATCATTCCCCCTTCTCTCTGCCCTCTACAAAATAAAAGAAAAGGACTCATTGATATGTAAGATCCCTGATTTAACAACAATCATGGTAGAAAGTATGGTTACTTTCTTGGAGGCCATTTCCAAACAGGAGAATGGTCATGTTTTCTGCACTTCCTTTGAAATGAAATATTTAGTAAACCACTTAGCAGAGTGTCTGGCACATAGCAGCTACTTAAAAATGCTTCTCTTTTCCTTCCTCCATTCTCTTCCTTGGAACAAGAACTACTCCCTACTTTTCTGAATTTCCTTCTTTTTTTTTCTCCCTCACATAGAAAGGCATTGGTGGTACAATAGATGGAGCACTAATCCTGGAGTTAGTAGGACCTACCAAAGTTCAAATCTGGCCTCAGATAATTTCTAGCTGTATGACCCTGGGCAAGTCACATAATCTCTATTGCCTCTGCAAGGAAGGATGGAAAGAAGGAAGGAGCAATAGAGGGAGGGAAGGAGGAAGGGAGAAAAAGGAAAAAAGAAGGAAAAGAAAAGGAAGGAAGGGAGGGAGGAAGAAGAGAAGAGAAAAAGGAAAAGAAGAAAGAGTATCCTTTCCCTTATTCAGTAGGGAATCCAAGACTCATGACTTTTCCCTTTTATTTTATTTATTTATTTATTTTTTTACCACTGACGGGAAATTTATTAAAGTTTCTTCTAGGTCATAGGACTTTAGAGGCCTAGGAATAGAAATGGAGAGCCAGGAGTATCATGATACTTCCTTGTTACTTATGATGCAGACAAATCACCTCCCCTCTCTCTGAAATGAGGGGATTGTAAGAGATGACCTTCAGAGAGCCTTTTCCCACTCTGATGTTCTGGAATTCCTTTGGTCTCTCTATTAATGCTATATCTGAACATTCTACCAAGTGGCTGGGAAATACTCATCAGTTTATCATTGTCCTTTGTATTCAGAATTACAATGATACCCTTTCAGTGGTGAATGTTGCTTTAGGATCTTTGCCTCAGTTTATCCCTTTGCCCTTCTCCTATGGAAACTGTTGGCTCACATCTAAGTAACACTTGGAGTTTCCAAAATGCTTTGCTCACTATACTCCTATTGAAATAAGTGAATATTTAACATGACTTTTATGTGTATTACTCTTTTTACAAATGAGTAAACTGAGCTCTAAAGAGGAGAAATGATCTTCCTATTACACAGTTAATAAAGTCTGTGTGAGCCAGACCTCTGACATTCTTTTTACTTCATAACAGCATATCAATATCACAAGAACAATAATAACAACAATAATAACTGACATGTGTAGTTCTTTGTGACATTTTATAATTTGAGAGACGTAGTTTTGGGGTAATTAATTATTTTATTAATAATGCTAGCATATGGATATAAAATAGATCAGTGACACTCTCAAATGACAAAGACAATCATGGTAGTGGGCTTACAATTTATATGCCCTTGGAAGAGAGGGTATTCCTGAGAGTAGCAATCAACTCTGATTAGTTAACAATTAATGAGAGAAAAGAAATATACAGTGAGAAGTGGGCCTATTCTAATGAGGGACTGGGGAAGTGTGACTATCATTATGTCATTTACTTCTAATATTGCCTAGCCTTGAACAATCTAATCTGAAAATTTTATCCCTACCCATACCTGTGTAGAACACAATGGACTGATGATCTAAGATGGATAAATAGTTGGGATCTAATGAGATTGAGGAAAAAGTTAATTCAGCAATGTTCTTCAGATACTGAACAACCTACAGATTTCTGGGGGGAAAATGCTAGTCTTAATTCAATGATTGACTATTAATATGGAGGAGAAATAATCATTTTCTTAGCTTCAATATTTACAAAGCACTTTACATATATTATTTCATTTGATCTTCACTAAAGCAATGTGAACAAGGTGCTTTTATTGTCCCCATTTTGCAGATGAGGAAACTAGGGCTCACAAAAGCTTGGTACATTAGAAAGAATACTTGCTAGGGAGACAGCGGATATGGGATCCCATCCTGACTTTGATGCTTACTGCCTATGTGATATTAGATTGTAAGCTTCTCTAGGCTGGGTCAGGGACTATCTTTTACCCTTCTTTGTATTCTTGGTACTTAACACAATGCCTGACACATAGTAGGTGTATAATAACTGAGTAACTGACATAAGGCTAATCAATCACATAGTAGGTGTTTAAAAGTTAACTGACATTGGGCAAGTCAATCCATAATAATAGGTATTTATTAGCTTACTGATATTGGGCTAATCAATCAGTCTTCCTGGTCCTCACTTTATTCACTTGTAAAAAACTTTGTCTAAATGACTTTTAGTTCTACATCAACCAGATTAGATGCTCATCCAATACATGTTTGGGGTGGGATTTGATTCCAAGTCCAAAGCTCTGTCTTCCATACCAAGGTGCCTCTCTAACTTCCCTTAGTTCAAAGACTGAAAATGCTCAAGGATAAACTGACCTTTGATTCTGTCAATTACTTTGGGCTTCTTGATATTTCTCCTCCCTTGGCTTTCTTTGTCCATTTTCCTAAACCAGTCCTGACATGCTTAGAATTAGAACCAGACTATCAGAGCTGGGAGGGACCAGATGGAGCATCTCATTCAGCTACTTCATTCTGCAGAAAAGAAAACTGGAGGTATAAGGGGGAAGATGACTTGTCCAAGTTCACTTGACAAGTTAGTTCTACAGCAAGGCTTGGAATACAGGTCAGACTCCTCGTTCCCCCCCACCCCAATCCCCCTGCCCTGCCTTCCCACAGTATGGTGCTCTCCATTCCCTGCTTCCCCATAATCTCTTAGAGATCCCCTGAATGGGACATTTCAGTTCATTTGAAATGTGCATTTACTACTCACATGTTGCTTTTGTTAAACTCAACTAAGAGCACTTTTTTTTTAAGGGAAAACAGAGACACAGACAGAGCAGAGCCAAACAGCCATTTGAGAATTAAAGCTTATTTTTCGTTTGTTTGCAATTAAGCAGCAATAACTTTTAAAGCTTGTGTGGGGATAAGGGAGGGCAAGAGAGGGGAAATCAGAGAAGGAGAAGATGGATGGTGGGGTTTCTTTAGTCAGATGAGAGAAAAGTAAGGATGAAGTCCCTCAGAATGTAGCAATGGGAGGAGGAGGGAGCCAGAAAGTTAAGTTCTCTTGGGGTTCTTTTGCCAGGGGGACACTTAATCAGGCTCCTGCTGAAGAGCTGAGTGGGTAGCTCCAGATGTTTGAATTGCCCATTCAAACATTGCTCGCACTGAGGGTTGGGGGCACAAAAGCCACAATGATGGCACCAGGACAGAAAGACTTTCTGTAAAGTGGATCCACTCCAACTGTTGCAAGGAACAAAGTAGACACAATTCCTTTCCAAAGGGTGACTGGACAGCCATTACAGGGACTGACATTTTTAATCCCTTCTGGCATTTACTTTGGAAGCCTGAAGAACCAAAGCTTTCCCACCTCTAGCCTCACCTTCCAGGGAGGTTTCCTCCCTTGCTAGGAGTATTGTTATCAGTTTGGAAGCCAGTGTAAACTCCTCCTTCTCACCTGGGCCTTCAGCAGTGATTCTTTGAGATCCCTCTCCCAGGCAGAGAACAGAACATCTGAGCCTCCTCTGGAGCCTGGAAGATGCCCATGTGGGTGAAAGCTATCCTTTTCCTAATGTATCCACTTTTCTTGCCTGAGAGGCTAAGTCCAAAGGTGACTGGTTCTGGGATTCCTTGGGGTCTTGATCATTCTAAGAAAGGACTAGAATTGAATTCAATAGAATTGAATAAAAAAACTAGCATGGGACTTTGTACATAGTAGGGATTTAATTTATTGTTTTTTTTTGGGGGGGGAGAATCCTTAAATTTACTGTTTCTCAGAGACTCCTGTAGCCAGCCTTTCTCCTTATCCCACTAGGTTACCTTGACCTCCTCTTTGAGCCCTCTCTGAGCTTCATTTTTCTCATTTGTAAAATGAGAGGATCATATTAGCCCTCCACTAACCCTTCATTCAGCATCAAGATTCTATCAGTCTAGGATTCCAGGGGTTCTTCTCTCTCCAAAGTCGCATATCTTTGAATTCAATCCATGGTCCAAGGCTAGAATCTGAATCAAACTTATGTGCAGGTTTCGAAATAGACTACAATGAAGTTTCTGCTATATCCTACCTTGCTATGATACAGTCATTTGATCTTCTTGTTATTAGGGTGCAATTGGAGGCTGTCATCTAGGACAGGGCTTCTTATACTTACTCCATTTGCGATCCTTTTCATCTGAGGAATTTTTACATGACTCCAGACACATAGGTATTTAAAGTAGCTATACAAATTAATCATTTACTGAGAATAAACCATAATTTTATGACCCCTACATTCACTTATGAGACTCCATATTGGATTGCAACCCACAATGTAAGAAGCTGGGATTTAAGATACTAAAACTGTGACCATACAGGAAATAGAACCTCAGAAGTGTAGTATAGGGGAAAGGATGGTGAATAGAAGTCAGAGGATCTGGATTCAAATCTTTTTTCTGCTTCTTCCTACCCATATGAGTTTCTGGCCTCAGCTTCCACATTTGTAAATTGATGACCTCTGAGCTCTGTCTGCCTCAGAATCTGTGATGCTATGATTTTTTCCTCCCTCCATTCTGCCTCTTCTGTGATGGCTTCTCTGGGTAAAACCTGGGTCTCTACCAGACTTTAATGGGCTCACCTAAATCTAAAACAATAGCTCACTAGCTCCTACCTTGATTTCATGCCATCGAATCTAACTCTTCCAGTGTTGGAATAGACTTTAGAACATAGAGTGTTAGAACTGGAAATGTTTTTAAAACACAGAATGTCAGAGCTTCAGGGGATTTTAAAACATAATGTTAGAGCTGTAGGCAGATCCTGAGACTTAAAATGGTCCTTAGAAATCCTCCAGCCCCTAGCTTCTTAAACTGTATTTTGCAACCTCATGTGGGCTCTCATAAATAAATGTGGGGTTGCAAAATTAAGATTTGTTATCAGTAAATGTTTGATTGGTGTACCTATTTTATATACCTATATACCCAGGGTCATGTAAAAAATTTTGAGAGAAAAGGAGTCGTCAGTAGGAAAAAGTTTTAAAAGACCTGCTCTTACCCAACACCTCATTTTACAAAAACTGACATTACCAGAATATCACAACAAAGCACTATTTATGTATTTACATGATCCATTTGAGTCTCAACAACAATACTGAAAGGTAGGTGACTATAGGTATTATAATCCCCATTTTGCAGATGAAAAAACTGAGGCACAAATAATTAATTTTTCTTACATCATCCAGAAAAGCAAAATCCAAAGGGAGATGTTTGTCAGCATTTATTAAATGTTTACTGTGTACCAGGCATTGTGTTTAATGTAGGGATTCAAAGGGGGGGAGGAAAGAAAAAAAGAAAGAAAGAAAAAAAATGACAACCAGGATGACAAAGCTAGTTAATAGCTAATTTGAGGCTCAAACTCAGATTTCCTGATTCTCTGGCCAAGTCTCTTTCCATTGTACCACTCAATCTTTGCCCATCAGCCCCTGTAGCTAAGGAGAAATTGCAAGCCTTATTAAGGCCTGATCTGCATGTTTTACACTGTGTTACCCACATGGTGGGTTATATAAATATTTCAAATGTAGTTTCACAAATACTTGTGAGATTTAAAAACAGCTGCTGTGTAGTCCTCCCCTCATCTCACAATTCCAATAGAACAGATGGCAATAGGCTCCATCAGCTGTTTCTCAAATATATGGTAGTAACAAGAAGCCAGAGATATCATGATATTGGTCAAATAAGTGACCTTGAAGTCAGGGAGACCTGGACACAACTACCTCTGCCTTATAGTGGCTGGGTGACCCTGAACAAATCACTTCATCTCACAATGTTCCCAAAAAACATACTAAAAAGACAAGCTTCACTGTGTCCAAAAGGCTATAAAGCTGTGCATACTCATGGATCCAGCAATACTACTATTAGGTCAATCTCCCAAGAGATCAAAGGAAAAGGAAAAGGACCCACAGTTACAAAAATATCTACAATTAAGTCTTTTTGTGGTGGCAGAGAATTGGAAATTGAGGAAATAGATACCCACCAATTGGGGAATGACTAAACAAATTGTCATAAGTGATGGAATACTACTAAGTTATAAGAAATAATGAGCAAGATGCCTTCAGAAATACCTGGAAAGACTTATATGAACTAATGTAAATGAAATGAGTAGAACCAGGAGAACATCGTACACAGTAACAGCAATATTATAACAATAATCAGCTATGAATGACTTAGCTTTAGAGTGATCCTATAGATTCTAAAAGACTTATGACAAAAAATGGTGTCTACCTCCAGAGGAAGAACCAATACAGTCTGAATGAATATTGAAACTTTTTTAAAACTTTCCTTATTATTCCTATTATTTTTGGTCTGTATTTTCTATTATAGTGAGTGATAGAGAAATGTTTTACATGACAACACATGTATAATCTACAGCAAATTGCTTGCCTTCTCAAGGAAAGGGGAGAAGAGAAAGGGCCAGGATTTAGAGCCCAATTTTTTTAATTAATATTAAAATTTTTTATTTTACACATAATTGAGAAAATATTAAATGAAAAAGGAAGGTAAGTTGCAGAGCAGTTGATCATCTGAATTGGTAGAACTGTCCATGGAATTCTCTATGCCAGTGAATTCTAAGGTCCAATTCCCTCAAATCTCCAAACACCCCAAATCCACAGGAATGTTCTTGTGATAGAAAGTGGCCAGGCCCTGGGGCAATAGGAAAATGAGGAAACTGGAACAGAGACCTTGCATGTCTCTCCTGTGGTACCTCAGAAGTTGCTGCCCACTGGATAAAACCATACAGAGGACTGGACAGAGCATCTGGGCACCACCCAAGATGAATCTGCTTCTCATTGCACAGACAAATAGTTGGATTGTTGCGGGGGGGAGCAGCTCAGAAGCACTATGGTTTCAACAACAATTCTTTAACGCATATGCCCAGTGGAGGTCTTATGAAAATATTTTATGTGGAAAAACCCCAGGAGTATAACATGCACACTCTGAGACAGCAAAATACAATTTGAGAATGCAGCAGGGTTTTTCCTCAGTAATGATGCTAGTGAGGAATGACATTGAATCATCAGTAAAAGCTGCTTGAGGTCCCAAAGATCGTGGCATCCAGAATATTAGAATCATGGGATTTTAGAGCTAGAAAGGACCTTAGGGATTATCTGTTCAAATTAAGAAGTCACAAGCATTTTATTAAGCACTTACTAAGGATCAGCTAGTATACTAAGCTCTGGAAATACAAATATAAGCAAAATGGCAGTCCTTGTACTCAAGGAGCTTAAATTCTTTTTTTTTCTTTTTTTTTTTTATTAAAGCTTTTTATTTGTATAACATATGTATGGGTAGTTCCCCAGCATTGATCTTTACAAAGCTTTCCATTACCAATTTTACCCCCAGTCCCCTCCCCTCCCCTAGATGGCAAGAAGTCCACTACATGTTAATAATGTTGAAATGCTTGACAAGTTATGCAAGAAAAATCCGATCTACAAGAAAAAAAGAAAATCAGAGAAAGGCAATACAGTGCAAGCAAATATCAATAGAGATCGTGAAAATGTTACGTTGTAGTCCATATTTCATATCCCTCTCTCTGGGTGTATATGGTTTTCTTCAGTGAACAATTGGAACTGGTTTGAGACAATTCTTTGTTGCAGAGAGCCATGTCCATCAGAATTGATTATCATGTAATACTGTTGTTGCTGTGTATGATGATCTCCTGGTTCTGCTCATTTCACTCAGCATCAGTTCATGCAAGTCTCTCTAGGCCTCTCTGAAATTGTCCTGCTGGTCGTTTCTTACAGAGCAATAATATTCCATAACATTCATATACCATAATTTATTCAGCCACTCTCTAATTGATGGGCATCCCTTCAGTTTCCAGTTTCTAGCCACTACAAAAAGGGCTGCCACAAACATTCTTGCACATGTAGGTCCCTTTCCCAAGGAGCTTAAATTCTAAAGGGAAAGATAGCACATAAAAGGGGGGGAGGGAAAAGAGAGGGGGATGGGGAGAGCAGGGAGAAGGTACACATAGAAGTGTGGTGGCAGAATATGGACAATCAGGAAGGGGTCCAGGAATTATGTTCTTCAAAATAAAGGTTCCAGAAAGAACTATTTTCTTTTACATGTGATAAAACTGAGTTTCAGGGAAAGGAAATGATTTACCCAAAAGATAGAAAACAAATGGCAAAGACAGAAAAGAAAAAAAAAATGAGTAAGACTTCTGGCCTTTGAGAAATTCACAGGCTAGAAGGTAAAGTCTACAGAGCTCTTGTCAGAATCATGCTTTTAAGTGCATTAAACAAAATGCACAAGATTATAAAGGAAATATAACATATTGAAATAGAGTAATCAAATGTTCTTTTAAAAAAAATTTCAGGGGGGCAGCTAGGTGGCGCAGTGGATAGAGCACCAGCCCTGAAGTCAGGAGGACCTGAGTTCAAATCTGGTCTCAGACACGTAACAGCTGTGTGACCCTGGGCAAGTCACTTAACCCCAATTGCCTCAGCAAAAAAAAAAAAAAAAAAAAAAAATTTCAGGAACCCCCAATTAAAGACTCTTGCTAGACTGAATGTCCAACACTTGTAATTCATTACTATATATACATACGTCTTTTTATATGTATGTAGTATTCTCTAGGAAAGTTGATTGGAGGGGAACTTGATATTATTCTGTTTTTGTTTTTGGTAAGGCGGTTAGGGTTAAGTGACTTGTCCAGGGTCACATAGCTAGGAAATGTTAAGTGTCTGAGATCAAATTTGAGCTCAAGTCCTTCTGACTCTAGGGCCCATGCTCTATCTACAGCATCATCTAGATATCCTTTGATATTATTCCATTAGAATCACAGATTCAGAATTTTTTACATTTAATATTTTATTTTCCCCCAATTACATGTAAAAACAATGTTTAACTTTTTTTTTTGAGTTGCAAATTCTCTCCTTCCCTCTATCTTCTTGTACCCTCATTAAAAAGACAAGCAATTTGATATAGGTTATACACCTCAGAGTATTTTAAAATAGATTTTATTTGCATAGTCCCTTCCAGTTGCTTATTACTTTTCTAGGTTTCTATTGATTCCTGTGTTTGTATTTCAAAATATCTACTCAGTTCTAGTATTTTCATGAGGAATGTTTGAAAGTCTTTTATTTCTTATAAAAGTCCATGCTTTTAGCTGTAGGATTATACTCAGTCTTGCAGGGTAAATTATTCTAATTTGTAAACCTTTATCTTTTGCCTTTTGGAATATCAAAATTGTGGGAACTGGACCTATAATTTCATTGCTTTAGGGACTATTAGATGAAGAAACTCACTACCAATGTCAGTATCCTCTCCACAACTTAGAGCCTTAAAGGAATGTCTAGCACACTAAGAAAAGTTTAAGGGATTTTCTCAGGGTCATACAGACAATAGCTGATATGTAGCAGAGGTAAATCTTGAACCCACTTTTCCTGACTTTGAGAGCTTTTCTTTATCCACTATGCACATTGTTTTCCATTTTTATAGTAGCAGAAACTACCCAATATTGTGTGATCGTCTTCATATTTTTATATTCTTGAACTCTCTTTTTCTGGATGTTTGAAGTATTTTTTTTTTGACCTAGAAGCCTTAAATTTTGAATTACATTCCTAGAAGCTTTCATTTGAGGGTTTATTTTGAGAAATGATTGGTGAATTCTTTTTCATTTTGCCCTCTATTTCTAATATGCCATTATTTTTTTTTCCTTAATGATTTTTTGAAATATACTATCCAAGGTTTTTGCTTAGTAGTGGTTTTTAGTGGGGCTGATGATTCTCATGTTATCTCTCCCTGATCTGTTTTCAAAGTCAGTTTTTTAAAATAATAAACATCTTAAATTTTCTTTTTATTTTTCAGTCTTTTAATTGTATTCAATTACATCTTTTTATTTCATGGAATCTGTTTGTTCTGTTCTAGTTTTCAAGGAGCCCGTTATTTTGGTAACATTTTCTACCTCCTATTTCAAGCTATTTTTTCTCCTTTTTGTTTTTGTTGCCTGGAATCTTATTTCACTTATAATTTTATATTGTACCTCTTGCTTTTTTCCTCCTTGGTCCTTTTATAGTCCTCATGATCAAATCATTTTCCTCCTTGAAGCTCTGCTTATAATTATATTCCTTGAGTGTTTTTTGACTCATGTTATTTTGTTATAATATTCAATGTCTTCTGTTTACTCATCTCTCAAGTCTCAGTTCATGATTCAATACTTTTTGCCAGGGTCATACCTCCAAACCACACTGCTGAATAAAATAATTAGTTTGTCTGGTTCTAAACTCAATTACTGGCAGATTTGAGTCCCTTCTCTTGCCTCCCGATCTGGACCATACAAGTTCAGAGTTCATTCAGTCTTCAGGCTCTCTGTAACATTTCGGATCAGATTGCTATAGATGTATGGTTGCCAGAAGCATCTCTGTTAGAATATTGCAAGTTCCTAATTCCATATCCATGGCCAAATTGTCACAGATTTTTAAGGTTTCTGGCTTCCCTTCCCAATCACTCTGGATTTCCTTTCCCTAAACCCCAAAGTATAGATTTCCAAGTATCCTTGGAGTGTTTCTGGCATAAGTATTGGTAGATTTCTAGCTGCCTTGTTTACGTGTTGCTTGTGTTGGCTTCCTTGGTAGAAGAAACTTGCAGGCTTCTGGCTGTCTTGGGCTTGAAGATGATACTTACTGATAATTCTCTTTGGATTTTTTTATCAGAATTCAGTATGAGGCTATTTTTAGATTTTTTTCTCCCTATTAGCATATCTGGATTCCTTTCTAACCTTTAACCAGAAATCTGAGGGGAGAGATTTAGTATCAAATTCAAAGAACAATTAATAGCCCAATTTAAGTCCTCTGTTCAAAAGGAGTCATCCTCAAAAAAGTTTGTCTTCTCCTCTCTGAGCTGATAGGAATTCCTATTCCCCAAGGTCACCCAGGGAGTCAGTTTCAGAAAGAAAGCCCAAGATTCCTTAAGTCAAGTGCTTTTAAGAGGCTGTTAGAAGTCATCACAGGTAGCTAGTGGATAAAATACTAGCCTGAAGTCAGGAAGACTCCTCTTCCTGAGTTCAAATGTGGCTAGCTGTGTGATCCTGGGCAAGTGACTTAACTTAGTTTGCCTTAGTTTCCTCACTTGTAAAATGAGCTGGAGAAGGAAATAGAAAACTGTTTCAGTATCTTTGCCAAGAAAACTCCATATTGGGTCACAAAGAGGAAGGCATGACTGAAAATGACTTAAGTAACAAAAGGATTCATTGTTTAACTGTTAATTCTTTGATCCAGCTAATATTTACCTCAACGCTACCCTTCACTCATCACCGCCCACTTCTATGTCTCCTTAAGAATTTCTAGTCAGTATTCATTTCCTAAACACCCTTCTCACTTGGGGCAAACAGGCAATAGAAAGGGTAGCAGCCTAGAAAAAGAGAATTTCAGGAGGGCTCTCTCAGGTTCTTGCCAAATTCCACACATGCAGAGTTTTCCAGTGTAAGCAAGGATAGGTAACTAAGGATAAATATCTAAGAATGGCATTGATTTGTAAGAATAGTTACTAGCAATCAGAAAGCTAATGCTAACAACATAACAGCCTTTTTCATCCTAATTTGTTGGATAAAATAAAACAAGGGAGGTATGATTCCACTGTTTATTTAGGGTAGATTGGGAAATAGGAATAGATGGTAGGGGGAAAAGTAGCACTACTCAGTTTCTATAATGAAACAAATTGACTTATTTCTCTGTGAAGAAGAAATTTTCAGACTAGAAAAGCTAGAATAAATAAATGTAGTTCAAAGGAAATTGAAGACCAAGACAAGTGAAGAGATGACAGAAGCTACTCTAGGTGAGTTCAAAATGCCTGGCATCTATGAATAGCACCCCAGAGTACTTAGTGGATGTACAAATAGGATGGTAGAACTATGGTCAGAATTTTCTTGAATGTGGAGTATATAGCATAGTTTCCAGAAGACTGGAGATGGTCAGTCTTCTGCCATTTTATAACTTCTCCCTCTCTTTGATGTAATCTGTTCCTTTGGAATAAGGTTTATACTTTCTCTTAAACCCTCTGTGTTCAAGGGTACTGAGACTTGTTTTAGAGAAGGTGCCAACATGAACTGGTAGACAGTTTCCTTATCCAGAAGTTTTCTATACCAATAAAATTATAGAAAATGTCCCTACCCTTGTTATTTCTCAGTCAAGTTACTCCATCTCCCAACTCGAGAAATATCCCCTTGCTGTCACCCATTCCTGGAATGTTCCCATCCTCATCTCATCTTCTGGTCTCCTATCAAGTCCTAACTCAAATCCCACTTGCCACAAGAAAACATTTTCACTCCTTATTAAAGCTAGTACCTTTCCTCTGTTGATTATTTCTAATTTATTCTTTATTTATTTTTGTTTTCCATAGTTCCTCTTCCTTTCCCCCTCTCCATTTTCAGTTTAAGGCCCTTTTTCATATCCATAGATTTCTGAGCTTACATGCTTTTACTTAGTTTTAATAGAGACATGCCATTCGTAATCTTTTGAAACTTGTATTTAAAAGAGAATGAAGAGCATCCTTAATAGAGGAGATTGACTTCCCCTGTGTAGTCAGCTCTTATCTTTTGGATGCAGAGAGAAATTCAGGCTCTTACACATAGACCTTTTTCTAACCTCTAATATTCATAACATTTCCTTGACAATGCAGCCTGCTGAAATTCATCCAGAAATGTGCCCGAAGTTCAGCTACTTTTGAGTTCCAAAAGAACAGTCCTGCTATCTGAGCCAAGCCAGCTGCTGTGGGGTGAAGCACAAGAGCTCATCTAAGTGAGCCACATATCTCAAATAATCTTAAATTTCTAAAGCAATATGTAAGGCAGAGCTGAGATTATCATTATAGAATTCTAGAGAACTTTGAGATCTTAACAAATCAAACTCTCTAGAGTGTGCCTTACACAGAGAAGGCTCATGACTTTGAATCTTGGTTTTAGATCAATCTTTTTTTTTTCAATCTAATTCAACAAGCATTTATTAAATGCTTGCTGTATGCCAGGCACTCAGATAGGTGCTGGTGATACTTATAGCATAGAAATGTTTATACCAAAGCCCAACAGGAATGTATTAGCTGCTGTTGTTGTTCAGTCATTTCAGTTATCTCTAAGTCTTCATGACCTTATTTGAGGTTTTCTTGGCAAAGATACTGGAGTGGTTTGCCATTTCTTTCTCCAGCTCATTTTACAGATGAGCAAACTGAGGCAAACAGAGTTAAGTATCTGAGGCCATATTTGAGCTCAGAAAGATGAGTCTTCCCAACTCCAGGCCACGTATTCTATTTATTGTATCATCTAGCTGCCCTAATATGACAGTATAAAAGGCCCTAATTTTGGAGAGAGAAAAAATTTGAAATCATATACCTTCAGCCTTTGATGGCTGTCTAAGTAGTAATGAGAAATTCTTGGGAGAATTTTTCAAAAATTATAGTAAGTAATTTTAGTGCTTCCACTTACATTCTTTCACTTGAAATAATCATAATAATAGTAGTAATATAATAAAATAACAATTATAACTCACATTTGTATAGTATTTTGAGGATTACAAAGCATGTTTTTTAAACTACATATGAGTTGCTGTTGCATGTATAGGTAATTTCTTTGTTCAAGAAGATAGGGAGCAAGGTGACAATGAAAAGCATGGTAATCCCCCAGTTACCAACTGATTAATCCACTTCTGGAGTTAAGGAAAAACACTTTGGTATTAGAATAAGTAGACTATTCAGTGAAATATATATATATATGTACATATATATATATATATTAATAGCTCTGTTGTGTAAAAATCTTTGCTAATAATGTTCTTTCATTAGTGTTTCTTGGTAACCAGTCCAGCTTTAGGAGACATTAGAGATTTTATGTAGCAAGACCTAATTTTGCTCTTTTAGAGCAAGGCTGGCTACATATTCTAAGGTTCTAAAGATACCCCTGAGGAGTAATTTGGGATGTCTTTTCTCTAATACTTTGCTTCAAGCCTCTATTCTGATGTGGTTTCTTCTGGAACTTTGCTCCTTGGGAAAGGTGGTCTCAGATTTAACACAGCTTTTATATGGCATTCACCCCACCAAATGCACTTCCCAACATAGGTTGGCTGATGGATGGATGAGTCTGCATCTCTGCTATTATGGACTGAGTTAAGTAGATCACTTGAGACTTCCTTCAGCTCTGGCTTTCAGGAAATTTTATCATGGACCCTAGCTCCTGGACTTTTGGTACAGCTGGCTCTCCAAAATTTTTAAAGTTTACAAGTTCATAACCATCTCCAAACTCCTCCACCTCAAAGCAAGAAAGAATGGCTACCACAAAAACAAAAGCAGCAGCAGGTCTCTGGGTTTGTGGGCCACATGGCCCCAGTGGGGACATAATGCTAAGGTTTCTCTCCCCCTGAGACTTTAATCCTTGCTTCTTCACTTGAACACAGCTGGTGGGAATGAAATCCAGCAAAAGACTGACTTTGGTTGGTCAGTACCTTTTTGAATTTGCCCTGATTGTTCATCCACAGTTAATCCAACAAGCTCCTCTTCACTGAATGACTAGCAGACCAGAACCAGCTACAGAATGCCTACACATGCTCCAAAGTCCACTCAAGGATTGCATCTGCCAAGCATGCTGCTCATAAGATCTGGGCTAATTGTCCAGCTCCCTCTTTATGCATGTGTAACCTAGGAGTTAGGATGCCAGGCTCTGAACTAGCACAGACTATCAGCTCTGTACATATACAAATATGACAGACCAATCTTGGGAACTTTTCAAAAATCCAGTTTTTACTCATGAATCTCATGAATGCAGATAGTATCTAGATTTCTAGAGTTATAGGTTAAAAGGCCCAGACTCCTGTGAAAACACTCTAAGAAGCAAGATATATAAGGTACAGTGAAATCTTTATTTTATCCCAGTCACATTACAAAACATTTAAAGCACATGCAAAACATAAAAAGGATTCACAATAGGCTAAAAATAATTGCTACTGTTTTTCTCCCTCTCCTACTTCCTTCTCATATGTATAATCCTTTAGTTTCATAATGCTATCTTGTATTTTGAGCTTTCCTTAGAAAGGAAATGGAAGTGAAGTTGTTAGAAAGGCAAACCCTTGATGTTCCAGTGGGGTCACTTCTTTATACCAGAAACTGGTATAAGTGTCTGGCTTTATTTTATTCCTTAAGGAATTGGATTCCTTTTAGAAGGGAAATTCACTTAGGGCTGATAAAGAGGCAATCTACTATTCTATTGGAACAACACTGTATGAATAATTCACTGTAGTTGCTAACAAAATACAGGGGTTTTTTTGTTCTCCACATTGTACCCCAGTTCCTTGTTGCTCCTCCAGCTCCCGGATCATAAAAGAAATCTTTCTAGGAATTCTTGACACTTCTCCAGAAGGCTGGGGTTTCAGGATCTCTGCATCTAAGGGTCCATGAATTCCTACCACTTGTCTATGTGGTTCTGTTCTCTGGAAACCATGTGTATGAAACCATGTGCAGCTAAAACATGCTGCTGCCTCTCCATGGCTGGGCCCAGGCCCTCAGGATCAAGGAGCTCTTGTTATTCTGAGTGAAAATACCCAGTCATCCAGATGGGGTTTCTTGTTTGAGGAACAGCAAGGTGATTTTATTGATAGAGGGAACACCCAAATAAGTTGTATCAGTGCAGGTTAACACCTTCTCTATAACTCAACTATTCTGGACCTCAGTTAGGAGGGACTTTGATTAGGTAATTTATGAAGTTCTATTCAACTTAGAATTCTGGGATTCTAAATCATTCTCCTTCTTTGAGCTTTAGGTTTTTCATGGATAAAATTAAGAACTTCACCTGGCTCTGCCAGTCATTTTCTGTACCTCCTTGAATAAGTCACTTACATTCTCTCCAAGTCCCAGTTTTCTTCTCTGTAAAATGGAAGAAATCATGTTTGCCTTTTATGTATCATGAGACCATTATAAAAGACAAGGTGGAATGATGGATGGGAAATTACTTCATCCACATACAGAGCTACATAGACTAATATTATTATTGCTGTTATAACTGGAATATGATATAATTATGATAACTATGAGTACTCCCGAGATAAGAACTACTTTGTGAATGTATGAAAGGAAGGAAAGAGGAGAGGAAAGAGAAAAGTGGGGGAGGAAAAGAAGGAAGGAAGGGAGAAAGGAAGGAAGGAGGGAGGTAGAGAGGGAAGGAAGGAAAGTGGGAAGCAAGAAAAGAATGTGGGAAGGGAGGAAGGAGAGAGGGATCAAGAGAGGAGAAGAAGGGAGGAAGGAATGAAGGGAGTGAGGAAGGAAAGGAAAGGAGAAAGGAAAGGAAGGGAAAGGAAAGGGAAAAGGAAAAAGAGAAAAGGGGAAAGGGGAAAGGAAAGATGATTTTACACACTAATATCTGGGTAGCTTATCAATCAAAATTGGACAGAGGAAAGAGAATGTGTAGGAAAGGGTAAGAAGGTTTGGCTTGAGACTGGATTAGTGAAGATCTAGAGACAAAAGCAGAGGTTAGTTATACTAAAGATATTTCCTTTAATTCTGACTCAAGACAGTGGCTCACCTGCATGCAAATAAAAGTTCATCTTTTCCAATATAAAGAAAGAAGGTAGGAAGGGAATAGTTTATTTGGTAAAAGACCTTAGTGCTTGATCTGGAAAGTGCTGGAATGAGCAGGAGCAAAGTCACTCAGGTTTTTCTCCTTTCTTGGTTAATCTGTGAACTCTTTGTAGCAATTCTTGTTTAGTCACCAGACCTGAACTACCTCTAAATCTGTTGCCATGTACGATAATTGCTAAAGAGCATGCTAGGTCTTTGTCCTTCCCACCCTGAGGACCTGTGCTTATGTAGTTCATACACATACACACACACACACACACACACACACACACACACACACACACCCCTTCATACCCTCCATATTCCAATTTATACCAAAAAAAAAAAAAAAGCCTTAGATCATATGATCATAATAGAAAGCTGGGAGGAGCATCAGAGACTTCCAATCCAATTAAATTCAAGAAATATTTATAAATTTCTGCCAGACACTGTGCTAGCCATGGGAGCTCAAAGACAAAAGGAAATTGTTCCCATTCTCAAAGAGCTTACATTCTACTGGAGATATATACAAAATGTAAAAGGATAAGTAAATACATGTTAATTTGGGGTGCTATAGTGCAGTAACAATGAAGGATGTATAATAATTTGAAGGGAAACAACATGGAAAAACTTAAGGACACTGTTCAGTGTTGTGACCAAGCATGACTTTAGAGTACTGACCAGCAAATTTTGTCACTTTTTGGCAGAGAGGTGGTGGACCACAAGTGAGGAATAAGGTATACCTTTTTAGACATGGCTGTTGTGTTGATTTATTTTGGGTTAACTCTACTTTTTTTGTTACAAGGAAAGATTGCATTGTAGGAAGAGGAGGAAAGCAATGGGAATTAACATGATGCTTTTAAAAAAACAAACAATTTTAAAAAAAGGTTTTATCTAAGAGATAGTATATAAGCTGAACATTGAAAGAAGCTAAGATTTTAAGATGCATCAGTGATAAGGGGAAATATGATGAAGATGGGCAGACAGCCTAGGTAAAAGAATGGGGGTAAGATATAGAATTCCACTTTGGTTGGGACTTAATATGAATAAGGAGGAGTAATAAAAAGATAGGTTGGAATCAGATTGTGAAGAGTTTTAATTGCCAAGCATTTTATCTTAGAGGCAATAGGGAATAACAGGAGTTTCTTGAGTGAGAGAGGGACAGTCAAACCCATGCTTTAAGAATATCATTTTGACTGGTGTGGTAGTACATGTTTACAGTCCCTGACACTCTAACTTTTTTTTAGCTAGCATCCATATAGTGCTGACTATGTGCTAGGCACTGTGCTAAATGCTTTGTAAATATTATCTAATTTAATCCTCACAATCTAAGAGGAAGATTATCTCTATTTTGCAGTCGAGGAAACTGAGGCAAACAGAGGCTAAAAGACATGACTAGCATCACAGAGTAAATGTCTAAACCAGATTTGTACTTAGCTTTACCTAACTTCAGGCCCAATGGTCTATACACTGCTGCCCCACCTAAGGGAGAGCCCACCTAATAGGGAGGCTAATGGTGATGGATCACTGGAGCTCTGAAGTTGCAAATTGCAGTAGAGTTAAACCCTTTGGGGTATTTATACTAATTATAGTAACAATATGGTGAGCCTTGAGAAGGGCTATCAGGCTGCCTAAGGAGGGGCAAATAGACCTGGGTTGGAAACAGATCAGGTGGAAATTTTTGGACCCATCAACAGTAGAATCAGGACTAAGAATGTCCTCTCTGCTTCCAGCCTAGATAAGATAAGGAAACTCAGTCTCAAAAAAGAAAGAAATATTGTTTTGACACTATGTGGAGGATAGATTGAAGAAAAGAGATGTACACTCACACATACATGGCAAAAGTGTTGATGTTTTTGTGGAGTCCCAAACCCAAAGACATATTAGTACATGATGCAGGATGGGGCAATTAGGTAGTGCAGTGGATGAAGCACCAGACCTGAAGTCAGGAAGTCCTGAGTTCAAATCCAGCCTCAGAAGTTTATTAGCTAGATGACCCTGGGCAAAGTATTCCAACCTATTTATCTCAAATTCCTGATCTGAAAAATGATGGAGAAGGAATGGCAAGTCACTTTAGTATCTTCGCCAAGAAAACCCCAAAGGGGGTCAAGAAACTAAGCCTAGAACTCCTGAACAACACATTCATGAAACTGATGCTCCTACCTAGCAAAGAAAAGTCTTGAGGCAAGACTCCCAAAGGGTATTAAGAATTGACCCGACAATAATGAAAATGTTGTAAGGAAAGCTTCCATTGGCAGTCTGTACAGACAATTTAACTAAGGATCTAAAGGCCCACATAAATAGCTGTGGGGGGGAGGGGAAGGAGGAAGGTCATTTGAATGAACTGAACTACTTATGAAGATAGAGCCACATCTCTTAGGTTTTTAAAAAAAAAAAAAAACCTCTCTTTTAAAGAAAAATTCTTAGAAATCTGAAGTTTTAAATTAAGATATAAACGAACTCCAGACTCTTGGAACTATACACTTTGTTCCCTGTTCTGCCCACACTGATTGTGAATGGGGCTATTTCTATACAATTTCACTAAATTTCTTGGGCATTCATACAATGGGATCCTGCTGTTCTTTTCTAAAAGCCCTTTACCTGGTGCTTTCCCTTTATCAATTTTATTCCCTGAACATGGGCTTGTGCCTAGAATGCTATAGTCCTTCCTCACTAATTATCATAGACCTTTCTTGTCTCCCTTCATCTAATCCTCTTACTTTACAAATGAGGAAACAGCCTCAGAGAGAGCAAGACACTTGACCAAAGTCAGTCACACAGCATGTCACTAAAAGAACTATGATTTTTTAATCCCATGTCTTTTGATTCCTAGTGCAGAAATCTTTCTGTAGTTCTACTTTTTGTAAGTCTTTTGCTTCTCAAAGTTGCCTAAACATGCTTCTGAAATTTTCTTCTCTAGACTTTTCCTCTTCATTTCTTTTTCTTAACTGTCCCTGATGAGTTTGTTCCTTGCTCTCAACTAACTTCACCAATAATGGTTTAGCTTCCCATTGTAGCCCCACCATTGTGGAAAGAACCTTTGGGAAATGGACATGTAGGATTAGATTCCAGTTTTATCTTCACTTGCTGTGAGATCTTTGACAAGACCTTTCTCTCCAAGTTTCAGTTTCCACTCTAAAGCAAAAAAAAAGGTTGAGGATTAAAGGGGTAGAGTGGATAGAGCAGGAAACTTGGGGGTCAGTAAAGATAGGGCTTGAATCCCTTCTCTCTCATTTACTAGCAGATGTGACCCCATCAATTCTCTTAGCCTCAGTTTCTTCATCTCAAAAATGGGTCTAATAATAGTACCTACCCCACAAGGGTATTATCAGACTCAAATAAGATAACATAAACAGTGCTTTGCAAACCTTAAAGAACTATATAATATAAGCTATTATTTGAAATTATTGTTTTGAATAAAGGTTAATTAATAATTGTTATTAGATGTCACCTAAAGTACCTTCCAGCTCAGGAATTCTTATGTTTCTGTCAGTTCCTTTAAAAACTATCTTAAGATGCACAGATTTGTTTTTTTTTTTATTTCAGAATAAGCTTAGATAGATAAATGGATAGAGCATTTAATAAGTTCTTACTATGTTCTAGTCACTGTGCTAAGTACAAGGCATAAAAATAAAATTAAACAAAGGGGTTTCTAAAAATCAAAAACTTATACAGTGAATAGGAAAGATAACACACAAAGGAGAAATGGGAGGATGGAAAGGAGGATAATACATATATTTAGCAGGACCAGAAATATCAGGTTATGGGAGACTTGAAAGCAAGAAAGATGAGGCTGACTTCTCAAAACTCAGGTTTGTTCCAAGGTTGAAGTGGGGAACAGGATTCAGACAATGGAATATCCATCTCTGGACCCATAGAAGCACATGGGAACTCCCCCACATACATTATCAGAGAAAGGCCAAGAGTCCTAGCATGATGGATATTCGCCTCCTACTCTTCTCATCGAAAAGTTAATCCTTTTTTCTTCTGGAAACCCTCACTATAGATCAGATTTTGATTTAATCTTCACTATTAGAATTCATACTACTGTGTTTCTATTGGGCCTATATCCCAATATAGGACTCTAAAGGAAGGAAAGGGCCCCACATGTGCAAGAATGTTTGTGGCAGCCCTTTTTGTAGTGGCTAGAAACTGGAAACTGAAAGGATGCTCATCAATTGGAGAATGGCTGAATAAGTTATGGTATATGAATGTCATGGAATATTATTGTTCTGTGAGAAATGACCAGCAGGATGATTTCAGAGAGGCCTGGAGAGACTTGCATGAACCAATGCTGAGCTAAATGAGCAGAACCAGGAGATCATTATACACGGCAACAACAAGATTATACGATGATCAATTCTGATAGACATGGTTCTCTTCAACAATGAGATGTTTCAAACCAGTTCTAGTTGTTCAGTGATGAAGAAAGCCATCTACACCCAGGGAGAGGCCTGTGGAATCTGAGTCTGGACCACAACATAGCATTTTCATGCTCTCTATTGATTTTTTTTCTTTTTTTTTTTTTTTCTTTTGCTTTTTGCTGAGGCAGTTGGGGTTAAGTGACTTGCCTAGGGTCACACAGCTAGGAAGTGTTAAGTGTCTGAGACCAGATTTGAACTCAGGTCCTCCTGACTTCAGGGCTGGTGCTCTATCCACTGCGCCACCTAGCTACCCCTCTCTATTGATTTTTGCTTGCATTATGTTTTCCTTCTCAGATTTTTTTTCTTATAGATATGATTTTTCTTGCACAACAATAAATGTGGAAATATGTATACATATATTTGAATTGTCAAGTATTTTAACATAATTAACATGTAGTGGACTTCCTGCCATCTAAGGGGGAAAATTTGTAATAGAAAGCTTTGTAAGGGTCATTGATGAGAAATTACCCATGCATATGTTTTGCAAATAAAAAGGCTTTAATTAAAAAAAAAAAGAATTCATGCTACTAGATAGAAACTTAAGTATGGTTTTGCATCTCCCTAGAGATGAAGAAGGAGAAAACTCATCAAGTATGATCAGAGAGGTTCCATTTGTTAGTATTGTTCATCACACACACACACACACATACACACACACACACACACACACACACACACACTATAATGGTTATTGTCTTTGGACCCTGAAACAGCACAGATGTTCATCTCTGGACCCACACAGGCAACCAATAACATGATAGCAGGGGAAAAAGCCCAGGAGTCACTTAATAAATATTAACAGCATTGAATTGTTGCTTGGTGTTCAGTGTGGTCCTGGTAGCAGACATGTATGAGGAGGTACAAGCAACAGTCAATGTAATTCAATGCTGTTAACACTTATTTTAAATGCCTCCTATGTGCTAAGCCCTGGAAACACAGAGACCAAAATTAAGGGTTGTGTCCTCAAAGAACTTACATCCTAACGAGGGTACAAATAAATACAGAATAATTTCAGAAGGGAGAGACCACATACAGAGAGGGGAGTCATGAATAGCTTTCAGCAAAAGATATATACCACGTGAGCTGGGTTCTGTAGGAAGCCAAGGATTCTAAAGCACTAGGTGAATGCCAGGTGTCAGGGTGTCAAGAAGTAGTGTGTCCTAGAAAGCACTGGGGACGACCTCTCTGTGGGTACTTTCCCTTTCTACTACCTGTCCCAAAAAGCTTTGAGGCAAAGAGTGTCTGGGCCCTGAATGCAAGCGAGGTTCCCAACCGTCCCCAAAAAGGACTTTATAGGACATATTCGTCATTGATGATCTTCAACCTGAGAAGCTAGTCTGCCATGAGGTATGACTAGAAGTGTCTGGAGAGTTAAATTCCAGGGGCAGCCAGTCCAAAGTAAGTTTTTAATGTATATAATATGATTATACATGTATTATAGCCCATTTCAGATTGCTTGGGGAAGGAGGAAGGGAAGGGGGGGGGAATCTTATAAAAGTAAATGTTGAAAACTAGTATTATATGTAATTGGAATAAAATACTATTAATTTTTAGGGCACTGTTATACTAGCCTCTGAGTAAGCCTGTGCAAAAGCATGGAGACTGGAAAAGAAATGTCCATTTGGAGGAATAGGAAGTCATCCAGTTTGGCTAGAATATGAAGGAATATGACATAAAATAGGTGTGGATGCATAGTTTGGAGTTAGGCATTTGTAGTTCATCCTAGAAGCAGCAGAGAGCCGATGAAATCTCCCAAGCAGGAAAATGACATGGGTTGGTTTGAACCAAGATGCACCAGTTCTCTGTAGGGTAGCTTCAGACAGAAGTATTGATTCAATTAGCCTGCTTCTTGTACAAGCTAGACTCCCCCTACTCTTCTACTCTTCCATCCCCATATTTCTCCTGTCCCATAGAGTGTAGGGAAGGTTTCACTTGCTTTCTCTTCCCTGCCCTTCCTTCTCCCAAATGTATTGACAATGTCGCTGAAACTGCCTCACCAGTTGCCCTGTTTGTGTATTTAGGGGGGAAGAGTTTGAAATTGAGGCAGGCAGAATTTGCTTTATACATGATCTTCTTCAGTCTGATTTTGACCCATTCCAAAGATTTAACCCACAGACATTCTGTTTGTCCTTGGAATGGCACCCACAGTTCCTACAGAAGCCTACTTTCTCTTCAAGAACTTCCCAAAGAGTTTTCTCAAGTCATTGTCAGGACCTCAAAGCACAGTAATTCTCCAGTGTCTGTTAATTCCCAACAAAGCTCCAGACTGTATCGCCTCTGACCCAACCTGACCTAGCTTTGTTTTAAATGCAACCAGAGCTCAGACTGAGCAAGATCACCACTTATGCCACAAGTCCAGCCCCACTCTTCAGGACAGATGGTTCATTTGAAGCTGGGAAGTTGAGGCCATTTTATCAAAGCACAGAAAAGACATTCTCTCTGAAGGAGGTCAGGAGTCAAAAAGTCAAATGGGAGCTGGGGGAGGGGGTCAAAATCTGGTGCTGAGAGGAAGGATCCAAGAGTAGGTGTCACACAGAAGCTTGAGAAGCTTCTAGGACTTCAAAGTACAGATACTGGCTATTGGGCCCTGAGGTCACTTCCCATTGCAGGACTTGGGGTCACCAAAAGAATGAATATTTGAGGAAAATAGGAATTGCAAAATTAGATGTTGGTTTGGAACTCTTTAGCATCTTTTCCCTCCCTTTGAACTCTACTGAGAAAAGAAATTGTCTTTTTCATGTCCATAGCTAAATCATCTAAAGAATTAAAATAATGCTATTGGTCATTTATCCATAAGCCTTGAAAAAGCTCTAATATCTAGTGATTTGACCTTCCTTGCAAAGCAGAGATAGCAAACTTCACAAGGTTTTTAGTTGGGATGATTATTATAAATTTGTGTTGTTGCTGTCATTTGGATGTTGCCTTTTCTTTTTATTTCAATATGCTTTGGAGTTGAGGTGTAAGACAGGAGTGTTAGTCACTTCATAAATCTTACTGGGGCAGCTAGATGGCAAAAGAAAAAATCAATATGTAAAAAATTAATATTATTATTATAAATCTTACTGATTTGAAATGGAATGGTACATAACAGCTAGAATTTATATACCTTGGGGTTTTGGAAACCACTTTACAAATAACATTTCATTTGAGTTTCATGGTTCCTCTGTTGGTGTTATTATCTCTATTTTACTGATAAGGAAACTGAGGCTGAAAGAAGTCATAGCCTTGTGTTGGGAGTCATGGGTATTTGAGGCAGGATTCAAATTCTGCTCTGAGTCCAGATTTTCCATACTCCATGCCACCTATCTCATGGAAAATAGAAGATGGCCTTGGACTCAAGTCCTGCCTATTACACATGGTGGCCAACACAAATTGCCTAATCCCTCAGTGTCTCCAGATATAGAGGAGCTACTGACTTGCTTTGGTAGAGGGAATTTTCCCCATAGGAATTCCCTATAATAATGAAATCAAGTTAGTAACCAGAAAGAAAGAAAGAAAGCAAGCTCTGTTGAGCTTTAAGAGGATTTTTACCCTGTTTGTATCCAAAATTCAAAGGAGGAAATAGCCGGCTTGGGAAAGACATAATTGGAATTAGCTTTCCCTTTGCAATCCCCTAAAAAGAAAGAGCAAAGTAATGAAATAATTAGATCTTTGCTTCTTTGGGGTTTGGATCTCTGTCTCTCTCTTCTTCCTTTTCTTATTAAGCTCATTGAACAAAATTTCATCAAATATCTGTTGTGTTTAATTCAAAGGCCAACTTAGGTTGGCTCAAAGGCTTATATACCCTTTCACAAACAAAGGTTGTCCAAAGTAGAATGGTCTATTCTGGGAAGAAGGGGGCTTCTTCTCCTTGTAAACCTTTAAAGCAGAAACTAGGATCTTACTACTTGCACAAGTCACCTTATAGAGGGCCATTCATTGTCACATGAGGTTGAACCAGGTCTTGTCCAACTCAGAGCTTCTGTGATCCTGGCTGTAGAGCTCTATGCTTGATGCTGAGGGAGAGAATAAAGTTTAGTTGCCCTTGTTCTCATGGAGTTTTCATTCTCATGAAGAGATATGACACATGTAGAGAAAATCATGGCAGATGTGTTTAGGAGGTGTTATGTGGCTCCTGGATGGCACAGTGGGGAAAGCACTCACTAGGTCTGGAATTGGGAAAACCTGAGTTTCTTTTTCTTTTTTTTTTTTTTTTTTGCTGAGGCAATTGAGCTTAAGTGACTTGCCCAGGGTCACACAGCTAGGAAATGTTAAGTCTCTGAGACCAGATTTGAACTCAGGTCCTCCTGACTTCAGAGCTGGTGCTCTATCCAATATACCACCCAGCTGCCCAAAACCTGAGTTCTAATCCAGCTTCAGACATTTCCTAGCTGTGGGATCCTGGAAGTCACCTAACTTTTGCCTGCCTCAGTTTCTTTAATGGTAAATTGGGGATAATACTTATACCTACTTCCCAGGGGTGTTGCAAGGATCAAATAAGATGATATTTATAAAGCATTTAGTTGAGTATCTGGTGCATAGTTGGTGCTTATTAAATTCTTCCTTCCCTCTCTCCTACCATGTGAGATCTAAGAGAGAAAATTATTAATGTCCAGAAGTTAGAGAAAATTTCATGAAGGAAGTGATGTTTGGCTTCTTTGTTTCCATTTCCTCTCTCTCTGCTCATTAAATGGCTATAATATATAACTGATTTAGTCTGCAAAATGAACAGATTTAACTGCATGATCTCTAAAAATCATAGGGTTCCAATGACTCATATTTCTCTTGTTCTTTTTTATTTCATTATTATGAAGTTATTACTTTTGTATAGTAAAAACTCTTTTGGGATATAGGGATATGGCTAGATGGCTGCTGAAGTCTCTCCTACCTCTCACATACCATATTTTTTTAAACAAAAGTTTATGTGCCCCCATTCTTAATTTTAAATAGAGGAT
>JAJPUD010002523.1:187166-308505 GCA_023553655.1 Myrmecobius fasciatus
TTTTTTTTTTTTTTTTTTTTGCTTTTTGCTGAGGCAGTTGGGGTTAAGTGACTTGCCTAGGGTCACACAGCTAGGAAGTGTTAAGTGTCTGAGACCAGATTTGAACTCAGGTCCTCCTGACTTCAGGGCTGGTGCTCTATCCACTGCGCCACCTAGCTACCCCTCTCTATTGATTTTTGCTTGCATTATGTTTTCCTTCTCAGATTTTTTTTCTTATAGATATGATTTTTCTTGCACAACAATAAGTGTGGAAATATGTATACATATATTTGAATTGTCAAGTATTTTAACATAATTAACATGTAGTGGACTTCCTGCCATCTAAGGGGGAAAATTTGTAACAGAAAGCTTTGTAAGGGTCATTGATGAGAAATTACCCATGCATATGTTTTGCAAATAAAAAGGCTTTAATTTAAAAAAAAAAGAATTCATGCTACTAGATAGAAACTTAAGTATGGTTTTGCATCTCCCTAGAGATGAAGAAGGAGAAAACTCATCAAGTATGATCAGAGAGGTTCCATTTGTTAGTATTGTTCATCACACACACACACACACATACACACACACACACACACACACACACACACTATAATGGTTATTGTCTTTGGACCCTGAAACAGCACAGATGTTCATCTCTGGACCCACACAGGCAACCAATAACATGATAGCAGGGGAAAAAGCCCAGGAGTCACTTAATAAATATTAACAGCATTGAATTGTTGCTTGGTGTTCAGTGTGGTCCTGGTAGCAGACATGTATGAGGAGGTACAAGCAACAGTCAATGTAATTCAATGCTGTTAACACTTATTTTAAATGCCTCCTATGTGCTAAGCCCTGGAAACACAGAGACCAAAATTAAGGGTTGTGTCCTCAAAGAACTTACATCCTAACGAGGGTACAAATAAATACAGAATAATTTCAGAAGGGAGAGACCACATACAGAGAGGGGAGTCATGAATAGCTTTCAGCAAAAGATATATACCACGTGAGCTGGATTCTGTAGGAAGCCAAGGATTCTAAAGCACTAGGTGAATGCCAGGTGTCAGGGTGTCAAGAAGTAGTGTGTCCTAGAAAGCACTGGGGACGACCTCTCTGTGGGTACTTTCCCTTTCTACTACCTGTCCCAAAAAGCTTTGAGGCAAAGAGTGTCTGGGCCCTGAATGCAAGCGAGGTTCCCAACCGTCCCCAAAAAGGACTTTATAGGACATATTCGTCATTGATGATCTTCAACCTGAGAAGCTAGTCTGCCATGAGGTATGACTAGAAGTGTCTGGAGAGTTAAATTCCAGGGGCAGCCAGTCCAAAGTAAGTTTTTAATGTATATAATATGATTATACATGTATTATAGCCCATTTCAGATTGCTTGGGGAAGGAGGAAGGGAAGGGGGGGGGAATCTTATAAAAGTAAATGTTGAAAACTAGTATTATATGTAATTGGAATAAAATACTATTAATTTTTAGGGCACTGTTATACTAGCCTCTGAGTAAGCCTGTGCAAAAGCATGGAGACTGGAAAAGAAATGTCCATTTGGAGGAATAGGAAGTCATCCAGTTTGGCTAGAATATGAAGGAATATGACATAAAATAGGTGTGGATGCATAGTTTGGAGTTAGGCATTTGTAGTTCATCCTAGAAGCAGCAGAGAGCCGATGAAATCTCCCAAGCAGGAAAATGACATGGGTTGGTTTGAACCAAGATGCACCAGTTCTCTGTAGGGTAGCTTCAGACAGAAGTATTGATTCAATTAGCCTGCTTCTTGTACAAGCTAGACTCCCGCTACTCTTCTACTCTTCCATCCCCATATTTCTCCTGTCCCATAGAGTGTAGGGAAGGTTTCACTTGCTTTCTCTTCCCTGCCCTTCCTTCTCCCAAATGTATTGACAATGTCGCTGAAACTGCCTCACCAGTTGCCCCGTTTGTGTATTTAGGGGGGAAGAGTTTGAAATTGAGGCAGGCAGAATTTGCTTTATACATGATCTTCTTCAGTCTGATTTTGACCCATTCCAAAGATTTAACCCACAGACATTCTGTTTGTCCTTGGAATGGCACCCACAGTTCCTACAGAAGCCTACTTTCTCTTCAAGAACTTCCCAAAGAGTTTTCTCAAGTCATTGTCAGGACCTCAAAGCACAGTAATTCTCCAGTGTCTGTTAATTCCCAACAAAGCTCCAGACTGTATCGCCTCTGACCCAACCTGACCTAGCTTTGTTTTAAATGCAACCAGAGCTCAGACTGAGCAAGATCACCACTTATGCCACAAGTCCAGCCCCACTCTTCAGGACAGATGGTTCATTTGAAGCTGGGAAGTTGAGGCCATTTTATCAAAGCACAGAAAAGACATTCTCTCTGAAGGAGGTCAGGAGTCAAAAAGTCAAATGGGAGCTGGGGGAGGGGGTCAAAATCTGGTGCTGAGAGGAAGGATCCAAGAGTAGGTGTCACACAGAAGCTTGAGAAGCTTCTAGGACTTCAAAGTACAGATACTGGCTATTGGGCCCTGAGGTCACTTCCCATTGCAGGACTTGGGGTCACCAAAAGAATGAATATTTGAGGAAAATAGGAATTGCAAAATTAGATGTTGGTTTGGAACTCTTTAGCATCTTTTCCCTCCCTTTGAACTCTACTGAGAAAAGAAATTGTCTTTTTCATGTCCATAGCTAAATCATCTAAAGAATTAAAATAATGCTATTGGTCATTTATCCATAAGCCTTGAAAAAGCTCTAATATCTAGTGATTTGACCTTCCTTGCAAAGCAGAGATAGCAAACTTCACAAGGTTTTTAGTTGGGATGATTATTATAAATTTGTGTTGTTGCTGTCATTTGGATGTTGCCTTTTCTTTTTATTTCAATATGCTTTGGAGTTGAGGTGTAAGACAGGAGTGTTAGTCACTTCATAAATCTTACTGGGGCAGCTAGATGGCAAAAGAAAAAATCAATATGTAAAAAATTAATATTATTATTATAAATCTTACTGATTTGAAATGGAATGGTACATAACAGCTAGAATTTATATACCTTGGGGTTTTGGAAACCACTTTACAAATAACATTTCATTTGAGTTTCATGGTTCCTCTGTTGGTGTTATTATCTCTATTTTACTGATAAGGAAACTGAGGCTAAAAGAAGTCATGGCCTTGTGTTGGGAGTCATGGGTATTTGAGGCAGGATTCAAATTCTGCTCTGAGTCCAGATTTTCCATACTCCATGCCACCTGTCTCATGGAAAATAGAAGATGGCCTTGGACTCAAGTCCTGCCTATTACACATGGTGGCCAACACAAATTGCCTAATCCCTCAGTGTCTCCAGATATAGAGGAGCTACTGACTTGCTTTGGTAGAGGGAATTTTCCCCATAGGAATTCCCTATAATAATGAAATCAAGTTAGTAACCAGAAAGAAAGAAAGAAAGCAAGCTCTGTTGAGCTTTAAGAGGATTTTTACCCTGTTTGTATCCAAAATTCAAAGGAGGAAATAGCCGGCTTGGGAAAGACATAATTGGAATTAGCTTTCCCTTTGCAATCCCCTAAAAAGAAAGAGCAAAGTAATGAAATAATTAGATCTTTGCTTCTTTGGGGTTTGGATCTCTGTCTCTCTCTTCTTCCTTTTCTTATTAAGCTCATTGAACAAAATTTCATCAAATATCTGTTGTGTTTAATTCAAAGGCCAACTTAGGTTGGCTCAAAGGCTTATATACCCTTTCACAAACAAAGGTTGTCCAAAGTAGAATGGTCTATTCTGGGAAGAAGGGGGCTTCTTCTCCTTGTAAACCTTTAAAGCAGAAACTAGGATCTTACTACTTGCACAAGTCACCTTATAGAGGGCCATTCATTGTCACATGAGGTTGAACCAGGTCTTGTCCAACTCAGAGCTTCTGTGATCCTGGCTGTAGAGCTCTATGCTTGATGCTGAGGGAGAGAATAAAGTTTAGTTGCCCTTGTTCTCATGGAGTTTTCATTCTCATGAAGAGATATGACACATGTAGAGAAAATCATGGCAGATGTGTTTAGGAGGTGTTATGTGGCTCCTGGATGGCACAGTGGGGAAAGCACTCACTAGGTCTGGAATTGGGAAAACCTGAGTTTCTTTTTCTTTTTTTTTTTTTTTTTTTGCTGAGGCAATTGAGCTTAAGTGACTTGCCCAGGGTCACACAGCTAGGAAATGTTAAGTTTCTGAGACCAGATTTGAACTCAGGTCCTCCTGACTTCAGAGCTGGTGCTCTATCCAATATACCACCCAGCTGCCCAAAACCTGAGTTCTAATCCAGCTTCAGACATTTCCTAGCTGTGGGATCCTGGAAGTCACCTAACTTTTGCCTGCCTCAGTTTCTTTAATGGTAAATTGGGGATAATACTTATACCTACTTCCCAGGGGTGTTGCAAGGATCAAATAAGATGATATTTATAAAGCATTTAGTTGAGTATCTGGTGCATAGTTGGTGCTTATTAAATTCTTCCTTCCCTCTCTCCTACCATGTGAGATCTAAGAGAGAAAATTATTAATGTCCAGAAGTTAGAGAAAATTTCATGAAGGAAGTGATGTTTGGCTTCTTTATTTCCATTTCCTCTCTCTCTGCTCATTAAATGGCTATAATATATAACTGATTTAGTCTGCAAAATGAACAGATTTAACTGCATGATCTCTAAAAATCATAGGGTTCCAATGACTCATATTTCTCTTGTTCTTTTTTATTTCATTATTATGAAGTTATTACTTTTGTATAGTAAAAACTCTTTTGGGATATAGGGATATGGCTAGATGGCTGCTGAAGTCTCTCCTACCTCTCACATACCATATTTTTTTAAACAAAAGTTTATGTGCCCCCATTCTTAATTTTAAATAGAGGATGAATGAAAATATTTAGCATTTCTCTGTGATTTTTTTAATAATGCTAAATGAAAAGGCTTTTTACTTATGAGTACCTCAACTGATTTTTTTTAGGGGTCAATAGTTCTTGATAGAAATAATTTTCCATATTCCTGGACTGTGATCAATGAGTTTATTTTACTAGTCTTTCAAAGGAAATGGTTTTCTAAAAGATATTTACAAGATTGAGAGAGTTTATTGCTCTACATTGAGGAGATGTAAGACCCATGACCTCTGTCTACAAATTCTTGACCTATCTCTCCTGAAAGAACAGAAGTCTCAGATGGTGCTGTCAAGAACTCAGTAATCACTGACCTTGTGACACAAAGTCTTTGGTGTGTGCTATATCATGATTTCACACTGACTGCAGGACTCATTGTTCAGGTAACCAGTATCCCTGGTGCTGCCCTGTTCTCTTTCTTAGCTTCCTGGCTGTCTTGCTATCCTTCCTGACCACACAGTAAGCCCTGGCTTGGAATTACCAGCTCAAGAAGCCTTTGCTAGAGCTCTGATTTTACAGACTGGCTCCAGAGGACTGTAAGATCAGAAATGGAAGAGAAAAGATGGTTCCTTCATTAGTATGATCAGCAAACAGCTGCTGCTTTCTTGTCCCACAAATCAATTTCTTTAAATCCCCATTCTCCTTTGAAAATCTCTGATGCTGTGACTTTCTCCTGAAGGCAAAGGGGAACCATTGAAGGTTAGTGAGCAGAGGAATGACCATCATCAAGTATTCAAGAATAAATTAAAGAGTGACAAACCTCCAGTGTTCAAGAAGCATTCAGGTTATAGGCATAGAAATGAAGGGGTAGAAAGTGCCTAGAGTTCTGGAGACTAGATAAGCCATTAGATTAATTTAGGTTAAAAGGGATCATAGACTCATTTTACAGATGAGGAAATGGAGGCCCAAAGAGGAGAAATGATTCAATCTCAGGGGGCCTGCAAGATCTCAGGATATCTGACTAGTGATAGAAGGAAGCACTAAGGAGTAAGCCCAACTTTCTCACCAGCTCTATCTGGAGATTAAAGCTGTTTTCCATTTCATCTTGTGTTGATGCCTCTAATTCCCAGACAGTAACAAGCTTGGGCTAAGGGAAAAATGACTTTTGGGATGGGAGTATTTGGTGTTCAGCGTGCCGGGAAGAGTAACCAGAGTGCCTTTTAGTGGTTCCCACATTCGACAAATAAGGCATAATCCCAAGTAGATGTGCTATTAGAAAAGCTTCTGGGCCTCAGCAGCTGGAAGAAACCAAATATTTCTGGGCAGATTCAGTGAGGCAATTTTGCCCCTGGGATGGCTGATTTGTTTCCAGGGGTTCTCTTGGAGGAAGCTTATTTGAAGCTGGGTGGGCTTTCCTACTGGTGTTTGAATGCATCTTCCCTTCCAGTCCTCCACAGCAGCAAACCACAGCTGGAATTCTCAGCTGGAAGCCTAGGGTCACTGTTCTGCAGGTATGGATGGGTTGTAAAGAGATGAAAGATCCCAAGTAGCAAGGAGACACAGCCAGATGGCTTTGGATTTCTGCTGTAGGACCGTGCTCTTTGCCTTCCTTTGTCACGACACAGAAATGCAGCTAGGTCTGAGGCTGCAGAGAATTTGTCTTTGTGTGATTCCCTGAAACCATATGAATCTGGATTAGTTGAAAATGAATTGTTTTTCCCAATCTGTAAACATCCATGGCTCAAGCTTACAGAGTCATATATTTAGACTTGGAAGGAACTATATAGGTCATCTAGTCCAAGAAAGTGAGACTATCCCATAGTTACAAAGCTAAGAAGCCTCAGAGCTAAGATCTGAGCATCAATCCTTGACTCCCAATCTAGTAGTCATTCCACTCTACCAGATGGTTGGCATTCCACTCTGTAGTTCTGACTGCATCCTCCTGCCTTGCAGTTTGTGAGCTCCTAGGGATATGGTCTAGACCTTCTTCTCTCTTTCTCCTATAATATTCTAGAATCAGTTCTGGGTTCCAGAACTTCAGGATAGGTTTATTGATCATCAATCAATAAACATTTGTTAAATGCCTCCTGTGTGCCAGATACTGTACTAAACACCAGGAATATAAAAGAGGCAAGCTCCTCAAGGAATTTACTATCAAATGGGGCTTTTGAGTTGGATTGAATAAAACATCATTATATCCTGGTGGTCTCTGTTCTTTGCCCGCAATAAGTGGTTTGCTGACAAATGAAGAAGCAACATGCCCCTCCTTTTTTTCCATCCTAGGAGAATTTGTACTGCCTTGTCCGTGTGAGTAAGTATCCCAGGGTTTGGCTTGGTTTCTGTGAGTAGCCTCTAGTTTACTGGTGAGAATTCCCTCAGCACCAGGCAAGTTTACTTAAGATTAGAAAATAGTTCCAATGTAGAAGCTGAATGGTGATTCTGTGCCAGTGCCCTTGAGAAGGGAAAGTTCATCTTTAGCCCTTTTAATAAGTCTGTTGATATGAGAAACAGCAGTGTAGCTGGAGCATTTAGGACAATGAATTATGGTATTATCACAGGCCAGCAAAATTTCCTTGTTTTTGAACAATAAAAAAAATAACAGAGAAGGAAAAGTTCACGACACTTACTACAGAATTCCATTTCAGGCATAGTTCATGCTTCATTATCCATTTTAGGTTGGGTACATTTCCTGACATGCTTTGGTCTTGTATTTTGCCATGAAAGATAACCAGGACACTTGGACTAGGATAGCAAAGATCCTAATTATTTGACTCACTCTGTTATCTTAGAGAAATCATTTTTATCTCTCTAGTTCTTAGTTTATGAAATAGAGGGTGAGTTTGGTTACTCCTAAGGTGCTAGTCACAAACTTAGATCCTTGGCTTGATGCAGGGATGATGAAAGTGTGGAAGGTGTTTGGAGAACTGAATCAATCAGGATGGTTGGGACATAGGTAGGGAGCAGAGAGAAAGTAATTTGGAAAAGTGAAGAGCAGGCAAATTGTATGGAGCTCAAATGCTAGGTAAAGATTTCAGATTTTGTCCTCTAGGCAGTGAGGAGTCATATAAGATTTTCAAGCAAAAATATCAAATGGTGTTTAAGGAAAATTTATATTAGTGTGTGGCATTTGTATTAGAGGGGGAGAATTGTGGAAGTATGAAGTTCAGTTAGGATACTATTCGAGTGAAATGTGATTAAAGAATCATAGTCTCCTTGAGTTGGAAAGAACTTTAAGGATCATCTAGCCTGGAGTCACTCTGCAGGTGGAAATTGAAGCCCACAGAGGCCCAGAATCACACAGAAAATCAATGACGAAGACCAGAACTGATGTCTCTTAATGTTAAATCCAGTGTTCTGGCCCTGGAGAAACATTGTCAGTCACATAGAGTGATCCAAGATTTTCTCTTCCTTCCCTAGGATCCAGAGCCCTACAAACATGGGCAGGTCAATAGCTCCAAAACAAATAGGTAACCTCTATTTGTTGTTGTTGTTGTTGGTGATGATGATGATGATGATGATAATTAGTATTTATATAGCACTTTAAGGCTAATAAAACACTTTACACATATTATCTCATTTTATACCCACAAGAGGCAGGTACTATAATCCCCATTTTACAGATGAGGAAACTAAATCTAGGAAAAGTTAAATAAAGTCTAAGGTTAGATTTTAACTCAGACCTTCCTGACTCGAATTCTAATGTCTGACCCACTGTACCACCTAGCCACTCCCAAGATGCCCCCTCCCAGGAAATCCCAGACAGAATCACCATACTTTGCTGTCCCCATCCTGCCTAGGACCCTGTTAGTTCTCAATAGAGTAACCTAAGAGTCATGTGCCTAGGGGGCACAGGCTGAGGGGACTGAGGATGCATCCAGCCCTCAAAAAAAGGAGTTGAACTATGAGTTTTCCAAAGTATACTAGTCTCCAGCAGGGAGCAGATTTCTTTCCAAGTAGAATGATTCTCTGCCAACACACAGAGAGCTTTGGGGATATCATGAGCAATTGCATGGAATTGGGGTTTCTTGATGTGCTAACAAGGTGGAAGAATGTTTTGTGGGTTCCATGCCAGCTCATTAAGGCAACCGTTTCCACTAGTATCCTCGTGAGCCAAATCAGTCACAGACTAGGCTGCTGGAGATCAGGCCCCTATTATGATTCACTTGGGCCTTGGGCCTTTTACTTGAGGTATAAACAGAATAAGAATTATAAGCAACAATAATTTGGCTTTTATGGGCTCGTAAACATGCATATACCCATGAGAGACTAATGAAAGACAAACCTTTTAGGGATCCTCTAATCCACATGCTGCTTGGTCAGCAAACAGGGAAAGGAGATTTGCTGACCCTAAGAATATAGATGATTCCACCTATGACACTTACTTGAAGCCACAGTTCAAATTCCTCCCACTGAAAATTTTTCCCTAGAGTGTCTAGTCCTCTCCAAGGCTCCAGGCTGATGAAAGGTAGAGAGATTTGACTCTAAGTAGATTCAAAGAGAAGCTAAAAACCTAGAGGGCAGCAGTTAGGTACACAGATCACTCACTAACTCTATCATCCCAAGCAAGTCCCTTTTCTCTCTGAACTTATTTCCTCATCTGTAAAATAATCTGTGCTGCTTATCTCACAGTGCCATTGGGAGGAAACTACTTTAGAAACCTTGGAGTGCTACAGAAACATGAATTATTCTTATTCATAGGCAATGGGGAAACTCAAAGCAGCACTCAAATCTGAGGCACTTTAGGGAGAAGAGAAAAGGGAAGAACAGCAAACAGGAGAAAAATGGAAAAGATCTGCAAACATTTTCTGTTTAAATAAAAAATTGCCCTTATAATCAGGAACAATAGGCTTTAGCTTGGATTATACTACAGCAGTCACATATTTTGATAGAGAAAGTAAAAATGGCACTAAAGATAAAGAAAAAGCAACCAAATTAGACCAAATGAGCATAAGGAAAATCAATACAATTATAAAAGCATGAAGGAATGTATTCTTGAGTTATTGAAGGGAGAGGAAGATAACAAAAGTGTGGAAAAAATCTTAGGCATTATTAATATTCAGAAATATGGTCAAGAGAACATTAATAACTATTGGGCTGTCTGCTTCCTTCCCCAACCTTAATAACCTAATTTATCAGAATCATTTACACATATCAAAGGCATTCTTGGTTAGGGAAACAGTCAGATTGTCATACATTAAATTCCACGGAGGACTACATATATCTTTACCCCAATACAACTGATAGCAAGAGGTTAAAAAATATACACAAATCACACTCCTTTATTGTTTGATTATCAAAATGTTTTGGCTTGGTAGAAGAAAGCATTCTTTAAAGACTATCTTCTGTCAAAATGCTTCCCATCCATATGTCCAAATCATTCAAGATTTCTTGAATGTTATAACAACAGAGATGACCTTGTTCAATTATTCTCTGAATTTTCTCTGATTTCTCTGAATTCTCTGAATATAAACATCAGTATGCATAAAATGGGGAAGATAAATGCTTGTCCTAGGTGTTTCGCATTGTGACAGAGAAGAGCCAACACAGAGTTTGGGTTGAAGAATACTTTTCTGTTGATGATAAGGTTCTTTATGTGCTCTTGTCTTTGAAAAATAATCTGCCAAGTGTTTCTATTGGGCTTATATCCTAAAGAGATCTTAAAGGAAGGAAAGGGACCCACATGTGCAAGAATGTTTGTGGCACCCCTTTTTGTAGTGGCTAGAAACTGGAAACTGAATAGATGCCCATCAATTGGGGAGTGGTTGAATAAATTATGGTATATGAATGTTATGGAATATTATTGTTCTGTAAGAAATGACCAGGAAGACAATTTCAGAGAGGCCTGGAGAGACTTTCATGAACTGATGCTGAGTGAAATGAGCAGAGGGCAGCTAGGTGGTGCAGTGGATAGAGCACCAGCCCTGAAGTAAGGAGGACCTGAGTTCAAATCTGGTCTCAGACACTTAACATTCCCTAGCTGTGTGACCCTGGGCAAGTCACTTAACCTCAATTACCTCAGCAAAAAGAAAAAAAAATAGAAAGAAAGCATATGAAACGAGCAGAACCGGGAGACCATTATACATGGCAACAACAAGACTGTATGCTGATCAATTCTGATGGAGATGGTTCTCTTCAATAATGAGATGATTCAGACCAGTTCCAGTTGTTCAGTGAAGAAAGCCATATGCATCCAGAGAGAGGGATCTGAATGTGGACCACAACAAACCTTCTCAGGTTTTTTTTCTTGTAGATACATTTTTTCTTGTACAGCAAGATAACTGTATAAATATGCATACATATATTCGATTTGTCAAGTATTTTAACATAATTAACATGTATTAGACTTTCTGCCATCTAGGGGAGGGGTGGGGAATAGGGGGGAAAATTTGTAACAGAAAGCTTTACAAGGGTCAATGTTGAAAAATTACCCATGCACATGTTTTGCAAATAAAAAGCTTTAATTTAAAAAAAAAAGAAAAGAAAAAGAATCTGCCAATTGCAACAAGCCCCAGAACATTGCAGAGCCTTCTGGGAAAGAATTCCAATGACTCAAAAGAGTTTGACTTGGTCCTCTATAGAAGAAAAAACATGTGACTAAAGAATGTCTTTTGCTTCAATTATTACATGCAGCAAGATGGACAATTTATAGTTCCTGCCCTTCCCTCTATATCTCTGAGACAGACAGCACAAATGGACTATGGGTTGGGCACTGAATTTAACAAGAGGAAAGTAGATTGTATTGCTTTCAAGAAATTACAAAGCTCCATTTATGGCCCTACTCTTTTCCTTGAAACTAAAGCTGAACATTCTACCAATGTTATGATATGGCTGCAAGACAGAGAAGACTATGATCTCTGAGGAACTGAAAATGAGAAGCACATTGAGAACAATGGAGAGACATGTGGCAGATGTGAGCAATAGATAACAAGTAATTAACTTGTAAGAAGGATGGAAGTAAAAGATGTCATCAGGAAAATGTCAGATTGCAGAAAAGGTGGGCTGGTCCCATGATATGGGATATCCTCCCAACATAAGGAGAAAGCAGGGACAGCCCTCACTCAAGCATACTGGGGAGACTCCCTATAAGAATGTCACAAGACAAGAGGAATATATGGTGGGCATGGATGCACATCATTGAAGGAAACTTATCATAGAGCTGTGCCAGTAGTGGTGACTTGGGTTCATTGACCCATTTGGCACATTAACCCACTTAGTCTCATCTGAAAGTTCTCTTTCTCCCTCCTGCCACCCAGTTAACTTAATTTTTTTTTGGTTGCATAACTCCCTTGAGAGTACCATTGATTGTTGTTGTTCATTTGTTTCAGTTGTGTCCCATCTCTGTGACCCCATTTGGAGGTTTCTTGGCAGAGATCTTAGAGGGGGTTGCCATTTCCTTCTATAGCTCCTTTTTGCAGAAGAGAAAACTGAGGCAAACAGGGTGAAGTGACTTGCCCAGGGTCACACAGCTAGTAAGTAGCTGAGTCTGTGAACTCACAAAGATGAGTCTCCCAGACTCCAGGGCCAGCACTCTATCCTCGCTGCCTTTATAATTTCGGAGTGTTGTTGTTTAGTCTTTTTTTTTTTCCAGGTGTGTCCAATTTTTTATGACCCTATTTGGGGTTTTCTTGGCAAAAATATCAGGGATTGCCTTTTCCTTCTCCAGCTCATTTTATAGATAAGAAAGTTAGGCAAATAGGATTAAGTTACTTCCCCAGGGTCACACAACTAGTGTCTGAGATCAGATTTGGACTCAAGATGAATCTTTCAATGTTCTTTCCACTGTCCCACTTTGCTGCTCATACCATTGGTACAGAATTCCCACATACAATCCTGTTTGAGATTCATTCTCAAAATCTATGTTTTTCATGAAACTAAGCTTAATCCGGACCATCAGATTCTAATGGGAATGTCTTTGCTAAGCTCTAATGAACATTTTCCTTGTGATGTGAGGAGAACCCAAGGAAAGTCTCCAGAACATTGGGTGAAGCACCCTGAGTCAAACTTATGGGAATAGATGAGAATCAAGCAGGATGAGTAGTCATGTCTGGGTTGCCATATGTATCCTCAGAGAGAATGCCCCCATTAATGAGATCACAGATCCTTTGGTGTGCTTGGATATTTTCTCATGTATTGGGCCTTTCATTTTGAGAGGTATCAAGAAGATATCTGAAATCAAGAAGACTTGAATCCAAATCTAGCTTCAGATATTTTCTAGTTGTGTGACCCTGGACAAGTTACTTTATCCTGCTTGCCTCAGTTTCTTCAACTGGAAAATGAGCTGGAGAAAAAAATGGCAAACCACTCTAATATCTTTGCCAAGAAAACCCCAAATGATGAAACAACTGAGCAACAATGACAAACAACTGCCTTGTAATCTAAGGCTATTTTAATAGATATAGAGTACCCAGAACAAAGAAGATAATCCTGGTATTCTCTGTCCCTGTTCAGATATCATCTACAGTATTTCCAGTCCTGGGAATCACACTTTAGAAATAAGATGGACAAGCCAGAGCAAATCCAAAGAATAGCAGCCAAAATGGTGAGCTACTCTAGGAAGTGGCAATGTGGTGTAGCAGGTAGGGTTCAAATCCCACCTTAGTCAAGTCACCTCTAGCTCTAAGCCTATGGAATACAAAAGTCAACTGAAGTAACTGTGAGTGTTTTACTAGAAGAAGAGAAGACTGGGAGAAGAGATGACATGATAATTACTTTTAAGTATTTGAAGGCTTGACATGAGAAAGAAATATTAGACTAGCTCTGCTAGGCCCCAAAAGGTAGAACTACTGGTGAGTACAAATTGCAGAGCGACAGATTTAGGCTTGATGCCAGGAAAAACCTCCTAACGATATCCCAGAGTGAAAGAGCTCCCTGGGGGGGTGTGAATCCCCAGTCATTGAAGGTCTCCGAGGGCTGAATGCCACTTTTCAAGGATTTTGTAGTGGGAATTGCTGTTCAATTAGAGATTAGATCTGATCACTTCTGAAGTTCCTTTCTAATGGGAGATTCTGTGATTTTCTGAGTATTCAGTCCCTTGGGCCCTATACTTACTAGTACTTTATTACCTTGAGGGAAATGCAAAGAGTAGAACTCTCTTAATTGGTACCAGATAAAGAGCTTGGTAACAGTATTCTTCCCCCCATTAGTCACTCCATCATTCATCTGAGGAACAGAATCTTTCTATAAGCCATCCAAGGGCTAGGTCCTCCTCATCCCCACTTTCTGTAAGGACTTTCATCCTGCCTTGTGAAATCTCTCTCCAGTCCTGGTTATGTAAGCTGTTCTTCTGTGTTTTCTGTTTGGTTAAACATGCTGCTGCTGAAAAGCAGCTGAAAGCGACAGAATCACAAAGAAAAATTGGCTCAATCCTCACAACATTCTTTCCATTTTCCCAAAGCAGGCCCCATGCCCACTTTCCTCACTAAATCCTGTTCTCTTCTCACCCAGCTAGGTTAGGAAGGAGCCCATCTCCTTATGCCCAGGTTCTCAGCCTTAGCAGTGAAGCTCAAGGAATAACCTACAATCTTGTCTTCTGCCATAGAAGGTCCCAAATGTTGCTTTCCAGAGTAGACAGTGGAACCACAATGGAAGTCACAGCAAGAGAATTGCTCTCCACATCCACCCAGGGCCTTCTTCAAGGACTGATTGATGGCTTTTCTTCTGATGACAACCATACCAAGTTGATTGGAAACAGGGGGAGGGGTGGAGGTCTGCTGTGCATTGAAAGCCTTTTGCCAAGCATCAGTTCAGGCAGGAAATTACAAGCCATTGGAACATCTTGTGCTTCATGGTCGACAGGCATCAGAGACCACATGAGGAGTGTGTGCCATGTTAGTAGGAACAAGGTTAGAATGGCAGATGTTACCCTATCTCCTCCCTTGGGGCCCCGCTGCCTGGAGATTATTCATCCAGGAAGGGATGGCTTACGTGCTTCTCTAATTACCTACCCTACTGCATGTTAATGCTGTGTCATTCTGTGCGATTATAAAAGCAGATATAAGGTGAACCCATTAGCTGGTCTCTCAGCAGCCTATTCTGGGCAAAAGTCTTCATCAAGCAGATTTATGTATGTTAAGATTCATCCATCAGTTTATATCTATTATGATGATTCACTCTGCTAATGGACCTACATAGGGCTTTGCTCATAGTTACTAAACACTGGTTGAATGAATGACTTTGTCCTATGAATTTGGGCCAATTGAACTTAAAGCTGTAAGTTTCCTTGTCCAACCCTCTCATTTTACAGAGGAGGAAGCTGAGGTCCACAGGGGTGGAGTGAAGATTGAAGATCTCCCAATCTAACATATTTGCACTTCAGTCCAATTAACCCCACAAGCTGTCTTGCTTTTCTTTACCACAATGGAAATCTCCAAGTATTGTTAGATGGACCAGTTCCTGTCTCTTCATTCTTGGTGTTTTTATTACACACACACACACTGTGGCTACTGGCTACCAAGGGTCAAAGAAATTGACATGATCTGACTAGAGAAGAAACTTATGTATTTGTGAAGTCACCTCATTTTTCTATGGTTGTCCACTTCCATGACTGCTAAATTGAACTTGGGAAGGAGTTTCCTAGCCAAACCCCCAGGTCAATTGTTTCATAATCCTTTCCTTTTCTGTGCAGGACTCAAAGTAACCAATTCTTCTGACCTATATTTGTTATCCAGTCTTGAAAATAAAACCATCCATCCTCTTGACCCTGAGCCATTCTGGATTTCTGGAATTTCCTAGCATTATCTTCCATCATGTGCTAAGTACTTTGAGGATCCAGTCTAGGCTTGCTAATGTTTGGGTAATTGATTTCTTATGAGTTGTTTTTAGCTATCCCATCCTTTCCATCACTTTTGGAAATCATCAGTTCTTTTTTTAAAATTCTCTTTATAGTAGCCTCTGAGTAGAGAAAAATGGATTTCACATCTTCTTCCAATTCATAATTATCCTCAATCAATGTAGAGAAAGTTACCCAGAAAGTATCTCATCTCAAAGCAGCTGTTGTGTTTAAGATGTACTCAGGGCTGGGAAGAGAGAGCTGCTATTTTATCTAGATGTTTCCATACAGAGCACAATAAAAATATGTCACTTTTTTTCTAGGAACTTTCTACATAAAAAAGTCTAAATGGCCTCCATTCACTGTCTCCATCCTGCACATGCCACTGACAGTCCTTGCACATCCCTGAGGGAGAGAAAGTAATAGATAAGTGGTCTTGCCCTCAAAAAGCTTACAGTCTTGGTAAGGAGAGGTAAGACAGAATTGAGCACTAAGGTTGTCAGAATTCCTGTGATTGAATCCCAGCTCTACTAGCTGGGTGATTTGGGGCAACTCACTCCCCCTCTCTGAATTTCTGTTCCCTTATGTATTAAAGTTGATCCCCTAGGTTCCCTTCCAGCTTCCAAATCCTTTGACTCCATAAATACAAAGAGACCTATAATATAAGGTAGAATATGAGAAGAGTAAAAGAGAGCTAAAAAGTGTTCTGTGGTTCAGAAAAGTTGAAAGGATCAGGGAAGTCTTCATAAAGAAGATGACATTTGAGAACATTTGAACTTTAAAGCAAGGGTGGGTAGAATTTAAGAGTAGTCATAAGAAAGGGGCATGCAAATTTGGAACTATTCCCAAAAGGCTATAAAACTGTGATTACTCTTTGATCCAGTAGTGTCAGTACTGGATATCCCAAATAGTTCATAAAAAAGGGAAAAGTATCCACATGTGCAAAAATGTTTGTAGCAGCAGTTCTTTTTGTAGTGGCAAAGAACTGGAAATTGAATGGATGCCCATCAGTTGGGAGAATGACTGAATAAGTTATGATATATGAATGTCATGGAAAATTATTATGCAATAAGAAATGATGAGTAGGCTTATTTCAGAAAAGCTTGGGAAGATTTATATGAACTGACGGTGAGTGAAATTAGTAGAACCAGGAGAACATTATACATAGTAACAACAAGATTATGTGATGATCAACTGTGATGGACTTGACTCTTTTCAACAATGAGGTGATTCAAGGCAATTCCAATTTTTCAATGGAAAATGCTTTCCACATTCAGAGAGAGAACTATGGAGATTGAATGTAGATCGAAACATAGTGTTGTCACTTTGTTTGCTTCTTTCTTTCTCATGTTTTTTTTTTCCCCTTTTGGTCTGATTTTTCTTGCACATGACAAATGTAGAAATAAGTTTAAAAGGACTGCATATATTTAGCCTTAAAAAGAAAAGAAAAGAAAAATACATGCAAGTCATAAAAAACTATTTTGAGTAAAAGTTCAGAGGAAAGAAACCATGGGGGTGTGTTCAAGGGAAAACAAGTTGTCAAGCTTGGTAGGGACAAAGGATGTATAAAAAGGAGTAATAGGAGACAGAGTTGGAACAGAGGGTCCTAAACTTTTGTGTATGTCTAATAGTACCCATGAACTCCTTTTTAGAGTAATGTAAGGCTTTTTAATTTATACTTTGGAAATTATGCTTAATTAAAAGTTAGTGACAATAAAATAAAATTTTTTTCCACTCAAGTTCATAAATCTCTTGAAGTCTATTCACAAATCATAGATTCGAATGAGATGACTCAGGCCAATTTCAATAGACTTGTGATGGAGAGAGCCATCTTCATCTGCATGTTTAGAAGAATTGCATGTTTAACCTATATTGGATTATTTGTTTTCTAGGGAAGGGGGTGAGGGGAAGGGAAAAAGAAAAATTTGGAACACAAGGTTTTGCAAGGATGAATGTTGAAAACTATCTGCAAGTATTTTGAAAATAAATAATAGTAAAAATTAAAAACAAAAACAAAACAAATCACAGGTTGATCCCTGGAGTAGAATAACAGGTTGAAACCAGATTGTATGAAGCCTTCAATGCTAGGCTGAGTTTGGACTTAAATCTGTTGGCAAAGGGCAGCCATGGGGGGAAAAAATGTTAGAATGATATAATCAGAGTTGTGTGTTTGAGAGTTGACATATATCTAAGGCAGGGGAAAGACTAGAGGCAGGGACATAATTCTGGAGATTGGAGCAATAGTCCAAAGGAGAGAAAATCAGGGACTAAATGGGACTGGCTTAGGGTAAATGGAGAAATAGAAGGTAAATGTTATACTTCAGAATTGATAGTCTTTGGCAAGTGATAAGAACTTGGGGGCAAAGGAAAAGGAGGAATCCAAGAAAAAGTTTTAAACTTGGATGATTAGGAGGGTTGTTCTGTGACCTTGGATAAGGCATTTGGCTTCCCTGAATCTTAGTTTCTTCTCTTTGTAAGAAGAGACCTGCACTTTTCAAAAGACTTAAGAATTCTGCCTGAGCTAATGACCAAACATGACTCCAAAGTACCAATGATCAAATGTGCACCTCATTTTTTGACAAAGAGGCAATGGACTTAGAATACAGAGCAAGACATGTATTTATAAACTTGGCCAATGGAGAAATTTGTTTTGTTTGATGATGTATGTTTATTATGAGGGTTTTATTTTCTCTTTTGTCTTTTAATAGGAAGGTAGAGTTGGAAAAAAAAGAAAATACATTTTTGTACATGAAAAACACTTTTAAATTTTTTTAAAAAGTGAAGATGGTTCCCTTCTGTCTCTGGATCTATTATCCCATGATTAACAGGAAAATAAACTAAGGAGATCAAGTTGTTTTAGCTCAAATGAGTTTGAGTGCTTCACAACTGTGAAGTGCTGTACTCATGGGAGGACTTCTTATAATGGTGACTCCATGGAAAGAGAAAAGGAATTGACATTCAATGACACAATGTGTATAGCTCATTCTTGATATATATATATATATATGTATATATATATATATACACACACACATACATATATATGTCATTGCTTCTTCCAAATGTTTTGTTTCTTCTGTATTTTAAACCTTCCCCCTCCCATAGAGTTGTTTCAAAGGAGTCAGAGCTATCAATCACTCCCTCAAAGTGGGACCTAAATTAAAGAAGCAAGGCTCTGGTTTGGATTTAATGGTAGAGCAGTGAGAATGGAGAAATGTGGTCAAAATATTGGGCAGGGAAGGTCCTGATATTCCCAGGAAGCCCAGGAATCACTGGCATTAAATAGCAGGTGTATGCCTGGAGAACTGAAGTCTCTTTGGGCTACAATTAGAACTATTTGTTCTTAGCAGAAGGTGCTCTGGGAACTGTCTTTTGGCTTGATTTCAATCCCCCTTTGGTATTTTCTTTTTAATTGGCATCTTGGAGAGGTGGAGTTGGTGACAATATTGGAATATTTTGTGGAGAATCTGAGCTTTTTCTACCCAGGGAACCAAAAAATTGAGGTGCCTTTGCCATGGAGAGCAACTGAAAATAAAGGCTCCCATGAGAACATAGTCATACTCACACATACACTTGTGTTCACACACATGCACATTCCCACATACTTGTGTCCTCACAGACTGATACAGGCACATTTGATACCATATCACAGAGTTCTTAAATGCCAGACCTTGCAAATCATTTAATCTAATTCCTTTGTTTTACAGATGAGGAAGCTAGTCCCAGAGTAAGTAAAGAATTAGACCCACGTCATATAGCTAGTCAATAGCAGGGTCAGGAATTGGGTCCATGTCTCCTGACTCTAAGGCCAGCATGTTTGTATATACACAAGATACATATATTCCTATAATGGTGGGGCACACATGCAAATTTCTAAAGTTAATAGCATTGTTCCCCATTTTTGCAGGTCCTTATGTTTACATTACACATGCTACCCAAGTTACCCAAGTGGTAATGTATGAAAGCCAGCTTTCCGCCTAAAAGGCTAGGCTGACTGTGCTCCTAGAGACTCCATCTGTGCGTCCTTGGGACTCAGTGAATTTGTCTCAAGTAGGAGGACTTCACAGAGGAATGGAAATGTCACTGCTGTTCATATGGGGCTGGGGGCCTTTGGAAGCTCCTGGTAGCCCTCTTCCTACAGAGTGACTTCCCAAGAAGGATGATACTATGCTTGGTTCCAGACTGCATCTGTCATGGAGTTGAGAATATTGCTATTGGGAATTCTCCATCAAGATCACCATTCTTTCTGTAGTACTTGAGTTGGGCCAGGGAGGAATTTTAGCTGGAGAGAACAGTCTGGTTTGAAAATGCACGCACAGGGGTAAGGGGGAAGAAGCTCCATTTGGCAGGAGCACAGGACAATTTCAAAGACAGATGTATAAAATGGATTGTAAAAGTAATTGGGGTAGTTATATTCATTGCAAAACTTCACATAATCTGAGAAAGGAGGATGGGGAAGAGCTGATGTCAGAGATAAGCTCACTCATCCCCTATAAGCCAATTCCCCTTCCTGTTATGATGCCATCACTTTTTTTTTTTTTTTTTTTTTGGGGTAAATTGCCAGGTTTGCAAACTAAGAAAGTCTGGTCATTTTTTCCTTTGAGATGACTCTATAATTCATTTATGTCCTCTCTGAAAAGATAAAATAAATACAGAATAAGTAAATTAAGGAAAACATGAGTCTAACTATCATAATTTTAAATATGAATGGGTTAACAATCCAACAAAAGAAGTAAATGACTGAATGAATAAGGAAATAAAAATGGAACAATTGATTATTCAAGGAACATTCTCTTCTCCATTAAAATGACCTTATCCTTAGTTTAGACCCTCTCAACTGAACACTTGCAATCTCCCCAACTAGTTTCTGCATCACCATTCTCATTCCCTTCCAATGAATCCTGCACAAGGGGCTAGAGTTATCTTCCTAAAATATCTGCTTTTGTATTCCTGGAATGTTGGCTGTGGCCTCTATTACACTCAATTCAAGTTAACATTTATTAAGTGCTTGCTGTATGAGGAGTACTATACCAATCATCCAGCTGAGCCACAGTGCCTGCTTTCTAATAGGTGTAATACCCAATGTTATGAGATAAGTCAATTAGAAACAGGCAAACTAAAGTGTTATTTGAGCTCCAATAAGATTGGGAAGTGGAAAGGGTGGCAGAGAGAGTTGGAAGATGGAGGAAGGGAGAAGCAGAGCAGTTGTTAGCCACACTAAAAAGATGACCTTGAACTGTTTCAAAGCTAAGCTATGCCAGGATCAGGTTTTACTGCTGGTCCATAGTTAAGATTTTGTCCCAAAGATAGATCTGTAATCCAGGACTCCTCCTTCTCTTGAAAAGATCATAAACAGGTGTTAAGGAAGTATATTCTGTTAATCAACTAGCATTTATTAAACACCTACTATGTACCAGATGGGCTGCTAGGTGGCATAGTAGACAGGGCATTAAAACTGGAGTTAGGAAAATTCATCTTCCTAAATTCAATTCTGGCCTTATATGTTAGCTGTGTGATCCCGGACAAGTCATTTTACCTGTTTGCTCAGTTTTCTCCTCTGTAAAATGAGCTGGAGAAGAAAATAGCAAACCACTCCAGTATCTTTGTCAAGAAAACCCCAAATGGGGTCACAAATAGTTGAACATGACTAAAAAATGACTGAATCACAGAACCATGGTGCAATACATAGAATGCTGGACCTTTTAGGTCAAAAGTCTTGATTTTAAATCCCATCTAAAATACCTGCTAACAGTGTGTAATGCCTCCACTTCCTTCCTCTTTAAAATCAGGGAACTGGATGGACTCCATGGTTTCTAAGGTCACTTTCTATCTCTAAATCTATGATCCCATAATTCCCTGCTCAGGTACCTGACACCTCAGGTACTAGAAAGACCACTGAGATGAAGAATTTTGGCTTCTGAACTAAACTGACTTCTTAGTAGTAGGTAGAACAGAATTCCTTCATTTGCTTTCTAAGTTTTCCATCCTGCCTACTCTTGGCACAAAATCAGTATTTTTGTGTACATAAGAATACTTTCAACAGTGAAACTAAGACTTGCGTGTGCTTATCTGTTTTGTAAGGGAGAAAGCTTATTGAAATATGAGATGACACCTGGAGCTGGAAGCCTTTAATTCTTTTATTTGTATGAACTTGAACTTTTGCTAATGCCTTTGATAAACTTTTCAATAAGATTTCAACAACCAACTGGCTCACAACTTTTAGTCTAGCATCTTGATTCTGCACATGTAAATGCATTTAAGAGCTTCCTAAAGGCGACTGATTTTAAATGGGATTGATTTTTAAGTCAGTGCATTCTTGAGTAGAGTATTATTTTATAGGAGAATTAGATTTGTGCCATGTAAGTTATGAAGGCTACTTGTGGCTTTAATTTTATGATCTATGTACATCCTAATTGAGGGCAGGAACTATTTCATTTTTATGGTCTTGGGATCCCAAGTCCCTGGCTCACAGTAGATGCTTAATAAATGCTTGTTGAATTGGAAGAGAGAGAGTTAATACTAATTTATGGACTGAATGATATTTGGCTCTTGTTTTCAAAGCTACTTTATTAGTAGGATCCATGATAGGTTTTCCTTTCATATTGACTGACCTTTTTAAAAAAAAAAAAATAAACCCAATCTTAGTCAGAAAGTCAGATGATCTCTTCGTTAGTAGTCTTAGGTTGGCTCTATCTAGATATTGTACCTGGCAAAGTTATATCCCTGATAGTGGTAGCTGGCTGCCTAATGAAAACCATTTCCTGGCTGACATCTCATTCTGAGCTGCTTACTTAGGACACCTCCTGTCTTGGACTAGCAATTTAAATCCTTGACTTTTATCCTAGCATATAAACCTATCTATAGGTAATATAAAGGGATTTGCAAGGATAAGTGTACTTGATCCCAAAATCCTGTAAAAAGGTCATTCATCTGGACATTCACTTTGCTTGCAAGTAGAAAAAATGCCCTGAACTGGGGACAAGGGAAGGGAATATTGGAATTAACAAGATATTACTAATGAGGAGTATTGCTTTCTAGTTGTTATGGCCCCTACCATTTTAGTATGATGTTCAGTGCCAGTAATAATGCCATCAACGAGCCACCCACTAAATATAGTGTCATCAATAGGCTACTAGACATAGGACCATCATTGATCCACTAGCTATAATACTGCTGGTGTTATTATAATAATATATTATATTATATTATATATATATATCTATAACAAGATATATATAATAATATATAAGTAATTATAATATACATATAATATAACATTGAAGATAAAACTTTAAAATGTCTTATAATTTTGTAAGGAAATGAGGGCAAAAGTGGAATAATTGGGGAAATCGAATATTGTCAAATAAAGGTGTCTAAGGGAGGCCATTCTTGAGGCTGCCAATTAGAGAGACAGGTTATGAATATTATAAGCAATCTTTGTCCTTGTCCTACCCACCCACAGAGAAACAGACAAGTTTCCCTGACCCCATGTCTCACATCACCACTTTGTTTCCTACTGGCTCTGAAAGAGACATCTTATCACCAGCATCTATCCCAGAAAATAGAACAGGGAACTTTGCCGTGACTGAAGCAGGCTGGTCATCATTTGCAGGCTGCTCGACATTAGCTGCAATTGTTTTCAATTAAAATGAATCAATAGCATTCAGACAAATGAAATAATATGCATTGTTTGTTAAAGAAGAACTAGAGGTATTGTTGTAGAAAAGCTGCCTTTTTCTTTTATGCTCTTTCATTCTGAGGCTGAAGCCCCCCTGCTGAGTACCAAGGGAAAATGTTCAAATATGGGGTCAAAGCTATTAAGGTAAAAATAAGGATAAATGTAAAGTCTTTCTTGGGTTCAAAAAATCAATTTCACATATATAAGATGAGAGAATTGTAGTTATACCCTTATGTCAGGAAAAGATCTTGGGGGGGTGTGCAGTTCATTATGGAACATGACATGGCAACCCGAAGAAAGCCAATATGATTGCAAACTGCATGAGAGGAAGCACAGCTGCCAGAAAGAGGGAGAGTTTAATCCTGATACTTTCTGCCCTTGTCAATCCACACACAGCTGAAATATTTGTCTGGTGTGGGTGCCACATTTTAGGTGAGAAAGGGATATATTGGAGAGTGTTCAAAAGAGGACAATTTTGATGGAGAAGACCATGTTATAGAAGGATCAAGGATACTGATAAACTAGAACAGAATACTTAGGGAGACAGGGTAGTGGCAATGGATTTACTTTTATTTTTGTATGTCTCCTCTGTAGTAGTTGCTTAATAATGATTTGTCAACTTTAACTGAATTGAGGGAGTTCTAAGGTTCCTTCAAACTCTAACATTTTCTGGATCTGTGGTTCTAGTCTAGGCTTTTGTTGTTGTCTTTAAAACTAGAACACTCTTTGTTGAGTTTTTAAACTTCTGTGGACATTGGTACACTAAGCATTTAATATATGCATTTTCATTCATTCATCCAATAATCAGAACTGGCCAAAAATAGAATGGGATTTCCTTGGAAAGTAAAGGATTTCTCCTCACTAGAGGGAAAATGACTAATTGTCTGTGGGTTCCTTCTTTAGCAAATCAACTTTTGGGGGGCTCTCTTTCCACTCTGATCCATTCTGTGATGCTGCTGTGCGATCAATTCACTTCAATGGGTTTTGGTTTATTCATCTATAGAATAGGGACACTAATATTGTACTATATCTTTTCCAGAGTTGTAGAAAAAACTCATCACAAATCTTATAAACATGAGTTATGTCTTAGTCATCATCAGAGGCACCTGGGGAATTCAGAACATGAAGGAAAAGTTGGCTGGAGTCTTAGATTTAAAGAGAAATGTGTTGAAAAAGCCATTCTTTCTGAACTTGGATCAGAGAACTAGCTTTCACAGCTGAGAGAGACAATAGCATCAGAGGGAGGTTTTTTTTTTTTGTTTGTTTTTTGTTTTGTTTTGTTTTGTTTTTTAGCCCAGACTGCACTTGACAAGATTCAGCCCTGGAAATTCACCAAGAGTCAGGCAGAGCATGTTCCAACACACTGCATTGTAGGAAGTTGTTGGTTCTACTTACACGATAACATTTCTCTGTGATGTCCTCCAAAGTTTTAAAATGGATCCTGGCTTCTAGCCTTCCCATCTCTGAAACACATAAATAAACTGAAGAGAATTGAGCTTTGAACAGCCTGGAGGACTTCCCTGAACTTTCTCCAGAGCCAATCAACACACCCCACTGTCCATATCCCAGGCTCGTTGGAGTCAGGTCCCTTCTGATGTCTCCTTTCTCAGTGTGTCTGCTTCATTACTGACACTGAGATCCAATCAGTCATTCAGGCAACTTGTATTTATTAAGAGTCTACTGAGTACCAGTCCAAGTGATATAAATAAGAAGTTAAATAGTCCCTGCCCCTTAGAGAATTTACATTCTAATAAAGAAAAAAGACATTTATGGAGGAGTGATATCCAAAGAAGAATTTTGTTCTAGATAGTCGGGAGGATTTGAGTAGAGACACAGGATCGTGGATTAGATTATTCTGCCTTTTCTGGTAACAATGGCACTGGATTTGATTTTTGTTTGTAGAGCAATAAAATGTAAATAGGGAAAGAGGTGGAGGAGGCTGAAGGTCTATTAACAAGATGACCACTATATGGTGGATATCTGAATGACATGTAAAGCATGGTCTGGAGCCAGCTGCACATGTAGTGAGTTAGGGGAGCTTACATCCACTCACCAATCAGAACTGCTTGAGATTGTGGAAATGGGTGACCTGTCAACTGCCCCTGAAAGTTCTGCAGTCCCAGTCTCTTCAGCTATCACTACTGAACGCATAGAAGAGAATCTTCTCAACATCAAATTCCTTGCCACCATCAAATTGTTTGATATAGAAAGTAGGATTTTAGATTTTATCTGTGGAAATGAGATTTCAAAAGGTCCAATATTATCATTGGTTGTACCCCTATTTCTTCAGGACCCCTGGACCTTTTCCTCAGATTTGCCGCTGAAATCTGTTACATGTGTTATCTCATTAAGTATGAGATCCTTGAAAGCAGGGACTTAATTCTGACTTGCTAATTGTTAGAAAGTTTTTCCTTTCTTTCAAGTAAATGACAAGTGGAAATGGCAGAGAAGGCAGGGCCTAGCAGATAGAACTCTGAATCTAGATTCAAATAAATCTTGGTTTATAATCAGATATGTGGGAACTAAGCAAGTCATTTAACCCCTCTCTGCCTCAGTTTCCTCATCCATAAAATGGGCATAATAACAGCAGCCACCTCCCAGAGATGTCATAAGAGTCAAAAAGAATTCTATTTGTAAAGTGCTTTACAAACTTAAATGCACTATGGAAATGGGAACCACTTAGTATTAGAAGGACTGCTAAGGGCCTTTTTATCTCTAATCCTATCCAGCATCCAACAGAACCAGAGTAATCCCTCTCCTTCATGAAAACTTTTTAAAGATATTGAAAGACTGATTATTACCCACTAAATCTTCTCTTCTCTAGAAAAAAAACACATTAAGTTCTTTTCTTGGATAGTTTAAAATTGCTTCCTATTCTCATTACCCACCTTTACATATGCTCTAGCTTTTGAGATTTGGACTGGCAACAATTGGCTAACATTCAAGGCAAAGGAGCAAAAACCATGAACAAAAAACTGTGGGGGATGCTAAATCAAATCAGGATGAATTCATTAAACACCTACTCTGTGCCATGCATTTTGATAAATACGGTACATACAAAGAAAAGCAAAAGATAATCCTCAAGGAGCTAATTGAAAAAACAACATGCAAACAACTGTGGAAAAACAAGAAAAGGACAGGTAGGAAGATCAGGAAAGACTCCTTGGAAAAGGTGGGATTTTCACTGGTATTTGATGGAAACAAGAAAAGCTGGGATGCAGAGAAGAAGAAGAGAATTCTAAATATGGAGACAGCCAAGGAAAATGCTTGATGTCAAGAGAAAAAAAATCTTTTAAATATAAAATACCTTTAAAATATAGAATGCTTATTTGGAACTATGCTCAAAAGGGTATCAAATTGTGCATACTCTTTGACCCAGCAGTGTCTTTACTGGGCCTATATCCCAAAGAGATTTTAAAGAAGGGAAAGGGACCCACATGTGCAAAAATGTTTGTGGCAGCCCTTTTTGTAGTGGCAAGGAACTGGAAACTGACTAGATGCTCATCAGTTGGAGAATGGCTGAAAAAGTTATGGTATATGAATGTCATGGAATATTATTGTTCTATAAGAAACAACCAGCAGGATGATTTCAGAGAGGCCTGGAGAGACTTACATGAACTGATGCTGAGTGAAGTAAGTAGAAGAGAACATTATACACAGCAACAACAAGATTATATGATGATCAATTCTGATGGACTCGGCTGTTTTCAGCAATGAGGTGATTCAGGTGAATTCTAATAGACTTGTGATCCATCCAGAAACCTGTGGGGACTGAATGTGGTTCACTACATAGTATTTTCACCTTTTTTGGTGTTTTGCTTCCTTTTTGTTTTCTTTCTCATTTTTTCCCTTTTTGATTTGATTTTTCTCTTGCAGCATGATAATTATGGAAATAGGTATAGAAAAATTGCACATGTTCAACATACTGGATTACTTGTTGTCTAGGGGAGGGAGTAGGAGGAAGAGAGGGAGAAAAATTTGGAACACAAGGTTTTGCAAGGGTGAATGTTGAAAATTATCTTTGCATATATATGTGTGTGTGTATATGTATATATATATATATATGCATACACACACACACACACACACACACACATATATATGCTTTTTGCTGAGGCAATTGAGGTTAAGTGACTTGCCCAGGGTCACACAGCTAGGGAATGTTAAGTGTCTGAGACCAGATTTGAACTCAGGTCTTCCTGACTTCAGGGCTCTATCCACTGCACCACCTAGCTGCCCCTCTTTGCATATATTTTGAAAATAGAAAGCTATTATTTAAAAAAAAACAAATATTGAAAGCTTTGTGCACATCATCCTGCAGAGGGATAAAAGATGGTCCTTTGCCCACAGGTAGTTTAGAGTCAAATGGGGGAAACAATATCAAATAAGCAAGACAGAGACTGACCTGGTAGGGGCAAACATATATTCGACATTAAATTATAATCCTCATTTTCCAGGATTCCTTTACTTTTGATTCATAATTTCCATTTCTCACAACTCAATTTCATCTACTTTTTCTCAATTTATCTTTTAATCTTTAACAATTCAATTTTCTTACTATCTCCCAACTATTTCTTCCCAAATAGTTATGTGATCTTGAATATGGTGTAAAGGAAGCTACAGTGGTGGATTTGCAGGTTTTGAATCTGTCCTCCAATTTAATCTGTCTTTATCTTTCTCATATATAGTTGTGTGCATATTGTATTCTTTTTAAAAAACCTTATTTTACTCCTAACTCAAGAAATAAAACAAGCATTTTCATGACATAGAATAGAAAAAAAAAGATGATTATACATCAAATTGGTATGTTGTCTTCTCAATTAGTTCTTTAATTATCTTTTGCCTTTCTTTCTATCCCCAGGGTTTTGCACATATTAGATGCTTAATAATTCCTCTTACTTAAACTTGGACCAAAAAAAAAATCATTTCACCATTCTGGTTCTCAATTGGGAAGGAGTTTATGTAGTGGTTTTTTAGGTTCTCCCTAGCTCAAAATTCTAGGATACTAAATCATTCTCCTTCTCTGAGCTTTGGGTTCTACATATTGAGGAAATTATATTGAGAAAATTAACTCAGCTTTATCACTAACTTGCTATGTCACCTTGAGCAAGTCAATTTGTCATCCAAACCTTGTTTTTCTTCTCTGTAAAATGTGAAGAATTATTCCTGCCCTCTGTGCTCCATGAGGCTATTATGAAAATAAGATGGAATAATAGATGGGAAATTGCTTTGAGAAAATAAAGAGCTACAAAGAGTATTATGGATATGGCTACTGTTATTAATTAGACAACTGTGGATATACCTCAGAAGGCAAGATGTCAGCTTGACAGAAGGAAACCCTTACCAACAGAACTGGAATAGGTTTTCTTAGTAGAAAGTGAATTCCCACATTTACAGGTATTCAGGAGGAGACTAGATGTGAACATTTGATTCATGTTATTAAGATGGAACAAGATCATGGGATTTTGATGGTCTGCAATCTCAAAGTGAGTTGTCAGTGTGTGGCAGCAGCCAAGAAAATGAATATAATCTTAGGAGACTTTAAGGGAAGCGTAATTTTTAGGAATGAGTCAGTGGTTCCTCTATACTAAGCTCAAGGCATCATATTTTATAAGGACATTGACAAACTGGAAAGCATCCAGATGTCAACAATTAAGAGGTAAAGGGACATGGATTCATACCATATGAAGATTGTTTAGCCGGGAGAAAGGTAGACTTACAGGGTATATGATTTCTGTGAAGGACTCTTTCTGCAAAAAGGATTTGGGCTCTTTCTTTTGGTCCTAGAAAGCAAAACTAGTAGCAAAGAGGTAAATTTAGGACTGGCATCAGAAAAATCTTCCTCACAATGATAATTGCCCCAAAGTGTTCCAAAAGGCTGCTTCATGGAACACAGGCTCTCCTTCATTGTGGTCTGCAAGCAAAGTCTGGATGACGCATCATGGAATGAGTACATTATAAATGAGGTTCTTTTTTAGATAGGGCTCAGACTAGATGGCCACTAAGGTCCACTCTAAGTCTGAAATTTTGTAATTCAATGAGATTTCCCTTCATGTAGGGAAGTTGGTCTCAGTGATGTGTGGCTTCCTTCCAACATCACAATCTATTCTTCTTTGTCTCTGTTCCACATTTGCTTGGGCATCAAGGCCAGGCAGCCAATTGTCCAGCTGGCCACCAAATGGGAAAGCATGATTGAATGAGAAAGAGGAGAATGGGTAGGCTGAAGTTATCCTTGGATATTCTGTGTATCTGATTTTACTCCACTTCTTGGCTATCATTTTGAAAACAGGGCAGGGCAGTGTCTGGACTTTGCCATATATATATCATCAGTTCCTGACTTCAAACCAAAAACGTGTGCAAAGCATTTTTTTTTCTATCAAAGGCATAAACTCTAGTGAAAATACCCTTCAAACTGAGTCCTGAGCTTAAGGAAATAATTGTCCTGGCAGGCAAATTGAAAGAATTAAAGGAATCAGATGTGACTTCGTTATGATTTTCACATTCTACATTATAAATTCACTGGCAAAATTGAGCCTTTAAAAAAATCATTTGTCAATTTTAGAAGATTAAAATCGAAAAGGATCTTCAGGATCAACAAGACTAGCTCCAACATCCCCCTGGATCTGGTTTTAAAGGACCTGGTTTTGATTTCCAGCTCTGTCAATTACTACTGAACAACAATTTGGGGACAGCTAGGTAGTAGAGTAGGTAGAGTACCAAGTGTGAAGTCAGGAAGACTTATCTTCCTGAGATCTAGCTTCAGACACTTAATTGTGTGACCCTGGGCAAATCACTTAACCATGTTTGCCTCAGTTTCCTCTTATGTAAAATGAGCTGGAGAAAGAAATGACAAACCACTTCAGTATCTTTGCCAAGAAAGCCTCAAATGGGGTCATGAAGAGTTGGACAAAACAGATAATGACTGAAGAACCACAAAAACAATTGACTTTGGCCATGTCATCTCACTTTCTTGATGTTTTGTAAATCATTTGGCTTTTATTCTACCTGGAATTCAAATAGCAGAAGTAGCTGTGGTGAAACAAAAAGAAAATTGAATCTGGAATTAGAAAAATTAGCTGAAATTACAGCTTTATCAAATTCTAAGTGTTCTTAGGTTGGTACCTTGAAGAAATCATTTGATCTCTGTGGGTTTCAGTTTTCTGTATGATGACAATAATAATAATAACCAACACTGATAGAGCTCTTCAAGTATCTCAGAATATTTGATATGCTTTATTTGAGCCTCATAATAGCCCTGTGAGGTAGATGTATAAGCATTATCCACATTTACAGATGAAGAAACTGAGGCTCAGAGAGATTCATTAACTTGCCCACAATAATCCAGTTAGCAAATGTCAAGGCAAGATTTGAATTCCAGGCTTCCCAACTTCCTTGCCATCATGACACACGGTGTTTAAAAAAAAAAAAAAAAAAAAAATGAGAGGTTTCCGTAGGTAACTAATATCCCATCCAGCTCAGACTCTCACATTCTTAGGAGTCGCTAAATCCCAGAGAGATGCTGTGACTTGTCCAAAGAGGCACACAGATGGTCATTGATAGAGCTTCCCAAGCCCTGATTCATAGCTTTGCCCACTTTGTCCACTTTGCCTTTATCTAAAGTTTGAATAAAAGGCAGCAGGTTACCTCCATAGTAATTATGTAGCTATTTCATTTTTTTGTAAAAAGTTAAAAAAAAGATTGTGTGATAAGTGAGGGAGACATGCCATGTTTTTATCTGTCTGTCTGTCTGTCTATAATCTATCTCTTGGTGAGGCAATCAGGACTAAGTGATTTATTCAGGCTCTTACAGCTAATGTCAAGTATCTGAGGCTGGATTCTTGGGTCCTTTTGATTCCAGGGCTGGTCCTCTATCTATCGCATCAGCTAGCTGCCTTTCATGTTGTGTTTTTAGCATAATTTGGGGAGACTTTTGTTGGAGGGATGCCTGCCACACCCCGACCTTGCCCAAAATTTGAAATTGCACTGGAAATGGTGATGCTTAGAGGACAAATCCAGTTGTGGGATCCATGTTCCTGTCCTTCTCTGTCCATGACCAGCTGGTGACATCATCTTGGTACTTTTCTTTATAATTTAAGAGTACCCTTCGTTAAAAAATAAACAGGGGGGAAAAAGACCAGGCCTTTGAAACAGGCAATGGAAAGGTTAAAAGTTTCTCAGTCGCTGAATATTGGTTTCTCCTCTCTCCCCTCACCCCAGGCTTCTTTCCACCTGGCATGCAGGTAGGAAAGGCAGCTTGCAGTGCTACTGGAATGAGCAATGAGTGAATCTGGAATTAGGAGCCCTTTGGCTTGAATCCCAGAGCACTCTTTTTAACTGTTCATAGATTAGTCACTTCATCTGTCTGAAACTCAGTTCATTCATTTGAAAAATCGAGAGGTTGAACAGAATGATATCTGAAACTTATGAACTTCTTTCCTTCCTTTCCATCTCTGCCTGTCGAAATCTACCCATAGATCCATATATTCTGAGGAGACCATAAAGGGGACACAACATGGGGATATTTCAACTGATGGGCCACATGTCATTTCGACTATCTGATGGGAAAGATCCAGCTCTGTGAAATTCTCAAGTAGAAAATATTGAATCCATGCTGACTCCATTCCAATGTTCCCCAATACTAATGCCTGAAAGCCAAATTCTGCCTCTTACTAGTTCCATCTTAAGCATTGTTGTGAAATTTAGTTTGGACCCAGTTTCTGCCTCTGACATCAACTCCAGCCAGTGGCCTTTTCTATTTTATTGACTTCTTTGCCCTAATTCTTTTATTTATTTATTTATTTATTTTTGCTGAGGCAATTGGGGTGACTTGCCTGGGATCACATAGTCAGTGCCCTAATTCTTAATACTAGATTAATATATTTTATTCTCAAATTCAACTTGGGCTGGGACTTCTCTATTACCAAGGAAAAGAGGGTTAGCTCAGAAAGAATCTGTTCAAAGATTGTTAGAGTTGAGTCTAGATCCCACCCAAGAGGCCAAATGCCATTTTCCTGATTTTCCCTGATAAAAAACTATTTTACCTCTTCTTTCCTTTTGCAACAATTTATACCTTCATTATAAATTCATCACATTCTTCTTTTGTTATAATTATTTGTTTCTTTGTCCCATTGTCCTAATAGATGATAAACTTGAGAACTGGTACCACATTAGATATTTCTCTCCCCAGATATATAGTAGGTGCTTAATAAGTGCTTGTTGATTGATACATACTGAGTACTCCATAAATAAAAATGTTGTTTTTACAGACTATCTCCCATACATAGAATGTTCTCCCTTCTCTTCCACCTCTTAGAATTTCTGACTTCTTTTAAAGTTTAGCTCAGATAATAGGTCCTAGAGGGAAGGTGACTTTTCCTGATCTGACACCCCGACTACCCAGTCCTCAAATTATCTTTTATATAGGTTTCCGCTCTCTTCTAATAAAGGGCATCTTAATCTAGGGTCCATGGCCAGGGATATGATATCAGTGGGTCCATGCACTTGGATGGGAGGAAAAATTACATCTGTAATACTATGTATCATATATTTAAGAACATTATTCTGAGAAGGGGTCCATAGACTTTATTCTTAAAGAATAACCAATTCTTGTCATTAACCAATGGCTTCTCAAGGGTGATGTGTGACTTTGGGCACATCTCTTCTCCTTGTTTGGGCTTTAGTTTCACAAAATTTGAGATTTCAAAGGAATTTCAGCAGTCATATAATCTAAACCATACACAAAAAGAATTTCCAGTCTAATAATCCTAGTAGTGACTGTCTATAATGTGCTTAAATACCTCTAAGGAGAGAGTATCTACCACCTCTCTATGTAACCCATTTCACTTCTTGGGTAAATGTCAGGACATTTTTCCCTAATGTCAAACCTGAATTGACATCTCTGTGACTTCTCTTCAGTGCTAGTTTTGTTCTCTGGAGTCAAACAGGACAAATCTAATCATTCCTGTACATGATAGTTTTTTAAATACTTGAAGAGTTCTATCATGTTCTCTCTGAATTTTCTTTTTTTTATAATAATACCTTTTTAATCTTTCAAAATACATGCAAAAATAGTTTTCATCATTCACCCCTGCAAAACCTTGCGTTCCAAATTTTTCTCCCTTCTTTCCCTTCTCTACCTCCCAGAAAGCAAACAGTCAAACACAGGTTAAACATGTGCAAGTCTTCTAAATATATTTCCATGTATATCATGCTGTGCAAGAAAAATCAGATCAAAAAGGGAAAAAATAAGAAAAAAACAAGTTAACAAACACAACAATAAAAAAGGTGAAAATACTATGCTATGATCCATATTCAATCCCCATAGTCATTTTTCTGGATGCAGATGGCTCTCTCCATCACAAGTCTATTGGAATTGGCTTGAATAACTTCATTGTTGAAAAAAGCCAAGTTCATCACAATTGATCATCACATAATCTTGTTGTTGTATACAGTGTTCTTTTGGTTCTATTCACTTCACTCAGCATCAGTTCATGTAAGTCTTTCCAGGCTTTTCTAAATCAGCCTTGAGCTTTCTTTTCTCTTAACTAAACATATCTTGTTCCTTCATCTAATCCTTTTATGACAGGGATTCTGAGATCCTTCATTTTTCTGATTGCCTTCTGCTGGAAATTCTCCAGTTTATCAATTGTTGATATGTAAACCATAGTATCTGAAGCTGAACACAGTACTCTACTCTAGGTAAGACTTAGAAAAATCAGAGAACAGTGGGACTGTCACCAATTGGCTCCTAGAAACGAATAGCCCAAGATAACAGTCACTTTTTTAGCTGCCATATTCCATTGCTAATTCATGTTGATTTTATAATCCACCGAATTCTTCAGTTCTTTTTCAGAACTCTGGCTGTCTAACCATAACTCTCCCATCTTATCTTTACGAAATTAATTTTCTTTATGTAATCATATTAATTTGTACTTATCTCTATTGAAGTTTATCAGATTCAGTTCATTGCTTTTAATTTCTTCACCTATAAGATGGAGCCAGTAGACTAGATGCACTCTTCAGCTCTAACATTATAATAGAGCTGCTATGAATGCTCAGGGAGGAAATAGATATTTTGTATAATTATCCTTCTCATAAAACAGTTTTGTTTTAGTTTGTTTGTTTGTTTGTTTTTGAGACTGCTAGATGGCTTAGGGGATAGAATTCTGAATCTGGAGTCAGAAAGTCCTGAATTCAAATTCTGCCTTAGACATTCACTAGTCATTTGATGTCACTCATCCTTATCTTTAACACCCATTCATTCTCATCTGTAAAACAAGGATAATAATAGCATCCTTTCCTTTGTAAATTTTAAAATGCTATATATAATAATCATTGTTATTTTTATAATTATTATAGCATGTGGGTAGGAGTCCAAAAGTGACTAAATTTCTTCCAAGCCTCTTGAATCAGTTAGTTTTCCAATAGTTAAATCTTTGTTCTCATGTTTGGCGAAAAACCTCCACTTTACCTAATGCCTGGCATTAGGTCCAGCAAAGAAGAGAGAACTCAAAGAAGAGATAACTTCCAATAAAAAATTGGGGAATCTCTTTTTGGCAACATTAAATTTCTCAGTGGGAAAAAGCCTGGAGTCTATATACAGTGAAGATTCTGTCTCCACTTGGGAAGAAGTTGAATTTTATTGCATTGGATTGAGTTGAAACATTAAATATGGTTTCAAGTAGCTGCTGGGAAAGATTATCAGGAAGTTTCCCCAGTTCCATCCCCACCCTCAGCCCCAAGCAAGTACAAGGAGGAAGAGACAAGCAGATGTTACTTTATAATTTACTAAGCTTCTATCATAACCATTATGTCACTTAATTATATATTTAGAGGTGGAAGGGACCTTAGAAATCTATCTAGTCCTAAACCTCTTATTGTACAGAAAAGAAAACTGGGATCCAAAGTGTTTTACATAAGGTCACAGATCACTCAACAAATATTTATCAAGCTCCTTCTGTGTGCCAAGCACCAAAGATACAAGAACCAAGGAAATATATCCCTATTCTCAAGTAAATGATGGAGGCAGAATTTGAATGCATCTTCTTTGACTACATAGTCCAGTGCCCTTTCTACCACTATACCATGATAGGCCAGTGGAGGGGGCAGCACAAGTATAATTAGTCTCAGTTTATAGAGGAGAAAGTCAAATGTTTAGAGAAGGGAAATGAATCTACCTCTTCTGTGTCCTGATACCACAAATATATATATATATATATATATATATGTATATATATGTATATATATACATATATATATATGCTTGAGATAAAATCTAGATAGATAAGATCACTTAACCCTGTTTGCCTCAGTTTCTCTATCTGTAAAATGAACTGGAGAAAGAAATGACAAAGTAGTATTGTCACCAAGAAAACACCAAATAGGGTCACAAAGAATCTGAAATGACTGAAAGACATTCTTGACCATCAGAGATTCTGCAATAAGGAGCTTTTGTGACTGGGACGGGTTTCTCTGAACCCTCTGAAAGAAACTCTAAAATCTTATGCTTTAGAGAATGCTTTTTGAAAAGGAAAAACTACTACCCCTCCTTCTTTCTAAGTTTCAGGGATTTCTTTATTTTTTGTGGCATAGAAAGATCTTTTTGGGTCAAGAATTTCAAGGGAATTAATGAAAAAAAAAAAAAGCTGGTGAAGGTGGCTTTGCTGTTACCAGATCTAAAACTATATTATAAAGCAGCAGTCATCAAAACCATTTGGTACTGGCTAAGAAATGGAATAGTCGATCAGTGGCATAGGATAGGATCACAGGACAAACTAGGCAATAACTATAGCAATCTAGTGTCTGACAAACCCAAAGACCCCAGCTTTTGGGATAAGTACTCACTATTCAACAAAAACTGCTGGGAAAATTGGAAACTAGGGTGGAAGAAATTAAGGCTTGACCCACACCTAATGCCACATACCAAGATAAGATCTAAATGGGTTCATGATTTAGACATAAAGAGTGATATTATAAGCAAATTAGAGGAACATAGGATAGTTTATCTCTCAGAACAGTGGAGAAGGAAGGAATTTGTGTCCAAAGAAAAACTGGAACTCTTAATTGAACACCAGATAGATAATTTTGACTATATTAAGTTAAAAAGTTTTTGTACAAACAAAACTAATGCAGACAAGATTAGGAGGGAAGCAATAAATTGGGAAATCATCTTTACATTTAAGAGTTCTGATAAAGGCCTCATTTCTAAAAAATATAGAGAATTGTTTCATATTTATAAGAATTCAAACCACTCTACACACCTGTCAGATTGGCTAAGATGACAGGAAAAGATAATGACAAATGTTGGAGAGGATGTGGGAAAGTGTCCCAGTTTTTCCACATCCCCTTCAACATTCGTCATTATCTTTTCCTGTCATCTTAACCAATCTGACAGGTGTGTAGTGGTATCTCAGAGTTGTCTTAATTTGCATTTCTCTGATCAACAGTGATTTGGAGCACCTTTTCATATGACTAGAAATAGTTTTAATTTCATCATCTGAAAATTGTCTGTTCATATCCTTTGACCATTTATCGATTGAAGAGTGGTTTGAATTCTTATAAATATGAATCAATTCTCTATATATTTTAGAAATGTGGCTTTTATCAGAATCCTTAAATGTAAAGATGTTTTCCCAATTTATCACTGCAAAGAATCTAATTCAGTTTGGCTGAATCATGACTTTTCTTCCAGTTGAATGATACCCACCCTCACCCCTACCCCATCCCTATAACATGCAGAAACCACCACAGAAGAAAGAATGTCAGAGTGACAAGTTTAAATTATTTTAAATGACATATCATTAGATAGTAAGCTCCTTAAGAGGAAGGACTGTCTGTTGCCATTCTTTACATCTCCAGTCTTAGCAATGTATATGACACATTTAATAAGCATTTAATAAATTCAACTGCCAACAGTATGGAGTAAAATGTAAGCCCCCTGAGGCGAGGGATTTTTCATTTTGTCTTTGAATCTCCAGAATTTAGTATATAGTAAACAGTAAAGGCTTCATAAATGTTTACTGGATTGGATTTAGTTGGATTAGAGAACTGATTTTAATCCCAGCTCTGCCAGTAAATCATTATGGCTCCTTGGCAAATTACTTTACTGTTCATCAAGGACCATATATTTGCTTTTCTTTATACATTGAGCCTTAGCAGAGTGCCTGGGATGTAATAAATGCTTGCTGACTGATTGACGGCTAAATGGAGAGAATAGTTTCTGCCCTTGCCTCCCTCATAGGACTAATATGAGGATCAAACAAGATACTGTATTTTAAAAATAATTTATAAATGGAAAATACTGCACCCATATGAGGGCCTATTGTTATTATTGCTATTATTGGTATAATTACTATTTGTAAGTAACTAAGTTTCTTTGAAGTGGGAAGGGAGAAGGGGAGAGGGTAGAGAAAGAATAGAGGAGTCTCATTTTGGATTGTTATACTTATAAATGTCATAGAACCATGCAGTAGATGGGCCCATCTGGGAATCCTAGCTCAAACTTCTCCCCAAACCAACTCTATCTGAGCCTCAAATAACCACATTTTAAAGCCCTCATCCCAAGTGGGTGGGACGTTCCTGTCACAGATGAAGAACATTAGGAATAATTGATTAGCCCTGGAAAACGAAAGGGGTGTATACCAGATGGGATTGTATGTGGTATTTATTTCCATAGTTCTAGCATCATAAAATAGAGAGCTGGAAAGGCCCTTGGACATTGAATCCAACTCACTTGTTTTATAGTTTAGGAAAGCAGGGAATGGAGGCAGCCTGTTCCAAAGCTGGACAGCTAGTCAGTCAGGTTCAATCATGACTCATACCTAATTTTGCTGATTCCCAATCTAATACTGTTTCTCTTAGAGCAGGCTTGTTCATTACCGTTATGGAAAACTAATTTGAGATCTTTGCATATTTGGGGGCTCATAATCAAGAGTCCTAGGGACAAGAACACTTTGCAATGATTTCCTAACAATTCTATGGAGAAAGATTTGTAAAGAAAACACATGTCCAGAGACAACTCTGGCTCAGAGCCACAGGATGAGCTGGTTGTGCCAGCACATCTGCCCTTGTTATGGGGACTAGAGTTTTTTCTTTGTGTGTCCCTCATATACAATACCTAACCCTATGGCTGCTTAATAAATGCTTGTTGACTATTTCCTAAATGCTGTTTTTTTAGGAAGAGAGGATTCAGTTTAGTTTATTGAAATAAGTTGTTAAATTTGGGGAAAAAATTTGTTGTTGTAGACAATTTTCAGATGATGAAATTAAAACCATCTCTAGTCATATGAAAAGTTGCTCCAAATCACTATTGATCAGAGAAATGCAAATTAAGACAACTCTGAGGTACCACTACACACCTGTCAGATTGGCTAAAATGACAGGAAAAGATAACGATGAATGTTGGAGGGGATGTGGGAAAACTGGGACACTAATGCATTGTTGGTGGAACTGTGAATGGATCCAACCATTCTGGAGAGCAATTTGGAGCTATGCTCAAAAAGTTGTCAAACTGTACATACCCTTTGACCCAGCAGTGTTTCTACTGGGCCTATATCCCAAAGAGATCTTAGAGGAGGGAAAGGGCCCCACATGTGCAAGAATGTTTGTGGCAGCCCTTTTTGTAGTGGCTAGAAACTGTAAACTGAAGGGATGCCCATCAATTGGAGAGTGGCTGAATAAATTATGGTATATGAATATTATGGAATATTATTGCTCTGTAAGAAACGACCAGCAGGACGATTTCAGAGAGGCCTGGAGGGACTTGCATGAACTGATGCTGAGTGAAACGAGCAGAACCAGGAGATCATCATACACAGCAACAACAGTATTACATGATGATCAATTCTGATGGACATGGCTCTCTGCAACAAAGAATTGTCTCAAACCAGTTCCAATTGTTCACTGAAGAAAACCATATACACCCAGAGAGAGGGAAATGAAATATGGACCACAACGTAACATTTTCATGATCTCTATTGACATTTGCTTGCATTGTGTTGCCTTTCTCTGATTCTTTTTTTTTTTCTTGTAGATAGGATTTTTCTTGCATAATTTCTCAAGCATTTCAACATTATTAACATGTAGTGGACTTCCTGCCATCTAGGGGAGGGGAGGGGACAAAAAAAATATGTAGAATACTAGTATCTTTTGTAGAAAGAAAAGTGAACACATGCAATTGTGATTAAGGTGAAAACCTTAATAATCACCTTAAAATTATTAAATATTTAATATTACATTTAAAATAAAGCACTGTTCACAATAAAAAAAAATTTGTTGTTGTTATAAAATGGTTATACAATCATTAGCAATTTTAGAAGCTCAGGAGAATAAAGAACATTCCAATTCCTAAATTTTGATTCTTTTTTAAAAATTCAATTAAAGCTTTCCCCCTCCTAATTTCAAACCTCCCCACCCCCAAGTAAAAGATAAAAAGCTAAAAACAAAGCTTTTGTGCCAGATTTTGATTCTTATATTATTTTTTTAATGAGGGGCAGGGTCAATGGCTTTAATGGAGTATATTAGAATCTTCTGAGTAATGACCATTAAAGTGAAGTTATACCATAGAAACTATGTCATTGGAAAACTGGGATACCTATAGAAGGGAAGTCCAAAGTCATATAGTGAGTTAATGTATCTAGAATCATAAATATGAATACTAGAAGAAGTGATAGAAGTTATCCTGTTCAACATTTGCATTTTACTTATGAAGCCCAAAGAGGAAAAGCACCTTGCTCAAAGTCATAAAGGTGGTAAAGCCACTTGCACCCTAGACTTTAATCCAGATTTTCTGCCTATATTAAAAATTAGGGTTTATTACCTCGATGTTGGATCAGGGCATCCAACTGGTGAGTTAATCATCCTTCTTGTAACATTCTTCCAGGGAGCCAGAGCTGTATATAGAGATTGAGTTCTAGAGTTCAGGATGACTTTGGAACTATAAGCCTAGATGAAAATGACCCCATTAGAAGTTTGGGAAAATGCCTGGATTTAGGGGAGTAAGAATATAATGAGTTCCATTTTGGACATGAGATGCTAAAAGAATATCCATTTGGAAGTATCTAATACACATTTGGTGTGGGAGGGGAGTTTAGGAGAGATTAGGGCTAGATCTCCTGCTTATGTCATGTACATAAAATTATATGACCTAGATAAGTGGATAAGGTCAGAGTTTTCCTGGACTTTTCATGTTTCCTCATCCCTGACATCCAATTAGTTGCTAAGGTTTATTTTGGTGTTTTCCTTTTGCAATATCTCTTGTACTCATGCTCTTGTCTCCATTCAACATGGCCACTCTCTTAATTGAGCCCTCAAGGATGTCTTAACTGAAAGTCCTCCACAAAGTTTCCAAAACTGTCTTCCTATCCAAACATGCCATCCTCCACTAACCCTGCTTGAAAATCTTTGGTGATTCCTCATTAGTTCTGTCTTTCATAATATGACTCCCTTTCTCCTTTCCATATTTATTTCTTATTATTCCCTTTCATGAATTCCTTATTCCAGCTAGACTGACCTACTAGGTTTTTCCTGACCTTGATAGTCCATCTTTCATCCATATGCCTTTACACAGGGTCCCTCAGATCTATAATGTATTCTCTCCCCATTATTGCCTTTTAGAATCCTCTTTCTTTCAATTCAGTTTAGGTGGTCCCTCAATGCTAATTTTTTCTGATCTTCCCCCACCTACCTTTGGTGGTTTGTGGCTTTGTATTTACTTACCTGTGTATCCGTTTTCTACCTTTGGTATAATATAAGTTCCCTGAGGGCAAGATTGTTTTATTTTTGTCTTTGCATCAGTGGTGCCCAGCTCAATGTCTCATGTATGGCAGGAACTTAATTTTAAAATTTGAATTTTTTAAAAAATTGATTTGATTTTTTGAATTTTTCATAGTATTTTATTTTCCCAAATACATGTAAAGATAGTGTTTAACATTCATTTTTGTAAATTTTTGTAAATGTAAATCATTTTGTAAAACTTTGTGTTCTAAATTGTTCTCCCTTCCCTTCTCCATTCCCCAAATACAAGCAATCTGATATAGGTTAAATATGTGCAGTCCTTTTAAACATTTCCATATTTGTCATGTTGTACAAGAAAGATCAGACCAAAAGGGGGAAAAAACATGGGAAAGAAAACAAAGGAAGAAGCCAAAAGCTGAAAATACTATGCTTCAATCCATGTTCAGTCTCCATTGTTCTCTCTCTGGATGCAACTGCAATACAATTGAATTTGTTACTGAGTAATAAAAGCTTTGGAGATTCAGTTCCATTTGTCTTATCCAGTTACTTCCTTTGATTTCCCAGCCAATCAGGTTTGAACCAACTGGTCAGAGACTTGCATTAGCCTATGCTAACCTATGCAAGCCTAAGCCTAGACTGAACCCTGTCTCTAACTAAAGCACTGATGAAATTCCCATTTGGTTATTGCTATGGCAGATGCCATGCATGTCATAGCAAACAGAAATAGGCTCCGATCTCAGAAAATGCATGAAGTTTACAAAGTCTACATTTTGGTCTCAATAATTTCAACACAACTCTATTCAACAAGCATTTATTTATTTATTTTTAAATAATAGCCTTTTATTTTCAAAGTATAAGCAAAGATGTTTTCAACATTCACCTTTGCAAAACCTTGTGTTCCAAATTTTTTTTCTCCCTCCCTTTCCCCTTCTATCCTCTTGACATCAAGTAATCCAATATATGTTAAACATGTGCAATTCTTCTAAACACATTTCTACATTTATAATGCTGCACAAGAAAAATCAGATCAAAAAAGGAAAAAATGAGAAAGGAAAAAAAAAACAAGCAAACAACAACAAAAATGGTGAAAATACTATGTAGTGATTCACACTCAGTCCCCATAGGCCTTTCTCTGCATACAATGGCTCTCTCCATCACAAGACTGGCCTGAATTACCTTGCTGTTGAAAAGAGCCATGTCCATCAGCGCTGATCATCATATAATCTTGTAGTTACTGTGTACAATGTTCTCCTGGTTCTACTTGCTTCACTTAAAATCAGTTCATGCAAGTTTCTTCAGGTCTTTCTGAAATCATCCTGCTGATGGTTTCTTACAGAACAATAATATTCCATAACATTCCCCAACTGATGGACATCCATTCAGTTTGCAGTTCCTTGCCACTACAAAAAAAAAAAAAAAAAAAAAAAAAAAAAAAAGATCTGGGTCAAACATTTTTGCTCATGTGGGTCCTTTCTCCTTTTTTATGACTTCTTTGGAATACAGACTCAGTAGAGACACTGCTGTTTGTGCATAGTTTGATAGCCCTTTAGGCATAGCTCCAAATAATAAGCTTTTATTTAGATACCTATTATATGTCAGGAAGATATTTTGCTGGGTATTAAAGACAGAATGTGTTATGTAGAGTGCTGGGTTCAAATGTTATTTCAGATACTTACTAGCTATAAGATGTTAAGCAAATCTCTGAACTCCTCATAGTTTTAGTTTCATTATCTGTTAAATGGGAATAATATTTATTGTCTACTGCTTCATATGTTCCAAGAAAAACCCTCTTCAAATCTAAAAACTCAATATGAATAAGTTATTATTATTATTATTGTTTTATTAATTTGGTCAATCATTATACCCATTAAAATCCAATTCCCTTATTTCATAAATGAGGAAACTGAGGCTGAGGAAAAGGACATTGCTGACCTGTCACAAAGCAGTTTCATGACAGAGTTAAGGGAGGGACCCCAGTGAAGTGATTCTTACACAACTCAGGGCTCATTCTGCTCCACTGCCCTATTTCCCCAATGGCACTTTAAACTTTTCTGTTTTGCTCATGAAAAGAAAGCACTGTTATTCCTCTCAAAGCAGTTAGAAGTCCCTAAAGCTGGCAAGAAAGCTTGTGTTTGAATCTTTCCCTAGGAATCTGGTCTATTGTTATTGTTTAATTATTTCAGTTGTATCCAAATCTTTGTGACATTATTTGGGGTTTTCTTGGCAAAGATACTGGTTTGCCATTTCCTTCTCCACTTCATTTTACAGATGACCAAACAGGATTAAGTGACTTGCCCAGGGTCACACAGCTGGTAAATATCTGAAGCCAGATTTGAACTCAGGAAGATGAGTCTTCCTCTCCAGGTCCAGAATTTCATTTACTATGCTATCTAGCTGCCCACTAACTGGATGAACCTATATAAATCAATTTGAACCTAAGTTTATTCATCTCTAAAATAGGCATCTGTACAATTGGTAACGGTACCCAACTCTCAGAGTTGCTGTAAGGCTCCAATGAAATAAGTGAAGTGTTTTCCAAGCATTTTATAAATGTGTGCAATTATAAGTATATTTGTTTCTTAATTCTCTGTTCTTCTCTTCCCCTCCCAAGAAATGTCATGTAGAACACTGAAAAATTCCAAACTATGGATATTGCTTTAATACTTTTTGCCAGATGGAAACTTTCACATATGCAAACAGTAATAACCAAGATGGATTTGCCTTTGAAGTGTTAACAGTAAAATGTTCCCAATAATTCATCTGAATTTGGGAGCAGGAGGCAATAAGATGCTGTCCATCTTATGTTATCACAGTTCATTCCCAGGGTCTCAAATGTTTCCTTTTGGAAAAAGACCACGTTTCCCCTTTACTCTACCTGAGCCTACTAAAAGTAGTCCTCCCTCCCTTGGCACCTGGCCCCTATTAGGCTGGGTATGCTGATGACCTTTCTGGTTTAACAGGAAATTAATGAGTGGTGCAAAAGGGAAAGGGACTTGTCCATAGATTCTATGTCAGTCCTGGCTCTTGGCTCCTTCATTGCAAGTACAAACTAAAAGAAATCATTGTTGCACCTACTATCAGGGCCCCACTGATGTTTCTTCTAGAGGTGGGTAATTGGCACAGCCAGAGCACAATCAGAGCAAAGGGAAATATGGAAATATTAAAACTTGTCCAGAATTTGTCTTCACCAGGAGAATTCGTAATGCCCTGGAGGAGACAGAGAGAGGAGAGGAAAGGAGATGAAGGGAAAGGAGAGGAAAGGAAAGGACAAAGAGAGAAGAGAGAGGAAAGGAAAGGAGAAGAGAGTAAAGGAGAGTGAAGGGGAGGGGAGAAGAAAAGAGGGGAGAGTCCATCCATCTACACAAGGTCATATCTTCCCTTCTTTGGGCTCCTTCTGGGCCACTGATGTTGGAGGCACTACAGTATAATGGAAAGGGCCTTGGATTTGGAGTCAGAAGACATTGGTCCATGTCCTCTTTGATTTTTATACCTTATGGGGAGCTTTAAGCATGTCACTCTTGAGTCTTCAATTTCCTCATTTGTACAATGGGAGGATTAGCCAAGAAAGTCCCTTCTAGTTTTAATTTATGATCCTAAAGAAGAATGTATTCTGTTGCCCTTTCAGTCTGAGGCTTTTAACAATTCCAACTCTTCTTCCTCAGCAAAGAGGAAACTAGTCCTAAATCCCTTTCTTCTCTCCACACTAAAGACAGCGGCCTCTGGCTTTTTGGAAAAATGGCCTTGGAGACATTCAATGCCCCAGAATAGACATGGGTGATCCCATATATATGGCTATAGTCATAGAACATAGAACATCAGAACTGGAAGGACCTTAGAAATCATGTAACCCTATAACAGAATATCTTTATTTCCTGAATGAGACCCAGAGAGGGGAAGCAACTTGTTCAAAATCACACAAAACTTATGAAAAGAGCTAGAGCTTTGATCCTGAAGCTTCTTTCTTTTAGGATAGGATACTTCCCACTTCACATATGTTTCTCCCAACTATGAACTTTACTGAGGAATCATTCCAAATACTGGCCCAATACCATGTTCCCATGTTCTCCCTATTTTTTTTTTTGAAGAAGCTGTATTCCGTAGCAAAGAAGCTGGAGAAGTAAGGAAGGAAATAAGAGGAAGAGAGAGAAAAAAAGAGAAATAGAGAACAAGAAAAGAAAGGGAAGAGAGGAAGGAAAAGAGGAGAAAGGGAAGAAGAATGAGTGAGAGGGGGAAGAAAAGAATGAAAAAGAAGGAAAAGAAAAATAAAGAAAAGAAAGGGAAGAGAGGGGAAGAGAAGAAAAAAGAAAGAAAAGAGAAGGGGAAGAGAGAGAAAGGAGAGGCAAGACAGAAGGGAAGAGGGAGAATGAGAGAAAAAAGAGAAGAAGGGAGGGAGGAGGAAATAAGGAAAAAGAAAAAAAAAGGCATCACACAATTTAACTGCCCACTTACTACTATACTATGAAGTTCAAATATACTTTAAATACTCCTTTCAAACATTGGTAATGCAGTTATCATCCTCATTTTCAGAGATGAGAAAACTGAGGCTCAGGAGTTAAGGGACTTATCCACAGTCTTATACGTGATAAGTAAGGGACATAAGTGGAATTTGAAGCTAGTCTTCTAGACTCAGATTCTAGCATAGCAAAGTTTTGCCTATGGCACATCCAGAAAATGATAGTTATGGAATAAAAGAAGTTAGGATGTGAGAACTTTGGTGGAATACTCTAACTTTATGTCTGGGAAAGCTGAGTCACAGACTTGCTTATTGTCATAAGGAGCAGAATTTTGATTCAGAGCTGAGTCCCGTGGCTCCAAATCCAGAGTTCTTCCCTTTGATTAATGCTTCATCACTGACCTTCCAGCATCATTCCCAACATTTCTGGGATCAGAGCAGAGCAGCTGTATCTATGTTTCCAAAATCATTTTTTTGCTTTACTGGAATGTAGAATGGACGGTGTGCCAACTTGGGGGCTCTGTTTAACTCTTTTCCCACAGCTGATAACATATGGGATTAAAGAATGAATCGGGACGCAGATGTTCAGTCTGCCTTTGTAAACTGAAGGTCTAATCTTCTGTTCCCAGATGCCTGGCACCTCTGATGCTTGTGAGTCTCACCCTAGTCAGCTTTAACAATACCTGAGGCCATGAATTCCTGGCAAGGTAGCAGAAGGTTATATCCTCTGACCTCCTACAGTCTCCCCAGTTCCCAAGCCTCTCTTCACTGCCAGAAAAGATTCCCTCTCATGATCTTAACATTGACCCATGACATTTCCCTGAAGTGTTTTATCAAAATTATCATCCTTCTTTTGTCCAACATTGATGACAGGACAGCCCTTGACAATCTCTTTTGTTTGTTTGTTTTCATTTTGTCAATATCTTTTGTTTTCAAATAATTTTCATTTCTGCATATTCCTCATTCCTCAAGAATGCTTTCTATATTTTTCTTTCCCTGGGTTTTTGTTTGTTTGTTTGCTTTTTTTGCTGGGGCAATTGAGGTTAAGTGACTTGCGCAGGGTCACACAGCTAGGGAATGTTAAGTGTCTGAGAACAGATTTGAACTCAGGTCCATCCTGACTTGAGGGCTGGTGCACTATCCACTGCGCCACCTAGCTGCCCCTCTTTCCCTGGTTTTTTAAGACTCAATTGAAGTCCCATCTTCTACAGGAAATCTTTCCTTAGTCTCTCACTCACCCCTAGTACCTTTTCCTCTGAAACTTTCTTCTATCTTCTCTGTCTAGGTCTTCTGTGGACAATTATTTATCTATTGTCTTCTCTATTAGAATGTTAGCTTCTCAAAGGCAAGTACCTTTTTTTTTTCCTTTCATTGTACCTCCAGAACTTAGCACAATGACTGATGTAATAATAAATGGAAGTCTGTCAATCAGTTCATCTACAAGCATTTAAGGGCTTATTATGTTCTCAGCACTGAAAATGCTGACAATACAAAGAAGCATAAAAATAATCTCTACCTTCATGGAGCACACATTCTAATAGCATAATAATAAGTACAACTCAAATATCCAACCAATCCTAAAACATTTGGGCATTTAATTCTCACAACTTTAGGCATTCATGTGATTTTATTAGTAACCTCATTTTCACTTTTGTGTTGGTAACTATGCACATTTGGGGCTATGCAGAATAGAGGGAAAAAATGAGAGGCCTGATGCACACAAGTGTGTATCCTATTATGGTATCCTACTATGCATTTCTCTGGTCTTGCTCACTCTGGCATTTCAAAAAGTTCCCATGTGTTCATTGCATAATTTCATTTTTTGCCTTTAAAATTCAAGTTTTGTGTTGCAATTATGTCCCCAAAAAGTAGTGCAAGTCATTTGGACTTTAAGGTGATAATGAGACTTTTTCAGCATTAGCATCTTCCAGGGGTAGTGACTAAAGTCCCAAGAACCACTTCCTTGATTTTCAGAGTGGCCAAACTAGAGAGGTGTACAGCAGTATGTTACAGAGTTCAATAACCTCACACTGCTATCTAATACAATAAAAAGTAAGATTCAGAATAAAAAAATAGTATTAATATTTAGTATTTGCTCTATAGTATTTATGGTATGTGTATTTTATTGTATTTTATTTTTTTTGCTTTTTTTTGCTGAGGCAATTGAGGTTAAGTGACTTGCCCAGGGTCACACAGCTAGGGAATGTTAAGTGTCTGAAATCAGATTTGAACTCAGGTCCTCCTGACTTCAGGGCTGGTGCTCTATCCACTGCACCACCTAGCTGCCCCGGTATGTGTATTTTAAAAAGTAAATATTGTTTGAAATCAATTCTAAGGAATTACTAATAAGAAAAAAAAATTGTTTTGCATGTTACCAATTTGTGTACTGTATTTTATGAGTAATTTCATGGTTACTGTGTTAGGAAAAGTACATATTATCAGAATCAATATTTTGGCATAAAGAATTGTATGCAGACATGCTTAACCTATATCGGATAGGAAAGAGGGAGAGAAGAGGGGGAAAAATTTGGAACACAAGGTTTTGCAGAGATGGATTTTGAAAAGTGTCTTTACATGTATTTGGAAAAAATAAAGAGCTACTTAAAGAGAATCGAATGCAGAAAAGTGTGTTTTCAGCAATTTCTAGTGAAGGATTACAGTTTTTCGTAATCACGGGAACCTAACTCCATATTTTCCATCAGTTCAATCTATCAATATTTGCACTTTTAACTTTTACTCCATTTTCTAGGAATGTTACCCCATGTGAAAGTTGAGTATTAACTGTATCTTTCCCCACTCCCCCACCCAGAGAGTCATTTCTTAGATCATAACAAAAGATTTTTTTAAAAAGAAAAAAACCAATGTACACATCAGTGGATGTTTCACATGACATTCTAGTAGCTAACATTTATGTAGTACTTACTGTGTGCCAGGCACAGTGCTAAGCATTTTGCAAATATTATCTCATTTGATCCTCACAACAATTCTGGGAGGTAGGTGCTATCATTATTCCCATTTTACTGAAGCAAGAAGTTAAATAAATCATCCTGTCATTACTAGAATGACTTGCCATTTTCTTCTTCAGTTTATTATACAGATGAGGAAACTGAGGCAAATAAAATTAAGTGATTTCCCCAGAGTCGCACAGATAGTAAATGTCTAAGAGCAGAGTTGTACTCAGATCTTCCTGACTCCAGGCCTGGCACTCTACCCACTATACCTCCTAGCCACATTTTATTCTCTATTTCCCTCCCCAAGAAGAGAGCTCTATTGGTGTGGTAATGTAGAGCTCATTAATATTTCCAAGCACTTTTATTTATATGATCCCTTGTGGTAGTAAAAAGCATTCGGGTTATGGAGTCAAAAGTCAATGAGGACTGAGTTCAATTCTAATTCTGAAATTATAGTTAGCTGCATGACCATGGTTACCTAATTTCTCCAAGACTCACTCCAAAACACTATTGATCTGAGAAATGCAAATTAAGACAACTCTGAGGTAACACTACACACTTATCAGATTGGCTAAAATGACAAAAAAAAACCTAATGACGAATGTTGGAGGGGATGTGGGAAAGCTGGGACACTGATACATTGTTGGTGGAACTGTGAACGGATCCAACCATTCTGGAGAGCAATTTGGAGCTATGCTAAAAAGTTATCAAACTGTGCATAACCTTTGACCCAGCAGTGTTTCTACTGGGCCTATATCCCAAAGAGATCTTAGAGGAGGGAAAGGGACCCACATGTGCAAGAATGTTTGTGGCAGCCCTTTTTGTAGTGGTTAGAAACTGGAAATTGAATAGATGCCCTTCAATTGGAGAATGGCTGAATAAATTATGGTATATGAATGTTATGGAATATTATTGTTTTATAAGAAATGACCAGCAGGGACAATTTCAGAGAGGCCTGGAGAGACTTGCATGAACTGATTCTGAGTGAAATGAACAGAACCAGGAGATCATTATACACGGCAATAAGACTATACGATGATCAATTCTGATGGACATGGCTCTCTTTAACAATGATGTGATTCAAACCAGTTCCCATTGTTCAGCGATGAAGATAATCATATTCATCCAGAGAGAGGCCTAAGGCAACTGAGTGTGAAGCACAACACAGCATTTTAACACTTTCTGTGTATGTTGGCTTGCATTTTGTTTTCCTTCTTAGGTTGCTTTTTTTTTCTCTTTCTAGATCTGATGTTTCTTGTGCAGCTAGATAGCTGTATAGATATATATATACACATATTGGATATTTTAACATATTTAACATGTACTTGCCATCTAGGGGAGAGGGTGGGGGGAAGGAGGGAAAAATTTGGTACAGAAAATTTTGGAAAGGTCAATGTAGAAGAATTACTCATATGTTCTGTAAATAAAAACCTTTAATAAAAGTTAAAAAAAAAAATCTCTCTGGGATATAGGCCCAGTAGAAACACTACTGGTATTTGACCCTACTACTGGGTCAAAAGGTATGCACAGCTTGATAACTTTTTGAGCATAGTTCCAAATTGCTCTCCAGAATGGCTGGATCCATTCACAGTTCCACCAACATTGTCTCAGTGTCCCAGTTTTCCCACATCCCCTCCAACATTTGTCATTATCTTTTCCTGTCATCTTAATAATTGTATTCTCTAAAGGGATAAACTGAGGCTCAAGAAAGTTAGAGGCCATACAGCTAGGTAGAAGATCTGGAATTCAAATTAAGGTCTTCTCATTCCCAATCTAGCAACTTTCCTAGTGTCTTCAAAGAAGGTCCCATAAAAATAGGGGGTTTGTCATCAAAAAAATCATTCTTGATTTAATTACTCTGGACCAAATTACTCTGGACACTCTACTTGTGTTAGATGGAGCTTAATTCCTCCCATGCAGTGTTTGATCAAAATGTAGCCCCTTTAGGACTTTGAGACTGCTGACATCAAAGTATCAAAGTATCAAAGACTTTTACTTACACCTATAGATTTAGTAGATTCTCAAGGGGAAAAACTGTGTGCAGGGGTTAGACGCAATCCACAGTTCTGACACTCATATCCACTCCCTGTCCCAGATTACCAAGGATAGTATATTGATAATCAATCCATCAGCCAGCAAGCATTTATTAAGTACCTGCTGTATGCCATTCATAGTATCATAGTGATACAAGTATAAAACATCCCCCACTTTCAAGGGAGTTTCCATTCTAATAGGAAAGACAGTTACAACATAACTATTAACTTTCAGCCTATCTACTAGATAATTTGGGAAAGAACACATGAGTAGTTTTAGCAATTGGGAAGATCTTAATTCTATGCTAGACAGTATTGGCCAAAAGGGCTGGTTGAAGCCAATGGCAAGAAGCCATTGTTTTCATCAGCTCAGACAGAGATTACAGCCATGTGTAGAAACTTCAAATGACCAAAGGTCTGTTGTTATTGTCCATTATGAGTCAAAAACCAATTCTAGCTTTGAAACATTGAAATGTAGAGTTGCTGTAAAGGAACTGCTTTATCAAATCTGATTTTTTCCTTTGTCACTGGGAACAAAGAAAACATCTTGTGGCTTTGACACTAAAGATCGACTCAGCATGGTCTGCTAGTTACAACTGTATAAACAGTGTCCGGCTTGAATGTTTTTTATTTGAAAAAGATGAATTTTCTCCCTACATGTAGTTGTAAGGGAAGAAGGGGGGGAAACAATGAAGATTTTGCCCAAGGCCAGCAGATAGATTGTATGTTACTCATAAACTCTAGAGTCTTCAGGTTCCTCCATTTAACTGTCACTGGTAGGGAACCAAGGCAAGCAGTTAAGTAACTAGGCATTCTCAGTTCTGCAAGATTACCTAAACTCTTCTCTCTGGGGAGCCCTTGTCTTTCCTAATGGACATCCACATCTCTTAGGTTAGAATTGGCAGTGACAATAGCAATAACAAATAAAACAACATAATAGTATGATAATAGGATCATTTCTACACAATCTCTGTGGGAAAAGATGGAAAAAATGATAGGAATTAAAATAATGATATTGTTGTTCAATTGTTTTTCAGTTATGTCTGACTCTTCATGACTTCATTTGGGGTTTCCCAGCAAAGATACTAGAATGATTTGCCATTTCCTTCTCCATTTTATTTTATAGATGAGGAAACTGAGGCAAACAGAGTTTGCCTTCAAATTTTATTGTGCAGTAGCTTGCAGAATATTAAGTATAAAAGCAGGAGAGTAACTTCAATCAATTTAGTCAGTAAGCATTAAGTGTCTTCTGTGTACAAAATAGTGTTCTGAAAACTAGGAATGCGAAGACAAAAACAAAACAGTCTTTGCCTTCAAGGATCTTACATTCTAGCAGACAAAATACACATATATAAGATACAAAGAAAGCAGGCACAAGGTAACCTTGGAGAGAAAAGCCCTAACAACTGTAGGACTGAGTTGACTCTTATAGAAAGCTAGGTATTCCAAGAGGCAAAGTTGAGGAGGGAGAGCAATTCAGAATTGAGGAACAAGGGCAACTAGGTAACACAGTGGATAGAGCACCAGCCCTGAAGTCAGGAGGACCTGAGTTCAAATCTGGTCTCAGACACCTAACACTTGGGCAAGTCACTTAACCCCAATTGCCTCAGCAAAAAAAAAAAAAAGAAAGAAAAGAAAAGAAAATTGAGGAACAGCCCTTGCAAAGCCACAGTGACAGTGGCTTATGAAACATAGTAGGAAGACTAGTATGGCTGAATCATAGAGTAAATCCAGAAGAGTAATGTGTAAGAAGACTAGGAAAGTAAGAAAAAGCCAGGTTATAAAGAGCTTAAATGCTACATAGAGGAATTTATTTCTGATCCCAAATGTAATGAGAAGTGATTGGAATTTATTGACAAAGAAAGGTGACAGTTATCAGATATGTGCTTTAGGGAGATCATTCTGGTGACCATGTGGAGGATGGATTGGGGATCAGAGAGATTTGAGTTGAGGAGACCAAATTAGATGTTGCAATAGCCCGATAGAGAGGCAGTAAAGGACTGGGAATGAAAGAGCTAGGGTGGTAGCTATGAGACAGAAGAGAAGGGACATATATGAGACAAGATATGAAAATAGAAACTATGAGTCTGGACAACTGATTGAATAAGTGAAGTAAATTAGAGTGAGGAATAGGGGTTAGACACCAAGAACAGACTTGGAACCTGTAGGACTATTTTTATCTGAACTCCATCAAAGAATGATGAGAATAAGATTAATAATAATAATAATAATAGCAATAATAATGCCTTTTAAATGAATATATAGTATTAAAATGCTTTCACAGACATCTTATTTGATTTCCCAAGAGCTCTTTGAGATCACTGGAGTGGAGATGATGATCTACAATTTATAGATAAGTAAAATGAGACTCAACAAGATGAATTGAGGTTGCAGTCCTAGACTAGTGGCAGAATTGGTTCTGGAGCTTGGATTTTGTGATGCCCACACCAGTGCTCTGTATATTATCTCCTGTTACAGAAGAGGTATTGGGAGTAGAAGCAAAAGGAAGGGTAAGCATTTCTGACCAGAAGAATCTGAGCTAGCAGCCTTATGGTAATCCTCTTTGGCTCTTACTCAAGGACCTTACTCCCTAGTCCCTTCTGTGTCTTTCCCTCCTCTCCCTTCTAGTTGGTCCTTGCTCTTGTATCTTGTATCTACACATGGTTGTTTACATATATTCCCCTCCATGAGTTTGGGGCAGGAATGCTTTTTGCTTTTCTGTGCTTAGCCCAGTGTCTGACATAGAGTAAGTATTTAATAAATACTTATTAGAGATGGACTCCATCTATGGACCACTCATGATTCCAGATGCTTAGCTCCTTTTTCATCTTATTCTACCTTTATAAAGATGAAAACAGTGTCTTCCCCCAAATTACAAACATTCTTTAAAAATGGTTTGGGTCTATTTTTCCTGTTTTCTTGAATTAAAAGGTGGGGGGAACCTTTTCTTTGCTTTTACAATTGGATTTTGAATCTGTGAATTCTATAAGGGCAGCAGTCTTAGAATATCATTATCAGCATACTCAAAATAGTGATACCATTGGTGCTTAATAAATTCATGACCCCTGCATTGTAACACCACTAACCCAGAATTGCATAGGCATTGTAAGAGAGAAAGAGACAAGGAGAAACCGGGGTGGAGGAGAATAAGGGGGAGAGGGGGAAGAGAAGAAGGGAGGGGGTCTCTCCTGGATTCATTTAACCATCAACCTTATTTTAAAGCAATTTTACTAAAGATGAGCAAATGGTGTGGGTTTTTCAGGACAACTTTATAGTAAGGCTGCACTATCACATAAAAGATGGACTTTCTATGGAATTGTTAAAATGGCAAAACTATAGGGGATCTTACAACATAGAATGTTCAAGTTTAGAAAAGACTTTATAATAGAATTTCAGAGCTGGAAAGGCCCCTTAATATATTAGAATTTGGACCTTAGAATAAACATTATAGAATGTCACACTGTAAGGGAACCTTAGAATATAGACTTTAGAATGTCAGAATGAGACGGATCCTTAAGTCATAGAATGTTAAACTGGGAAGGCCCTTAAGGAATAGTTAGCCCAACTCCTCCATTTGGGAAAACTGGGGCCCAGAGTGAGGAGGTGATTTTCCCCACATTACATAGTTAATTAGTGGCAAAGTCAAGAGTTTCTAACTCCCAGATCACTTCTTATTACACTACAAATTCTTCTTGTAGGTTGTACAAGCCTCTTCTTTTTTATTCTTTTGTATCAGAATGGGATTGAAATGCTTAAACTCATATCTTGCTTTACTTGCATTACATTTTAAAATAAGAAGTGAAGAATTTGAATTCTCATAACTGTACTTCAAATGTGGACTCTGGAAATCCTGAGGAAACAGACATAACACTTGACATCTAGCTCTTCCTAAAAAAAAAAAAAAAAAAAAAAAAAAAAAAAAAAAAAAAAAAAAAAAAGGAGGCAGCATGATGTAAGGGGACAAAGGAAGACCAGCATTCAAGTTCCATCTCTGATATTTACAAACTGTATGACCCTGGCTCTGGGCAAACTGCTTAGCCTCTGAGAGCCCAGGTTAACTCTCTAAAATGATAAGTTCGAACATATTTGCCAATCAATGTGAGTAGAGGAAGTTTTCTCACTGAGAGTTCCCTAAATCAATGAAATTACAGATTCAGTTAATAGTTAGTAGGTTTTTTTTTTGTTGTTTTTTAAATCTTTCAAACATTTCTACTTCTAACAATTCACATTGTCCCTGGGACCAGCTCAACCTAGGAAGTCACCTAGTTTCCTAATTCTTTTGAACTTTGAAGTAACATTGGATCAGATTTCAGCCCAGGAATGGGCTGACACAATAGCTGGTAGGATTATTGGAGTATTATTTCTGTAGCCCAGGGGTGGGGTAAGTGTGGTCCAGGAAAGAAAAGGTCAGATCTTGTTTGCATGCATTGATAACTCTTGACTGTGCTAAGGAACCATGTGGGTCTCTCCTCAGGGGAGGCCTTTGCAGATGTTTGTGTTTTAGGCTGGGTAAGGGAAGCTTGGCAGGCCCTAGGGCTGAGCCCAAAAGGAGATGCTGACTGAGACACTTGGATGTCTCAGTAGGATCACATCCTGGGAAGGCTGACTTCTCTTGTGACTAGAGGGGCAAAGCCAAGGGTGACCAGTGGGGATTTACATCAATCACCCAGAGCTTAGAAAGGCAGTTTGAATCGGTCAGTTTAATCTGGAAACTGAAAACAACTTCAGGATGTGTTTCCATTGGGAGTCCAAAGTTAAATGTGAAGGGTTTTTATTTTATTTTTTTTAAGGTCTTTTGTTCTGGCTGCAAAAATCTAGACAGAAATTGGATATATAAGTTTTCACCTGGGAATGGATTTGTTTCACCAAATTTGGGAAATGAGTTGGCAGAAAGGTTTGTGAAATGGGTGCCAGAAAAGCAAGACGTATGGACAACAGGCCAGAAGGCCAGCCAATGTTTGAAATCTGACAAAAGAGCTTTGAGAGCAGGGAGAGAATGATCCCTGTTGGATGAAGGAATGTGAAGCCTGATATGGTAGCATCAAGTACCAGAGTTCCTCTTCTGCCTGACATGTTCTGACAGCCCCATCCAATGTGAGTCGTTTGTCAATTCTACTCAACCCAAATGAGTGACTACAGGAGTTGCAGCCAGGGGACAACCCTCATAAAATTGTCTTAAGAACACAAAATCTCAGAAATGGAAAGGACTTTAGAAGCCATTACCAGAATTTTTTCTTGACTATACATATTTGTTATAAGGGTTTTGTTTTTTTTTCTTTTCCAGTGGAGAAGAGGAAGAGATAGAAGAGAAAGAAAATGGATTTGTGTTATTAGAAATAAATATTTTAAGGGGAAAAAAGAACTATAGAGAAAAGAATCCTTCATAGTAAAATCATCTTCCTTGGAAACACCTTTTGTGAGAGGAAGCTCACTACCTCCTAAGACAACCCAGCCTAGCCCATTGTTAGATACTTCTGATTCTTAGAAATATCTTCCTTGCATTAGATCAGAATCTCTCTCTCTGTAACTGTCATACAGCTCTTCCCTTCAGAGCCACATAGAACAAATATAATCCCATCTTTTATACCCTTTAGATATTTTCAGATGCAATCATGTCTCTGCCCTCTCTCCTCTCTAGTCTTTTCTCCCCAGGCCAAACATCCATCTCATCAGGTGAGGAAGCTAGACTGGCCTTCCTCGGCCCTAGAGGGCAGACCAAGGTGGTAGGAACTTAAGGAAGAATTTTCTAAGAACTGCACCTATCTGGGAGTGAAGTGGGCCACTTCTTGATATGGTGAATTCTTTGTTACTGGAGGGTTTTAAGCAAAAGCTGAAAGAGTATTCTTCTTGAATTCTTAGTTGAGCTTAGATCAGGCATTCCTAATTTTTTTTTTTTTTTGTATAATGGATCCCTTTGGCAATCTGGGGGAAGCCTCTGGACCCTTTCTCAGAATGAGGTTTTTAGGTGAATTTTTAAAAGTACAATTACAAAGGAAATCAATTATATTGAAATATAATAATCAAAATATTTTTTAAAAAATTCACACACACATACCACACACACCCCACAAGTTAAGAACTCCTGAGTTTGATGAAGCTTCCTTCTAATTCAGATTCTAAAATTCTGATTCTTTGGTCACCTCCCCTTGACCTTTCTTGTCAGGATCTTCTATCTTTGGAAATTAGGGCATGTCTCTAATTTTCTGTGCTGATCTTCATTTTCTGCAATTTGGCTCCAATTCTCTTTATTAAAAGAACTTCCTTTTTTCTTTTGTGAGGAATTTAAATGATTCCAAATGTGTTTGAAGCCTTTTGAAAACCTCCTTGGGAGGTTTACATGTACATGGAACTGGCTGGAAATGGGAATTATCCTATAGCAAGGTTGGGAGAATGGGCTTGCCCAACCCTGGTTCAACCAACGATTGCTCCATTGTCTTTGCTGTGTGTATCCGCAACTTCTTGTGACAGGAAACCCAACTTGAGCCTGAAAGGGGTTTAATTAGGCTTCCAGGGCCCCAAGTGAATCAATCTTGCTTCATTGCAACATGTTTGAGAAAGTTCAAGACTGGTTGGGTTGCAGCTTCCTGGCCCCATCAATGGCCCATGGCTTACCAAGAGCTCGAAGAACAATGTGACAGTCTGGTACAGAGCAAATAAAATAACATATATAAAGTACTTTGCAACCTTTAAAGTGTCAAGTAAATATTATCTGCTATTATTATTGTCTACAGAGGAAAAAGCAGTAAGCCAAGAGCTAGGAGGCTTAGGCTCTACAACCAACTGTCCTAGCTATATGAACTTGAGGTGTTGGCTCCTTTCTCTGGGCCTCAGTTACCCATACCAAAGCAGTAGTGTGGCAAGGCAGACCAGCTCTGCAATTTGAGATCCTGGGTTCCACTTGTTAAACTATAGCAACTCACTTAACCTCCATGATCCTCATTTCCCTCATCTGTAAAATGAAGGGACAGGATTAAATGACATCTGAGATGGGCAGCTAGGTGGTACCACAGCTAGAGCACTGACCTTGGAGTCATGAGGACCTGAGTTCCAATCTAGCTTACTAGTTGTGTGACCCTGGGCAAGTCACTTAACCCTATTTGCCTCAGTTTCCTCATCTGTCAAATGAAGTAGAGAAGGAGAGATGACAAACCACTCTGGTATCTTTGCCAAGAAAACCCCAAATGGAGTCATGAAGAGTTACAATCAAAAGAGGTCCATTCCAGCCCTAGAGTTATGATCCTATGATCTGTGAAATGGAAAGGGGGAAGAGGCAACTATATAATATCTACTATGTGCCAAGCAATGTGTTCAATGCTTTACAAATATTGTCTCATTCTACCTTACAAAAACCCTGAAAGGTAGGTACTATTAGATTTTTTTTCTTTTCTTCTTTTTTCTCTTTCTTTTCTTCCTTCCTTCCTTTTTTTCCTTTCTTTCTTTCTCTTTCTTTCTTTTTAATTTTCAACATTTACTTTTATAAGATTTAAAAGTAAATTGCATTTGTTGTCCCCATTTGACCGTTAAGGAAACTGAGAAAGTGAAGATTAAGTGACTTACCCAGGCTCACACAGAATTGAACTAAAGTCTTCCTGACCCTGCTCTATCCATTGCACCAGTGACTTTTTTTAGCAACAATAAAAAATTAAAAACACTCTTTATAAGCAACACATGGTGCTAAGTGTTGAAGATATAAAGATAAAAATAAGATCATCCTTGCTTTCAAATAGCTTATATTCTATTAAAAGGAGACATTTACTATGTATACACAGGTAGAGTATGGAACAAGCTGGATGTCCAATAGTGAGCTAATTGTGAGCTAGATGAAATGCTGTAGGAATACTTAATGAAGGAACGAATCCTTTCTGTTGAAAGGATGGATTGAAGGAGGCTACATAGGAGAAATGGTGCCTAAGATAGATCTACTTTAGGAAGTAAAGAGGAACCTAAGTTGCATTCTAAGCTAGGTAAATGAAGAGGCAAGAGATGGTATGTTGCATATGGGAAATAACCAGGCAAAAATATGGTTGGAACAGATGTTATGAATGGAAGTCAAGTACAGTAAAACTGGAAACAGCGTGGAGCCAGACTGGGAAGAGCTTTCAATACCAGGTTAAAGATTTTTCATTTCATCTTCAAGGCAATAGGAAGCCACTGAAGGTTCTGTAGGATCAGAATCTTTGCCTTCCCTTCTGGGGCTATTTTGGAGATTAAATGAGACTATATGTGAAAGTGTCTTTCTAATGGTAAAGAGCAAGACATGTGTAAGGAAGGAATTCTTATTCCTGGAAAATAGCACTCTTTCTCTTAACTGCTCAAGAAAAGACTTCAGATATTTGAAGTCATCTGAAGTGCCCTCTTCTCTAAAATTCTTTCTTTTCCAGCCTCACTTCCTTCAATCCATCTTCACATGACCAAGTTTTATAGAATTATATATCTAGAACTAGAAGAGAAGTCCAACCTTCTCCCTCATTTTGCAGTTTAGGAAACTAAAACATAGAGAGGTTAAGTGACTGTTCCAGTGTCACAGCTGGTAAGATTCTAAGGCAGGACTTGAAACTAAATTTTCCTGACTGCAAAAGCAGTTGTAATAGTTGTAACAAACTCAAATAGAAATGGGGATCACTAAGCCATATATAAAGATCCCCAGAGGCCACATTTTAGCTTAGGAAACCACATATTAACATTATGTTCTATTATGTTTTTCTTTATTTTGTTAAATATTTCCCAATTACAATTTAATTTGGTATAAATGTGGCTATGCTGTCTTAAGTACCCTTTATTGGCAAAATCTTCAAAACTATCTTGTAACTTGTAAAATGACTGGATTGAATTGATGAGGTCAAACCCTGAAATTCACTGGTTCAGTTCAATCTAGATTTCTATTGATGAGAGCTCATTGTCACTCAGCACAGTCCATTTCACTTTTGGACAGCAATTTGACAACCCCCCAAGTTACAGCTTACATACCACTGTCTCAGAAGAATGAAAATTGAGTGTAACCCAAAGGTCTTGATGGTTGTGAGTAGGCCCATAACATAAGAGTTTCTTAAACTTTTTCCACTCATGACCCCTTTTCACCTGAGAAATTTTTATGCAATCCTAGATATATAGATACATAAAATAATTATACAGCTCAAACATTGACTGATAATAAATCATAATTTAATGACTCCCATATGGGATTGCAATCTACAATTTAAGCTTTGACTAAAAGAGGTGATGATGTTTATCATTAATGAGATATTAAAAGGAGGTACACTACTTATGTAGCAGGTAAGAAAGATAAACAGTCTATAAGCTCAATGTCCTGGGATCTAGAGATCAGCCTCCAGCATATTAAGTAGATCTTTTCCAAGGAATCTTTATAGTCAAGAAGTCAGTAACACTTATTAAAGGTTTACTTTGTGCTAGGTACTCATGCTAAGCATGAGGGAATAAAAAAAAAAAGGAAGGAAGGAAGGAAAAAAAGAAAGAGAAAGAAGGAAAAAAGAAAGACAGAGAAAGAAACAAAGAAAAAAGAAAGAAGGGGGAGAAAGGAAGGAAAGAAAAAAAGGAAGAAGGAAGGAAAGAAAGAAAGAAAAGAGAAAGACAAAGAGAAAGAAACAAAAAAGAAAAAAGGAAAGAAAGAAACAAGGAAGAAAGGGAGAAAGAAAGGAAAAAAAGGAAAGAAAAAGAAGGAAGGGGGCAGCGAGGTGGCACAGTGGATAAAGCACCAGCCCTGAAGTCAGGAGGACCTAAGTTCAAATCTGGTCTCAGACACTTCCTAGTTGTGTGACCTTGGGCAAGTCACTTAACCCCAATTGCCTCAGCAAAAAGCCAGAAGAAAAAAAGGAAAAAGAAAAAGAAGGAAGGAAAGAAAAAAAGGAAGGAAAGAAGGAAGAAAGAAATTGCCTTCAAAGAACTTACAATCTAATGGGGGAATTCATACACAAAAAGAAGCTAAAAGAAGGAAGGCTGGAACAGATTTCATGAATGTGAGTCAAGTGCAATAAGGCTAGAAACAGCCTACAGCCAGATTGGGAAGGGCTTGTAATACCAGGTTAAAAGAGTCTCCATTTTCATTAAGGTAATTGGGAGCCAGTGCAGGCTCTATAGGATCATAATCTCTATCCTAAGGTTGTTGTGAAAATCAAATGGTACCTGATGTGGGGGTTCAATGAAGAAATCAAAGAAGTCTCTACATAGTGCAATGTGATGAGCAGATGTCTGAGCTGAGCTTCCTCAGTAAATGGAGATTTTGGCATTTATGGCTTCATCCTTCAATCAGAGGGATGAAAAATATGAACAAGAGTGAGGAAGCAGGGACAGCTAGGTGATACAGTCGATTGAGCACTAGCTCTGGAGTAGGGAGAACCTGAATTCAAATATGACCCCAGACTCCTGACACTTACTAGCTTTGTGACTTTGGACAAGTCACTTAACCCCAATTGTCTCATCTCCTTCCTCACCCGCCCCCCCCAAAAAAATTAGTGATTCAGGCTGTGAAGATATGGAGAAGCTTGCACTCTGCATTGCAAGAGGGAAGTCAGGATATCTCAGATCCAGTGAAGAATAGGAAGTAAATGATCTTCAAGTTCTTTATGAACTCTTACTAATCCAAGATTCTAGAATGTAAAACATGTACATTCTAGAGGAAGTGAGGGCTGCTGAAAATCTCTTAGAATCTCCTTCTGATGGTCTCTGTGTCTCTCCCAATCCCTGCAGTCAATTCTTTGGAGCAGATATCCACATCTTATGAAACTCCTGGGCCCATTGAACTTCAGTAGCCACTCCATTGGAAGGAATTCTTTTGGACTTTTGGGGTTGGAAGAGGTGAAGGATTATAAATCTGAATTCTAGAACTTGGCTGGGGCTGGGAAAAGGCTGGTGCTGAATAATAGGACTGTAGGCTTTATTATTATCTTAGAATGTTGAACAAAGAATCACAGAGCTGGAAGATACTATAGTATAATGAAATGCACTGGAGATCTGGGTTCAAATTTTATAACAGATACTTAATTTCTGTATGACTCTGGATAAAACACTTGACATCTCTCTGCCACACTTTCCTCATCTGTAAAATGAAGAGAGAGAGCTCAATGGCCTCTAATATACCTTCCAACTTTGTCTAAGATCCTATAAACCAAGAATAATAAATCTAGAAGGGCCTTAGACCTCATCTAAACTCTCCTCTTAGTTTACAGAAGAAATTTAAGATCCCCAAATAGGAAGGGATGTGCCCCAAGGGTGGCCAGGGAAGTTAATCCAAACACCAGAACTGACATCCTTGTCTCTTAATTCAAGTGTTTTTCACACATTGGAGAAAATCTATTTTGCCTTTTGGGGCTTAGAGGGATATAAACTGGAAACAAGATTTAGAAGATTTGTGAACTTTCCCTTCTCTGCTGTGAAAACCCTACCTGTGAACAATCTATCCCCACCAGACAGCACTGATCCCCAGCAATGGGCATAAGGAGGAAGGGAAGGGCAAGAAATAAGCCATCTTCTCCAAGAATTGCTGGAAGGCACCAATGGCCTTGGTTAGCTCATCCCTGCTATATACAAAGTCAACTAGAGCCAAGTCTATCAACTGTCTTCCAATTAGTGGCATGTTATTGGGGAAGGTGTCCCTCAATGTCCTTCGGAGGCTGGAAGGCAATGAGCAAAACCAGGAAAGTGTCCTTCTCTATATGCTTTGAGGCCTGAGTTGCCCTTCCCTCCTGCTCTGAGTCAAATCTAGGACTGTGGCTAGACTTTAACATGATTTACCACCAAGTGTGATCATTCAGAGCTTTGAAATATCTGCCATCTTGACACCTTAGCTGCAGACTCTAAAATGTCTGCAGCTGCCCCAGCAAGAGGGTGACAAAAGTTCAACAGGAGAAAAAACTTTTTTTATTTCAGCACCCAACTTGTTTCAAAATTCTGAAATGGCCTGTTTCTCCAGTGTTATCTTCCTATCTTCATTCTGGATGTATCATGAGACCTTTCTCTAGAACTCTAAGCAAAGGAGGAATGGGACATCTGGGGCTCTTTATCAATATGTCTTATGTCCTTAGCCCTTGGAGGAGAAGCCCCTTGCCTAGACTGGAAGGACTGAATTAGAAGCCTGATGAGGCTCCCTATTACAGGATTTTAAAAAAAAAATGTCTTTTTGACATTTAAATTGTGAAAATTTGGCTCCAGTCTAGCTCTCTAAGCTTGTTACATCTTTTTCCTCTCACATGCTGTAAGTGCTAATCAATTTGGCCTACTTGCCATTCCTTCTATAGGACAACCCATCCCTGATCCTATGCCTTCTTAGGGTCCCTAGCTTCCTTTAAGGCTCAATGCTATATACTACAAGAGGCTTGCCTGAACTCTACAGTTGCTCCTTGCCCCTCCCCAAAAAGCCTAACCAACCAAATGATTTATACAATTTTCTTTCCACATTGTGACTTTCCCTCTCACAATTTTGATATATTGTGAGGCAGCATTAGAAATTAAATGGGAATTTTGAGGAAATTTTGTAGAAGTTGCAGACTACAGAGAACCTGTAGACCAAATACTTAGCCCAAATTTTACACTAAGGTTTTATAAACACCCCATAAAATAATTCTAACTTCTGTGATGCAAAGGAAGGGCCAAAAAAATTTCAGAGGGATTTTTCAGATCATGAAGGCACCCTTCTCCTAAGCCCCAAGATGTGGAAGGGATAACCATACTTACTTCATGTATATTTTGTATTTATCAATGAAAATATAGTTTCGCCCAATAGAATATAAGCTACTTGAAAGCAGAGAATGTTTTTGATCTCTGTCATCATACCTTAGTGCTTGGCATTTAATAAATCCTTCTTGAATGCATAGATCTGACTCACTGTTATAGGCCCTCTCTTTAGCAGAAAGGGCATCCTCTCTAGTGTCCCCAGAGCTTTCTATAGTGCCTGGCACACAGTAGGCATTTAATAAATACTTCTTGAATGCATAGATCTGACCTGTTGCATTCTTTGGCAGAGAGGGCCTCCTCTCTCAGACTTAGGCCACCTAAATTTAATGCCCTAAAAAAATCATTAGAACCATGGAAACTTGTTTTTTTAGTATTAGAAGGATGTTGGAAGTCATTCTTCTCATCTTATAAATGAGAAAACTCTTGCCCAAAGAAGTAATTTGTCTAAGATCATACAGCTCACAAGTAGCAGAGTCACAATTTGAACCCAGATCTACTCTTGACTCCAAATCTACTGTTGGGTTTTGTTTTTGTTTTTCTCAGTAGTCTTAACTTTGTGGCAGCCATTCAAAATCAAACCCCGCCTCCCCGCCTCCCCAAATGAAGGAAAGCATGTTTTCCAAGGCAAGCCATAGTGAGACCAAGGACATGTGTCATGGTTATACTAGTAGGTACCAAATCTTCCAAATAGCCCCCCCCAAAAAATATACCCCCATTCCAAGCACTCAGCATTGGCACTGGCTGTGTTACTACCTATAAGTGCCTTCCCCCCTCTAGATCTTTGAAAAATTAAAAGATTATATAGTCTCCAAGATCACTTCAAGATTTGTTTTATAATCCAATCTAATTGAATAAATATCTAATGTACATTTTCTGTATATAAGATACTGTGCTAGATTCCAAAGTTACTTCCAGACCTAACATTCTATAATCTGGTTCAAACTGAACAACCTTTTATTATGTACCTACTGTGTACAAGGCCTTGTGCTAGATCCTAGAGGTATTAAAAAAAAAAAAAAAAAAAAAGAGTTCCTGCCCTGAAGGAGCCTTCATTCTAATGAATTTTCCAAGTTTGAGATCCTGACACACATTACCCCTTCCCCATACTCAATGACTCAGATTCAGCTTTGGGTCATTCAGGCACAACCAATTAAAGGGATGTCCCCAGGGTCTCAGCAAGACAAGAACAGAACTGGTGATAAAAGGATACTGTGACCCAGGCCATTCTCTTGCTACTAAGAAAAAGTTATTGAATTTTACAAGTGTGAGATCCTGACACACATTACCCCTTCCCCATACTTAATAATCCTGTTCAAATTGAACCTTTTATTATGTACCGACTGTATATAAGGCCTTGTGCTAGGTCCTAGAGGTTTAAAGAAAAAAGAGTTCCTGCCCTGAAGGAGCCTTCATTCTAATGAATTTTCCAATTTTGAGATCCTGACACACATTACCCCTTCCCCATACTTAATGACTCATATTCAGCTTTGGGTCATTCAGGAGCAACCAGTTAAAGGGATGTCCCCAGGGTCTCAGCAAGACAAGAACAGAACTGGGGATAAAAGGATACTGTGACCCAGGCCATTCTCTTGCCACTAAGAAAAAGTTTTCTAAGTAAACTTTGAATCTCTTCCCAAGTGTGTTTGGAAAGCAAAGCGAGAACCTTCATGAAGAGTGAATTATAAGCATTTTATGAGAAGCATTCTTCAAGAGCTTTAAGAAATATATGTCATCCCCCAAGCTAGTGTTAAATGCGTTTGAGACAAGAACCATATGACCAATAGGACGATGTCGGCTCAGGCTGCAGGATAACATGTGTGCTTTATTGTTGATATAATATGCAGTAAGTGTTCCAGAAAGGGGCCTTTCCTGCAACAGAGGTCAATAAGAATATTCCCTCTTCTCATAAATCCTAAGGGAGGTGGGGGGTGGGGGGAAGCAGCCTTGTCTCCTGCCCAGATGCAGCCAATTATCTTTGGATCTGAACTTTCCCAAGGGAGTTGGGAGGACTGGGTTCTAAGACGTGGTATGTTGCACACTGAGAAGACTGAGGGGCTTCACTCCCAAATGGAATAAATTGGATTACTCTCATTTGCATGAGCTGAGCCAGGACTGACTGGCCGGGCAACAGAGAAAAAAAAAAGAAGGAAAGAAGGAAAAAGGCCAAGTTGCTACCTGCTTTTAATTACCCAGTAATTATCCGCCCTCGTACACAAGAAATGGAAAGGAAGCAGGCTGAAAGCTTTGGATTTCAGTCTTCTCCAGTTGACCAAAGGTGACCATTCAGATGTTTTTCCAGCATTTTGGATCTGGAAGGGAACTTGCAAGTCTTTCAGGCCTATGCCCCCATTTTATATGTGGGGAAACTGAGAGGGGCAGTGATTTGCTCAAAGTCACATGTGGAGAGTTAATAGAAGAGCCGTACCTAGATAAGTGGCTTGCCTGAAGTTACAAAATTAATTGTGTCACACAAAGTCAGATCTCCTGATTCCTGGGCCATAGCCTTTTTTTGTGCTCTCTTCCTTCCTGAGTTGATAACAAACCTTTATCTCCTACCAGAGATAGTAGGGAAAATAACAGCATGAGGTAGGAAACAAAGTCCTGGATTTGGAGTGTATGAAGTGGCGCACACAATAAAGCTTGAATGAGAACAGACTGTGAAAATGCTAGGTTGAGCTGAGGAGTTGTTTTATTTCAATGGAAACTGGGAGCTATTGAATGTTTTTGAGCCACAGAGTTCCAAAAACTGTGCCTTGGGGTGTTTATTTCAGCAGCTGTGTGAAAGATGGATTAGAGAAGGGTATAAAGACTAGAAATAGAGACTTGATGACAACTGAGTTCCTTTCCAGTCCTGATGATCTATGGCTCAGGATGACTTTATGAGTATCTCTCTCTTTTGACTTAAACAAGCAATAAAAGTCCTATCACTTAGCTGTTCCTCCTGCAATTGCAGGCCTCCTTCTCTCCCAACACACTTATACTCTCAGGCATAGTATGCTAATCCCAGCAAAGGGCTTGAAGGAGGCGGGGGTGGAGCCTCCTCCTCACCCCACCAAAAAAAGGCTGGTCCTCTATTGCTCAAGGCATTCCCTTACCAAGTCTTTCCTGCCAAGAACTGTAAGAATCTCAAAATGGGCATGCCAGGGAATGCCAAGACAGGAAGCCAGCCCCTCCAGTTACACTAGGAGAAGAAACAGTTTTCCAAGGCTCCACAAGGGAACAAAAGAGTAAGTTACTTTTCCCCTCTGCTCACTAACTTCAGTAATTTTAATACAAAAACAGACAAAAGTTTAAAAAAAAATCCCCAAAGAGAAATGAGATCTGAAATTGAAAATGGCCGTGCTGTGCCTGCTGACACCCCCAGTTCACAGTAGCCAACTCACTCACTTTGGCTGGATTCCGTATTCTTGCAGCCAGCACACATGGGAGTGCTACTTAGTTCAACTAGTCCCCCTCCCCTAATAAAGTGCAATTGAAATCATGGTTTTCAGTGACACAGAGGCAGCAATGGGGCTTCTTTTCATAGGAAGGAGTGAATTCAATCTCAGTGTGAAGGATCCAAGGCAGGGTCTCTGCTGAAGCTAGAGCATCTCTGGATCCATTACAGAACTGCCCACACACTCAGCATCTTGCAGCCAATCCTAAAAGGGGAAAGTACTTAAACAAAAAAAGGAGGAGAGAATTATAAAATGTTATTTTCACATGTAGTCTCATTGGATCATAAAGTCATTTAGTCAGTTAGCTAGCATTTATTAAGTGCTTATCATGTGCTAGGACCAAATTCAGGACTCAGATGACTGTGCTAAATATTGGGAATTCAGAGTAAGGAAAAAGAGTGCTCTTATTCCCAGAGGAGCTCACTTTACTGGGTATATAGAAGATATATACAGAGTTTAGTCTCAGGAATGGGGACCAAAGGGGGTCTGAATAGGGATCAAGCTGAGTCTTGATGGAAGTCAGGGAAGTGAGAAGGGAAAGGTGATGAAGGTTACACTCAGGACAGGAGGGACCAAAAGGAAAAAGGCAGCGAGTGAGAACATGTCCTGTGTGAGAATCCACAAGGGGACCAGTATCAGTAGATTATAGAATGCATGGAGGGGAACAAGATATAAGATAAGAAGGTAGAAAGGGGCCAAATCCCAAGCATTTTATATTCTATTTTGAGGGAGCTACTGGAGTTTATTGAGAAGGGGAGAGTTGACCTACACAGACTTGTACTTCAAGGAAATCACTTTGCCTTCTGGTGTGGTAGAGGGTGAGAGGAGGAAGGAGATTGTGAAGCAGATAGAAATTGGATGGATAGTAAAAAATAACAGGTAAGTCAGTGGATAGAGCATTGGGCCTGGAGTCAGGAAAAGGCAAGTTCAAATCTAGCAAGTCATTTAACCCCTGTTTGCCTTAATCCACTGAAGAAGGAAGTGGCAAAGCACTACAGTATCCCTGCCAAGAAAACCCTCCACGGAAAGTCCTATGGATCTGGAATACCTGAACAACAACAAAGGAATATAAAGATAAAAAGCAAGTCTCTGCCCTTAAGACATTATGGGAAGGATGCTACATATACAAACTAAGGAAATGCAAAGTATGTACAAAGTAATTTCAAGAGTGAGACACTGTTGATAACTGCTGGAGAAGGGAAAGGGGAAGATCCAGAAAGGCCTGTTAAGGAAAAACAAAGGAAATTCCAGATTTTAGGAATAATATGAACAATGGCACAGAGATGGGAGAGCAAGAGACAAGCATAGGGAACCCAGAGTTTTGTGGTAATATGTCATTGACATCATATTGTAAAACCTTGGATGCCAAGTAAAGGAATCTGAATATTACTTAGCAGTGACTTAACCAGACTTTGTCTAGAAGGGAGATCAGCCAGGTAATATGATGAAAGATGGAACACAGAAAGGAAAAAGTAGAGTGAAGAAGGCCTGTGGGAAAGCCAAGGTGATTGTGAGTGCCTCTGCTTGGTTGAGAAGAGAGGCTCTAGAGAAGGGAATGTTACAATGGCTCAATCAATTATATTACTTTGTATTTAGGATCACAGAGTCAGATTCAAAGCAAGAAGGATCACTAGAACTCATTTAGTCCAATTCTTTTTCTTTTAAAGGGCAGCTAGGTTGCACAGTAGATAGAGCGCCAGGCATGGAGTCAGAAAACTGAGTTCAAATCCAGCCTCAGATACTTACTAGTTATATGACCCTGGACAAGTCACTTAACTCTTCCTCAGTCTCCTCATCTGTAAAATGCAGGAAATGTCAAACTTCTATGGTGTCTTTGCCAAGAAAACCCCTTAGACAGTATGACCTATGGGCTCATGAAAGATTGGATACAACCGAACAACACTAACAACATGCATGTTTTTTCCCTCCAGGAGAAAGTGAATTTCTTTTTTTTTTTTCCTTTTTTTTTTCTTTTGCCTTTTTATCCATGGTGGAGGAAAGAGAAGGGAATAAGCATGTTTCTAACCCTTACTGTGTGCAAGGCATTGTGCTAAGTGCTTTTCAAAGATTATATCATATGATCCTCAAAACAGTCCTTGGAGGTAAGCACTGTTGTCCCCATTTTGTAGTTGTGGAAATTGAGACAAACAGGTTAAGAACTTGTCCAGGGTCACACATCTAGTAAGTGTCTGAAACTAGATTTGAATTTGAGTTCTTTCTTACTCCAGGTCCTGCCCTCCATCCAGTGCACCTTCTAGCTACCTAAAGGACTTTGTACAGTGCCTGGCATTTAGTAGATACTTAAGAAATGCTTATGATTGGATTGGGTTGAATTGAAATGGTCCCACTCAAAGGACTGAGTGGCCAGCAGGTGCAGAAGAATAGGGAAACATCAGAGGATATAAATAGCTGTGCTGTGCTCCCACCAAAGTACTCTGCCATAGGGAGCTCTCAGGTTTTATCTTCTGGATGGCCACCCTAGAAATTAGGTCACTGTCCGTTCAGTTGTAGTGTCTGCCAGGATTAGAGAGGCCCAAAACAGAGCTGAGTGCTTGACCTAGTACATTTCCTGCCAGGTCAGCCAATCTGGCATCCCAAATCCTTCCTCCTCTGCAAAAGCCTAAGTTTCACTTGGTTTTAAAGACAAGTGAAATAGTTGGGGAGCAGCGTCTAGAAATCTAGATTTCTGCCACTTGGTTCTACTGCGGTCCAACTGAGATGTTGGCCCACTCTGGATTATAGAGCTGGAAGAGGCCTTAGAGGTCAGCTGATTCAAACCCTCATTTGTTAGGTAAGGAAATGGTGGCCCAGAGAGGTGTCCCACAGGCCACACAGTCCTGATCCAACGCTAGCCACTCACCCATACTCTTTAAGTTGAGGTAGAGAACATCCGAGTCAAAGGACCCACAAAATCATTTGCAAGCAGTGATGACCTGGAAGCTAAGTACAATAACCTCCCACCGCTTGAGTTTTATAATTGATAATTTTGTATGACCCCTGAATGATATAAATATCCAAACAGTCCTAGACTCCTACCCTAAGTGGTGGAGATGAAGAGTGAATTACTGTCTGACTCCAGAGTCAATGGGTAATAACCCCCATGCCATGCTGCTTCTTGCCTTCATTAGCTATAAAAAGGGGCTAGATGTCTCTAAAAATGCTCCTACCTAGTTCACAGGTTCATGGCCATATGCCATCTAGCCAACCTCTTTATTTTACAGATAAGGAAACTGAGACCCTGAGAAAAGAATGATCTCACACAGGTAATAAGTATCAGAGTCAGAATTTGAAGCTAGGTCCTCTGATTCAAGAATGTCTGTTTTCTTTCCTTTGTACCACATTTCCCAAGTATTCTAGTGGTCTTGGAGCTATTAGAGAGAAAGCTAGTACCTTTCTTATAATTATTGAAACCCTTTCCAAGGGGATTCCATCACTCAATAGCTTAAGCTCTGGCAGCCAACTCCAACAAGCTATTAATCACCAGAGATCTGGAGAACAAAGCAAGTAAACATTGTAAACCAAATCAGGAGGCAATTTGTTAATTCACAAATGGATGGGAGCCCAAAGGGCCCCTGGGGAACATCTCTGGGCCTGGAAAGATGGGCAGGCACTTGATTATGAGCTCATAAATCTGTCATTTTACCCTATCATGGCTCCTCAGAAGCCTTTTGATCTTAACTCCTGTTAAATTCTTGTAACTTGCTCCCACTCTCCCCTACCTCTCTCAGTGGGTGTCATCATTCCTTTCAGAATGGGAAGCCCCCCCCAAAAGAACAATATTCAGAAAGGGAGAGGGAAGTTACCCTGGGAGGGGGGGGGGAGTCTCTAATGGCCAGGCCTGATACCGAGATTTCTCATTAGCAGAATGGGAAGGGAATGGCACATGCCTCTGCTCCCTTCAGCCCCTTTAGGCACCCCTTCCTTGCCCATCATTTTCTCTGGCCCATTAGGGTCACTCCATCCAGTCACTCATGCTCTATAGCCTAGCCCCTAATGCCCTCTATTGCTCAGAGCTCAAATTTTCCACTCTCTTGAAACCACAAGGGCTCTCTTGCATGCTCTAGGAAGCAAGCTGGGGTTTCTATTCTGGTCGCTCCAAGTCATCAGCACAAAAACAGAAGAACTCTGCCATGGTCATATTGGTTTATCCCCCCTGGCTTTACTGCAATTGTGTACTTTCATTCGGTGCCAGCATTCTATGTTGTGGAAGGTACACAGTGTGACTGGGGCCAGTGGAGGAAGCATGGCACCTGGCAGAGCCAATGCCTTCTCCCCAGGTTTCTTGGTCTTTGCTGGGAGCAGAGGCACTTTATGTCCTTCCCAGGGGCCGATTCCCCTTTACTCCACCCTACAGAGAAGAGCACAGAAATAGGCAATGGTTCTTCCTTAATCCTTTTCTAAAAGCCCCTCCTTCCCCTCCCAAATAACATCCTATTCTATATCCCAAGCCCAATTAGGACCTACCAGGACTTAGACTCTACTGGTTTAGTGGTCACAAACACAGTATCACCTGCACACTGAAATAGGACCACTACAAGTTGGCATAGAATTAGGGACCTAATCTGTGATTTTTTTTAGAAAAAGGAACAACCAGCAAAGAGTTCCCTCTAATATTGCCAGTCAGCACCTTCTCTGAAACTTGATAAATTTAGAGAGTTGTCTTTAGTGCCCAGAGATTAAGTAATATTTCCAGACTTACACACCAATATGTAACAAGCAAAATTTAAATCCACATTTTCCTGATGATAAGGCCAGCTCTCTATTTACCATACCATACCCCTCCAATTAATTTTAAAGGCTTATCAAAAGAGAAAGTGACAGTCTTTCTATGATTTGTTTTTAATGAATACATTCTTCGGGGCAGCTAGGTGGCACAGTGGTTAGAGCACCAGCCCTGAAGTCAGGAGGACCTGAGTTCAAATCTGGTCTCAGACACTTAACATTCCCTAGCTGTGTGACCCTGGGCAAGTCACTTAACCCCAATTGCCTCAACAAAAAAAAAAAAAAAAAAAAAAAAGCAAAAAAAAAAAATGAATACATTCTGCCTCTGGTGATCACCCCTTCCTTTTCTACAGCTCACCAACTAATCTGTTCAATTTGATTTGGTTTAATTGAACAAGCATTTATTGAGCCTTAACTATGCACCAGGCTCTAAGGATGAAAAAACAAAAAGGAAAGAGTCCTTGCCCTCACAGTGTTTACATTATACCTAGATGGGGAGAGGAGAGGGAGGAAATAGCACGAACACAGATGAATACATTTAAAACATATATGAAATACAAAGTAATTTGATGGAATACTATTGTGCAATAAGAAATGATGAGCAAGCAGATTTCAGAAAAACCTGTACTCATATAACATGATGCAAAATTAAATGAAGAGAACCAAGATAACACTGTATGTAGTATGAGCAACATTGTATGATGATCAACTATGAATGCCTTAACTTTTCTCAGCAATATAATGATCTAAGATAAATACAAAGGACTTTTGATGGAAAATGTTAGCCACATCCAGATAAAGAACTGAATGTAAATCAAAGTAGACTTTTTTCACTTATTTTTTTGTGTTTTATTTCCCTTTTGATTTGTTTCTTATTTCACAACTGTGTCTTATATGGAAATATAATTGTGTATATATATATATATATGCATGTGTATATATAATTTATATCAAATTGCTTACCATCTTATGAAAAGGAAAGGAGAGGGAGAAAATATAGAGCTCAAAATCTTATAAAAATGAATGCTAAAAATTGTCTTGACATGTAATTAGGAAAAATAAAGTACTATTTTAGAAAAAATAATTTGGGAACACTAGCAACTGTGGGGATTAGGAGATACTTTGGGTAGGAGGAGCAGTTGAGTGGAAGGAAAATAGGGATTTTCACAAGCAGAAGTGAGGAGACAGAAAGTGCTGGACATTGGGAACTGCACATCAAAAAGTGGAGGATGGAATGTTGTATATGGTAAATGACAAATCAGCTAATTTGGCTGGCACATAGAGTGTGTGAAAGGAAACAGTATAGAGATGTTGGAGCCAAATTGAAAAGAGTTTCATTTTGGTTTAATTTTTTTATTTTCCTCAGTTACATGTTAAAAATATCATTTTTATTATACATGTACATTCATTTTTTAAAAACATTTCCTTATGAATCATGTTGGGAGAGAAAAATCAGAACAAAACAGAAAAACCATGACAGAAAAAAAAAAGGAAAAAAAGTGAACATAACATATGTTGATTTATGCTCAGTCTCTGTGGTTCTTTTTGTAGATAGGGATGGTATTTTCTGTCCAAAGTTTATTGGTTGCCTTGGATCACCAAACTGCTGAGAAGAACCAAGTCTGTCAGAGTTGATCAGTGCACAGTCTTGCTGTTGGCAAGCAATGTTATTCCTGGTTCTGCTTGTTTTGCTTAGCATCAGTTCATGTAAATCTTTCCAGGCCTTTCTAAAATCAGCTTATTCATCATTTTTATAGAACAATAATATTCCATTACTTTCATAACTTATTCAGCCATTCCCTAATTGATGGGTCTTTACTCATTTTCCATTTCTTTGCCACCACAAAAAGAACTGCTACAAACATTTTTGTACATGTAGGTCTTTTTCCTTCCTTAATGATTTTTTGAGATAAGGACCCAGTAGTGACACTGCTGGATCAAAAGGTACGCGCAATTTTATAGCCCTTTGGGCATAATTCCAAATTGCTCTCCAGGATGGTTGTATCAGCTTACAACTCTATCAACAATGCCTTAGTGTCCCAGTTTTCCCACAACCCCTCTATCATTTATCATTTTCTTTTCCTGTCATCTTAGCCAATCTGAAAGGTGTAAAGTGGTACCTCAGCATTGTTTTAATTTGCATTTTCTAATCAATAATGATTTAGAAGATTTTTTTCATATGACTATGGATGGTTTTAATTTCTTCTTCTGAAAATTGTTCATATCCTTTAACCATTTATCAATTGGGGAATGACTTGTATTCTTATAAATTTGACACCATGGTTTATGTGGTTTATGTCTTTTAGAAACAAAACCTTTATCAGAAACACTGGCCATAAAATTTTTTCTCCAATTTTGCGCTTCCCTTCTAATCATGGTTGCGTTAGTTTTGTTTGTACAAAACCTTTTTAGTTTAATGTAAAACATTTTGCATTTCACAATATTCTCTAGTTCTTCTTTGACCATAAATTCTTCCCTTCTCCAAAGATCTGATAGGTAAACTATCTCTTGCTCTCCTAATTTGCTTATAGTATCACCTTTCATACCTAAATCATGTACCCATTTTGACCTTATTTTGGTATGGGGTGTGAGATGTAGGTCTTTGCTAAGTTTCTAATATATTACTTTTGGAAAGAGTTTTAAATACCACAGTGAGTTGTTCATATTTTATCCTGTATCCCTGAGGCTCTTTGAACAGGGAAGTGACACCATCAGTCTTGTGTTTGGGGAATATCAATTTGACATAGTTCAGGGAGTGGATTGGAGAGGGAACACATTAAAGATAGAGAGGTGAATTAAAAGGCTCTTGCAGTATTCTAGGTAAGAAATCATGAAAGCACAAGCTAAGATTATTTCCATATGAGTAGACAGAAAAGGAAGAAGAAATGTTATAGAGATAGAATTGTCAGTATCTGCTAAGTAATTAAGTGGGGGAAGTAAGGGAGAATGAAGACATAGGTTACAAATCTGGGTGACTAGAAAAATGATGGCGCCCTTGACAGAAATAGAGAATTGAGCTTGGCCAAAGGGATCATGACTTTTGTTTTGGACTGATTGAATTTGGGAAATGTCTAAGAGGCAGATGAGGACATAGGACTGAAGTTCATAAAGACTATGGCTAAGACAAGGTCTATATATTTATCGTCTTTATAGAGACACCCATTAGAACAAATGAGATTAACAAGAGAAAGAAAAGCAAGGACAAAGCCCTGGGTAATATGCACATAAATGGGTTGGAACATGGAATGCAAAGGAGACTGGGAAGATGCAGGTATACAAGTTGAAGAGAAACCAAGAGGGAGAGGTGTCATTAGAACCCACTGAAGAGAAGTAATCAGTAATGTTGAATTCTTCATGGAGATCAAGAAGGATGAGAACTCAGAAAAGATCATTGGTTTAGCAATCAAGAGATTATTGATAACCATGGAAATAAGAGTTCAGTTTCAGTTCAGTGATTTTGTGGGAAGCCATATTATAGGATATTGAGAGATGAGGTAGGCTGTAAAGAAGTGAATCCAAAGATTGTAAAAAAGTTTTTTCAAGGAACTTATCAATTATGGGCAGATGTCATCTTGCAAGAAGGTCTCCAGTGGAGTGTCCAAAGAATCTGTGCTTAACTATCATTTAATAATGAATTCTAGAATCTACTAAGAATCAAACTTAGTTGCTTGTAGTTTAAAGAGTTTACTTTCTCCCCTTTTTGAAAATCAGGACATTTTCCCTCTCTCCAATCATAGATCTTAGAGCAAGAAGGGATATTAGAAATGATCTAATCCATTATACATGAAAAAATGGATCCCAGAGATGTCAAATGGCATACCCATGGTTAATAAGTGGTAGAGGCAGGCATTGAACTCAAGTCCCTAACTCCAATTGCAGCTTCATGCCTTCTGCCCTCAGCCCCTTTCTTCTTGGCTATAATTTTTCAGAATTATGGGTATTATGCTGTCTACATTTTCCTAATCTGAAGTGATTGTGATTTCAATATCTTAGTAACAAAGCCCAGATGGGCAAGAACTCCAAGAACTTAAAACAAAATTGCTGGGGAAAGGGGGAGGGCAGGAGTCTTGATTGGTTTGGGATTAGTTACAGTTGTCAGATTTAGTTCCTATTGCTGATTCTATTTCAAATATCAGTGCTCTGATGTAGATGCCATTTTAGGACCAGAACAGATAGAAGCCAAGGTCAGATGATTATACCCTTTATAGTATGAGCACTCCTGTGAAATGAAGATCTAGTGTCGCCAATCAGCCACTTCATGACTCCCAGGACATGGAGGACCTGACTCTGGCTTGGAGGCTACAGAACAATCAGGGAGCCCACATGCCTAGTCAGGAGCAGGGAATGAGGCCAGATTGAGTTCTCTACTTCATAAACCCTGAAATAGGGTAGAGCACTGGGCTTGGCATCAGGAAGATACATGAGTACAAATCTAGTTTCAGGCACTTAAATAGGTGTGTGATCCTAGGCAAGTCACTTCACCCTCTTTGTCTCAGCTTTCTCATCTATAAAATGAGATTAGTGGACTAGAGAATCTCTTAAGGTCCCTTTCAGCTCTAAATCCTGCTTCTATCCCTAGTCTCCCCACCACCACCACCACATACTAACACACACACCCCATCATGTCTTTACTGTATGAACATCTTCCTGAGAGTGCTTTATTGTCACTAAACTTAACTATGCTCTGAACAGTTATAGAAGTGTCAGGCTCTTAGTCAAAGGAGAATTTGAGGTCACAGCATACAGGAATGAATTGTAATTATAGCTTGTATCATTATAGCACTTTAAGGTTTTCAAAGTATCTTACATATATTATCTCATTTGAGTCACACAGTAACTATGAGAGGAAAATACTATCATTATCTCCATTTTACAGATGGAGAAACAGGCTCAGAGGAGAAATGATGTGGCCAGGTTCACACAGCTAGGAAGTATCTAAGGCAGGATTTGGGCCCTGTCTTCCTAACTCCAACTCCTTTATCCTACTTTATTGTGTTTCGCTATCGTTTGACTTGGCACTTTCTTCTCTCTTTGTGGGATTTTTTCATTTTGATTCTGTATTCCTTTCCCTAGACTTTCCCCCATGAATCTTTTTGGGGTCATTCTGTTGTAGCATAGCTCTAATTGCTTATCATTGCATTCTGCTGCAAGGAAATTGCAATTATTGCAAGGAAAATCCCAAATGAAATCACAAATGATCAGATATGACTGAAAAAATGACTGAAACAGGGGCAGCTAGTTGGTGTAGTGGATAGAGCACCAGCACTGAAGGCAGGAGGAGCTGAGTTCAAATTTAGCCTCAGACATTAACACTTCTTGGCCATATGACACTGGGCAAGTCACTTAACCCCAATTGCCTCAGCAAAGAAAAAAAAATGACTGAAATAAAAAAGAGATGTGGACAAAAATCCCCTCTAGATCATACTTGAAAAATAGTCATCTAGTCTTTCCTTGGATGGCTTCTGATGAGGTAGAATCCTAGAATTCCCAAGTAGCCTATCCCACTTTTGAATATCTCTAATTGCTTTAATTGCTTTACATTACATTAAGCTTGCAAACCACTAAGATACTCTCAATTCCTTTTCATATAAATTTCAATCTACCCACATCTTCTAAATGTTTCAATTAAATATCTCCACTGTACTTAAAAGGGTTAGACTTTGAGATATTTTAATTTCCTTCTAAATCTAATATTACAAATTCCTACCTGAATATATTAATTGCATCTAGTTATTAAGGACAAAATTGAACTGAGTTTATTCTATTTAAATTGGTTGAGGATATTCTGCTCTCTCTGAAGGAAGTAGACTAGAAAGAAGTAAAGATTGCCTGTTCCAGACACAAATTCAATGGCCTGAGGAATGATTCAGAAGTGACCTTCTAGCCTACTTACCTCTAAGCCTTATGTACTCAACCAGAGTGACAGGCTTTCCTGGAATAGTAAGGACAGATTATGATGCAATGGGAGAACTACCCAAGAAGATATTTGGATAATGTCAGGAATCAAGGAAAGAGGCTTGATATAGTTATGGCTTGAGAAGCAATCTACTTCAGAAGCAGTGGAACCTTCATCCAAGAAGGCAAGGAACCATAAAAAGCTGTAGGGGAGAAGCCTGGATCACTGAGAAAAAACTCTTGTGGCCCTACTGGTGAAAAATATTTCTAGTTGCCAGAAAATGAGTAGTGACTCAGTGAATGCTGAAACTGGACCCAAGTTCTGATTTCCCCCCAAAAGAATTTCCTTTCATCTGGTTCAAACATTTGTTCAGGAGACAAAAATAAGCTGGATTCTGGCTTGATGGTCTTTTTGCTTGCCACCCCACACCCATTGTAACAAGTCCATTCCCGTTAGAGCAGAGGCAAAAGCTGCCAAGAGCCCAACTGGCTGAGTCAGCCTCATATTTCAGGACACTTGTTCCTAAACTTACCAGATCACATTTTACCCCAAAACAAACTGTTCTGAAATGTCTAGAGAATCAAAAGACCACAATGTGTAGGGTCTTTGGCTTCCAGGAGACAGCTGCCCATTTAGCCAACTAGTTTAGGAAAATCCAATAATCCTCCCTTCTCCATACTGTAGGTTGGGAGTAGGGAGGAAGGTAAAGAAAGGAGATGAAGTGGAGATGGCCTTTGGAGAACACCCAGATCTTCTGGGGACAGTCCAATGGCTCTACTATACTGAATCAATAAACATTGATTAACTCATAGATTTTAAAATAAGCATGACCTAAGGGCAGAACCATAGTAAGTAACAATTCTGCCTTAGGCAGCCCTCAAATTTCACATTATTAGCCAGAGAAACCAAATATTTGGCCTGAATCCACAATGTCATTATAAGTACATGTTCCCTATTATTGTTCTGTAAGAAATGACCAGCAAGATGATTTCAGAGAGGCCTGGAGAGACTTACATGAACTGATGCTGAGTGAAATGAGCAGAACCAGGAGATCATTATACACGGCAACAACAGTACTATATGACGATCAATTCTGATGGACATGGCTCTCTTCAACAATGAAATGTTTCAAACCACCTCCAATTGTTCACTGAAGAAAGCCATATACACCCAGAGAGAGGGATGCGAAATGTGGACCACAACATAACATTCTCATACTCCTTGATTGATGTTTGCTTACATTGTGTTTCCTTTATCTGATATATCGTTTGTGTAGATAAGATTTTTCTTGCACACCAATGATAAGTTTGGAAATATGTATACATATATTCGATTTGCCAATATTTTAACATAATTAACATGTAGTGGATATCCTGCCATCTAGGGGAGGGGTGGGGAGTTGGGGGGAAAAATTTGTAACGGAAAGCTATGTAAGGGTTATTGTTGAAGAATTACCCACACATATGTTATGAAAATAAAATAAAAATTAAAAAAAAAATAAGTACATGTTCCCACATCTTTCCTGACCAAGCAGAGAGAAGACCAATCTCTCCCTATAATCTGATTCTTTCCTTGCTGCCTGAAAACTTGTCCCTGCCTCCCTCATCCTTACAAAACTTGGTCTTGATCCTACAACTGCCCTAAACTATCTTCCTATATTTTATAACCAAACTCCTAGAAAAAGCTGATCAAATTAATTATATACATAGAGTGCTTTAAAAACTTCAAGATATTACTTAAGTGCTAGCAATTTGTATTATTTGTTGTGAGTGTTATTATTATATTATTATTATTATTCTCCATTTCCTCCATTCTTATTCATTTCCCAACTCCTTTGTTTCTGGGTTCTAACCTCACCAGTCCATGGAAAATGCTCTGTCCAATATCACCAATGATACCTTTATCTCCCATTCTCATGACCTTATGTCAATTCTGATTCTTCTTGACTTCTCTACAGCAGAGGATTCGCACACATTGGAACCAACAACATTCCCAAATGAGGCTGAACCAGATTAAAATGTAAAATGGGAAATATTAAAAAAAATAAAATAAAAACACTGTAGAACATAACGTCAATAAGTGGTTTTTCAAACTCAACACATAGCCAGCAAGGATCCTTCTATGCCCCCTTGCTTTTTTGAATAAGACACCTCCCTACATACACTCACCTTCCCTGGGCTTTCACAATCTAGTGCTCTCCTTTATTCTCCCATCTATCCTCTTCCATTTTTTCTTAGTCTTCTTCACCAATTATCCTCTACCTTCAGACTCATATGTGAGAGTGTTTTCCCTAAGTCCTGACCTGGTCCCTAATTTTTCTCTTTATACTCTCTTGGCAATCTCTTCAATCCTGAATTCAAATGAGATCTCTTTGCAGATGACTCCCAGTTCTATATATCTATCCTATTCTCTCTCCTGAGCTAAAGTCACATATCACCAACTGCCTATTGGACATTTCTAGTTGAATTTCCCATGAACATTTCACACTCAACATATTTAGAATAGAGCTTGTTGTCTTCCCCAAAAAAATCCTTACTTCTTCCTAACTTTCCTATTTCTGTTGAAGACACTATCCTTCTAGTCACCTGGGCTCCCAATTCTGAGTTATCCATCCATTCTTCTTTTTCTCACATCTAATTATCCACTAGACAATTTGCCAATTCTTGTCAAATCAACTTCTATAATATCTTACTCCTCCACCTCATTCTCTTCATTCCTATAACAACCCCAATTCAGACCCTCATCATGTTTGGTCTAAATGATTGCAATAGCCTCCTAATCAGCTTCTTTGCCTCTAGTATCTTAGTATCTCTCCCTTTAGTTCATCTTCCCCTATCATAGGAGTTCAAAAGGGTCCCATGGTTTCCTCTTGCCTCTGGGATAAAATACAGACTCCTCTGACTTTTAAAGTTCTTTACAAACTGACTCCAATCTACCTTTTTAGGGTGATTTCACATCACTCTTTCTCACTTATTTTACATGCATTGGCCAAATGGCCAATCTGCATTTCCTCTTACGAGACATTCTCATTCTCTCTCTCTCTCTCTCTCTCTCTCTCTCTCTCTCTCTCTCTCTCTCTCTCTCTCTCTCTCTCTCTCTCTCTCTCTCTCTGCAGGTGGGTGTGGGTGTCTCATTAAATGAGTTGCCCAGAGTCACACAGCTAGTAATTGTCTGAGATCACAAATGAACTCAGCTTCTTCTGGTTCCAGGGTCAATGCTCTATCCATTGTGCCACTTAGCTGTTCCTCCCTCTCATTCTCATTTGACTTTGTATTAAGCTTCCCCAAAGCCTGGGTTGTTTTCCCCTTCTCACCTTTGTGTCTGGGTATCTCTAATTGTCTTCTATGCTCAGTTCAAAATCTACCTCCCGATTCCCTAAGTTGTTACTGGCCTCTCCCTCTCCTAAAAAAATTAATTTATATATGTTTTGTACTTATGTATCTGTATACTTGCTGTTCTCCACATTTAGCCTCACCTCTGCACTAGAATATAAGCTCCTTGAGGAAAGGAACTGTTTTGTTTTTGTCTTTGTATCCTTTGCACCTAGTACAAAGTCTGGGTCATAATCAGTGCTTAATAAAAATGCATATTAAATAATTGAATGAGAGTCCTGGCTCTATGCCATTCTCTCTTTAGATCTAGGCATCAAACACTATTAACACAGAGGAGAGATGGATGCCTGACATTTCACATGGGTTGAAGTAAGATAAGGATTTTGAACTCTTATACACAAACCATCTGACCTGGGACCTGGGACATATAGTTTAGTACCTTCACCAGATCCTACAGCTTGACCAACCCCTGAATACTATAGTGCAGGTGTCACAGAAGTTTATGATGATTTCCTGTCCCTCATCTCTTTCTCCAGCCAAAACTCCAGGGCAAAGATCATTGCTTGCTACATCCTTTAAATTAATACCATGGAGAGAATCCTCATATTCTAACTTAGTTATAGTTCTATTTGATTACCTGAAAAAACCTTATAACTAGAATGACAACATTTATAAAACTCTTCCCAAATTTTTATTTTATTACTCATTCATTCATCTTAGGTTAATATCCCACCTGTTTCCAAAGAGAATTTCAAATAGCTTAAGAGTTATACAAGACATGAAGACAGAAAAAAAAATTTTAAGTTAAAAGGAGCATAGAAGTTGATGTTACTAGGCACCTGGAAGAAATTAGTTGCTATGGAATTTGGGGTTTCATAGATTGTAAGGTGTGAGCCAGAAAAGGAGAAGGAGGGACATTTGGGTAGGGGGAATAACCTCATCAGAAAGTACTTTGCTATTTATTTCCTAGATTCATGAGGTCCCATTCCTAAAGGAAATATGAAACCCCTGCTATTGTGGTCCTGGCTCTGTGACAGAAATATCAGAAGTGCCTATGTATGACTTTTATGAAGAATTCCATCTGGCCTTCTGTACTCAAACAGATTCATATTTTACCTAGTGAGAGATAGAAGGTGCCCATCATGTACTTCATTCCATCTTCATATGAAGTTTATAAAATTAGAAGCCTCAAGACTGTTACGTAGTGAGAATCTAACATGGAAGAGTCATCATTTCTCAAAGCCCTAAGGGTGTATAAATAATGAACACTTTCATTTAGGCAACATAGTCTCACAAGCTCAGATCTGGACTTATGATTTTGTGCTATTACATCTGAGCTGTCCAGAAGGCATTTACTGACCCACATGCGCCCCGTCATATTTGACTCTCATTTCATAAAATACTATAATACCAAAATTTCCTCTTGGAAAGTCCATCTTTAGACTGGCAGTATATAAGTTGGTTATTTAATCCTCCTGGTTTTTACAGAGTTTTTTAAATCACTTTTCTACACCAAACTTTCTGTGCAAGCATATTATTTTTCTTCCACTGAGAAATACAATAACTTTCAATGTTTCCTCTTTCATAATGAATAAACTCTTGAGTTTCACATTCAAGATCTTTCTCAATCTGACCACAACCTATATTCCTAACTTTATCTATCAATATTTCCCTTCATGAATCTTCTGCTTTGACCAAGTTGGACTATTCACCATTCTTGGAACATAACTTTTCCTTTCTCCTTGCCTTTCTTCAGTCTGTTCCCTCTGCTTGTTATTCCTCAATCTTCTACTACCATCACTTCTCCTAGTTTTTGTCTATTAGTCATATTCATCTAAGATCTAGCTAGATGACCCTTCTTCCAAGAAACTTTTCCTAACCATTCCCCATGCATCTAAATGTGTTCTTTCCCACCTTTGTACTTTATAACATTTTGCTTATATTTTTCCTTTGTACTTACTACATCCTTCCTTAACTAGTTATTAATTTATTCATTTCTAGGATTTATTCTTCTTATTAGGTTGTCAGCTGCATTTTAAGCATTTCCTAATAGCCTGCTTAATGCCAAACACAATGCCTTGCATACAAAATGGTGATGAAGAAAGATTTGTTGATAAACTTAAATCCCAAATCTTGGCAACATCAGAGTACAGTTTCACATACTCACTCACTGTATTTATGACCCTTAAGTTATTTTTTTTTCATTCTATTATTCATAAAACCAAAGGGAGTTATCTGGTACCAATTGTGAAGCACATAAAACTGTGTTTGCTTAAAAATAAAAAATTGTAAAATGCATGTGTAAATACTTAATAATAGGAAGGAAGGAAGGAAAGGAAGGAGGGAGGGAGGAAGAGGGAAATAGAGAGGGAAGGAAGAAGGGAAGAGAGGAAAGGAGAGAAAGTAAGGAAAATGAGAACATTAGTAGAATTAAATAAAGAAAACTTCCAGTGAGCATTATGGTATGAATGTCACATTTTAAATACATCTGGGCATTTCCCCAAAATTTGTACCTGCTTCTGACATTAGTATTTCTGCCAGTGCTACTACTCAGTTTCTCACAGTTATCTTTAACTCTACCCTTTTTCCTCACCCTTCATACCTACTTAATTACCAAGTCCTGTTAATGTTACCTCAGCAGCTTCTTTCAAATTCAGCCCTTCATCTCTATTCCCACTGCTGTCTTCCTAACTAAAACCCTCTTTACACCCACCTTACCCGCTGAAGTAATCACTTTACAAGTCTTACCACCTTCCTATCTCCACTCTTTAATGAATATTTTCCATACCTCTGCCAGAATCATCTTTTTTATTCAAAGGTATTTTCTTAACATATCTTTGCACAAAGATACTCCGTAGCTCCTTCTTAATCTCAGGCAGCTTCTTTGGAACTTATATTTTCAGAAAAAGGGCAGCACACATAGCAATAAGAGCAACAGGCCTTTATTAGTACATTTTCAATCTTCCAAGAAAAGGTATAGGACCCAAAAATGAGATATATAATATAAGAGTAGTTTGAGTGATATAACTAAGGAAAACAATAGAATACCAGATGATATGATCTTAAGGGTTTGTTTGGAGGAAAATGGGTGTCAGTGATGGTCCCACTACTTACTATGCCTCCCCAATAAAACTCAGATTTATTTTCCTGACATTCAGAGTCCTCTAAGCCTAGCTTTTCCAAACTTATAGATACTAGATTATTTTAATCCATATATTTTGTACCACAATCACCCTGTGTTATTGTCTTTCCAAACAAACTTTCAACTTTCCAAATTATATATCTTTGCTCTTCTTGTTTCTTCTCCTGGAATACCCTCCCTTCCCCTGTTTGCCTGTGAATTCCTATCCACCCTTTCAAACCCTACACAAAACACTTTTTCATTAAGTCTTCCCTAATCTTTCTAGTGAGTTTTCCTCCTTGAACCTCACATAAGAGTGATGTTTTCCCACTACTAGATTATGAGCCCTTTGAGGACAGGTCAGTGTCTTATTTCTATGTAACCTCTCCCCTCACTCTCAAGTCTCCCTTCCCCCCTACTGAGTACTGGGCTCCATATTCTATGTGCTCATTGCTATTGTTGTTTGTCCTCCATTCTCCAAGAGGATTGTGACATCAGGGAGGTAATGCCATGACATGCAAGTAAATTAGATTTAAGTGAGGGACCGCTGTGCAAGTTCACCTGCCTCATTTCCCTCCAGAGCCAGATGTACATCAATCAGATGGCCCTGAATGCAATGGAGACCTTTTAAGCTAAGGTATCCAAGAGGTCTCAGTTTGACTGACCATATCCCTTCAGTGATTAAGGCTAAATAGTAACTGAGGCAAAGGAATTTGCTGAATGAATTAAGTGACTGAAGAAATTAATCTCAGTCATATTGCAAAATTAGGCATCCAGAATATAGTGGTAAGGGTGCAAATGGCTGCTTTAGAATCACTCTCAGAAAAAAGGAGGGAACAGATACCTAAAGATAAAAATCTCTGAATTATTCAAGTTGTCCAAGGCCTTCCCTCAGCCAGCCTGAGTAGAGTTATGAGTTATACTAGCAAAGTCTCGCCAAGAGGCTTCCAAATGTGTCTCATAGAATTAGTATGGCTCATTTCCTGACTGAACCTGTACAATCCACAACTAATAAGTCCCTGGGCTGCAGGTTTGAGTTCATAGTTCATGGCTTGTGGGAGGTTTAAATCCAAGAAGCCATTTAGTTACCAAGCCTGGGAAAAGCAGTAAGAGTTTCTGCACCCAATTTAAATTTGTGGTAGAAATTTCCTGGCAGCCACCAGCTCCTTTAGCCAAATGCTTCCGCCTTCCCTTGGGTTATTTCCTTTATGTATCATCCTGCAGTCTTATTCAACCCTATGACATCCCAGAACTCAGAGTAATGAAGAAAAAAAGCCTGGTCTATTGCTTAGAAATTTAAGAGATACCTGTTGGATCTTTTGAGAAGATATTAAATAAATGATTTTCTGATTTTCTTTTATTCCCTCCCTCTCATTTCCTAGTGACTCACCACTACAAACAGATTGCCACAACACGGAAGCATAACTAAGCCCATATAATGCACGCCTTATTCTGCACCCATAGTTTACCACCTCTTAGCTGAATAGAGAAAATAATTTTTTCTTCATTCTCTGTACAGAAGTAACAATTGGGCTCTGCTCTGAACAGAGTGCTAACACTCCCCAAAGTTATTTTCCTTTCTATCACTGTGGTTAATGTGTAAATTGTTCTAGTTCTGCTCACTTTGCCGTGCACCAATTTGTGGAAATTTTTCCAAATTTCTTTGAATTCTTCATCTTTGCTATTTCTTGTGTCATAGTTATTTATTTTATATTCTGTTTCTGAAGCTCTCTTTTGTCATAAAAGCCAAAATACCAAATGTTCTCTTTTTTTTCTTCCTTATCCTCATCTATCTGATGTCCAACCTCCAAAGAGGTTGGATAGAAAGTCATATAGTGAATCTCAAGGTAGGGAAGATACTCAAAGACCATCTGGAGCAAACCACAACTGAAAAAGGTGCCCTCATTATGGAATGACTGACTTATGGTCAGCTGAACTGGCCTAAAACCTTCTAGGGATACCTAACTCACTGCTTCTCAGGCCGCCCATTATACTTTGGGACAACACTTATAGGAAGTTTTCTTTTTTTTTTTTAATTTAATTAATTTATTTTTTATTCGCAAAACATATGTATGGGTAATTCTTCAACATTAACCCTTACAAAGCTTTCTGTTACAAATTTTTCCCCCCTACTCCCCACCCCTCCCCTAGATGGCAGGAAGTCCACTACATGTTAATTATGTTAAAGTACTTGACAAATCGAATATATGTATACATATTTCCACGCTTATCATTTTTGTGCAGGAGAAATCGTATCTATAAGAAAGAAAAATCAAATAAAGGAAACCCAATGCAAGCAAACATCAATAGAGAACATGAAAATGTTATGTTGTGGTGCACATTTCATAGCCCTCTCTCTGGGTATATATGGCTTTCTTCACTGAACAATTGGAACTGGTTTGAAACATTTCTTTGCTGAAGAGAGCCATGTCCATCAGAATTGATCATCATATAGTCTTGTTGTTGCCGTGTATAATGATCTCCTGGTTCTGCCCATTTCACTCAACATCAGTTCATGCCAGTCTCTCCAGGCCTCTCTGAAATTGTCCTGCTGGTTGTTTCTTACAGAACAAGGAAGTTTTCCTTTATATTTTAACAATAATAATAATTCATGTAATGCATTAAGGTATGCAAAGTGTTTTATATATGCTTACTCATTTGATCCTCTCAACAACCCAGAGAGGTAGATGCTATAATTATTTCCATTTTACAGATGAGGAAACTGAGATACAAAGGGGTTAAATGACTTGGCCCAGATCACACAGCTAGTAACTCAGATCTTCTTCTTTTTTTTAATTAAAGCTTTTTATTTGCAAAACATATGCATGGGTAATTTTTCAACAATGACCCTTGCAAAGCTTTCTGTTACAAATTTTTCCCTCCTTCCCCCCATCCCCTCCCCTAGAGAGCAGGAAGTCTAATACATGTTAATTATGTTAAAATATTTGACAGCTCGAATATTTGTATATATATTTATATAGTTATCTTGCTGTACAGAAAAAAAACCTGAGAAGGAAAACATAATGCAAGCAAACATCAATATAGAGTGTGGCAATGCTATGTTGTGGTCCAGACTCAGATCCCACAGGCCTCTCTCTGGGTGTATATGACTTTCTTCATCACCGAACAATTGTAACTGGTTTGAAATATGTCATTTTTGAAGAGAGCCATGTCCTTCAGAATTGATCATCATATAATATTGTTGTTGCTGTGTATAATGATCTCCTGGTTCTGCTCGTTTCACTCAGCATCAGTTCATGCAAGTCTCTCCAGGCCTCTCTGAAATCATCCTGCTGGTCATTTCTTACAGAACAATAATATTCCATGACATTCATATACCATAATTTATTCAGCCACTCTCCAATTGATGGGCATCCTTTCAATTTCCAGTTTCTAGCCACTACAAAAAGGGCTGCCACAAACATTCTTGCACATGTGGGTCCCTTTCCCTCCTTTAAGATCTCTTTGGGATATAAGCCCAATAAAAACACTGCTGGGTCAAAGGATATGCACAGTTTGATAACTTTTTGAGCATAGCTCCAAATTGCTCTCCAGAATGGTTGGATCCGTTCACAGTTCCACCAACAATGTATCAGTGTCCCAGTAACTCAAATCTTCTTAACTCTAGGATTTACACTATATCCACTGTACTACCCAGATGCCTTTAAGATGGGGCCTAAATTTATCATTTATCCATAGTTAAAGTGGCTTACGTCTTCCCCAACCCCTGATAGCCTTTCCCAAGAGGCCAAACCTTATATGCCCAAAGCCCATAAACACACCACAATTTTTCTTCCATTTGCTCTCATAAGGTACAAGGAAAACATGCACCAAAGGCATAAGTAAGAGTAATTAAATAATCAGTGTAAGGTAGGGTCATATTTATTAGATTTAAGGAATAATAGATTGTAATAGAAAAACACCACTGAACTGAGAGTCTAGGAGATCCAAGAGTGTATCTTTACACCTTGGACCAATCACTTTCCCATTGCAGCCCTCTGTTTCATCCTCTGAACAATGTGGGATGTCTGTCCTTCCACTATCTACTTCCCAGGCTTGGTGTTATTTTGTTGTTGTTGCTATCTGTTTTTTGAGAAAAACTTCATTCCTAGGTAGGGAATTTTAGAGGTCATCCAGTCCAATTTTTTCATTTTGGAAAGAAGGAAACTGGGGCCCAGAGAAAGGAAGAGCCTTGCCCAGAATCGTGCTAGTAATAGATTCTGAGCCACTGCATCTTGAACCCAGGCCTTCTCACTCCAGATCTATTGCTCTATTTACTGTAGCTCTGAATATAGATCAAAGCATGCACATAGGACCTTTTCAAGGATAAAAGCAAATACTTCTCATCTCTCTGAGCATTCAGTCCTGCCTTTTGTTACATTTGGAACCTAGACTGAAGCCATGTGTGAGTGATTAAGGCCTAGGGTGAATTGATCATTTCAGTCTTTGCCTTTTTCGGGTTTTGCTTGTTTATGTGGATTTTTGAGGTCATGCTTTTGCCCTCTTCCCAGTGCCTGTTTTCCGCAGGAAACACTAGATCCATGAAATAATGCTGTGCAGAACTGGGAACAGGATTGGTACCTATCACCATTCTACATGCCACCAACCTTTGTCTTACTACCCCACCAGCCCCCTAACCAAACAGCTATAGTACAATGAAAAGGATGTGGTCCCTGTTGTCAGAAGATCCAGATTCTGGTTCTCCTTCTGAGGCTTGCTGACTGTGTGAGCTTGGGCAAATCTTTGGCCCTTTTTTAAAAAACTGTAAAATAGGAAAGCTCCTACTTGTCCTCCTTATTTCATATGGCTATTGTGAAAGCAAATGACAGCATGGATATCAAGAGCTTTGTAAACCAAAAGCTGAAAAAAAATCAACTGTTTTCCTTAATTATATCACTGGCCTACATGCCACTAACCCACAAACCAATAATATAAATTACTAAATGAAGAGCTGACTAACCCATGGACCATAGACCCCAAACCACTAAACCATATACCTCTAACTCATAGACCACTAGTGTATGCATTCATATAATACGTGTCTACTAATAATCTTTAATTCCAAAAGATTCCTAAGTATTTGTTAAGCAACTGTAATGAATGACTGAAGGCTATACTTGGGATCTACATTAAGGAACTGACAATCACAGCCCTAAAAGAACTTCATGAGGAAGACAAAACAAATAGAAGGTTTAGCCCAGTTTCCAGCCTAAAGGATCTCTTGAATTTAAGGCTTCTGAGCTGTAGTAGGCTGTCTTTTGGGTGTCTGCACTAAATTTGGCATTAATGTGATAAGGTGTTGAAAGCAAGGGGCCACAAGGAGGAGAAAAGTGGCCCAGGTCAGAAACAGAGCAAGTCAGAGCTCCCATGCTCATCAGAATGAGTAGCCCAGATACTTCCAAACTGGGGGGAAAGGGGAGAGAGGAAGAAAGGGAGGCAAGATGTAGAGAGAGGTGAAGGAGTGAGAGTGGGGGAAGGGAAAGAAATAAAGAAAAAGAACAAGGAAGGAAGAAAGGAAGAGAAGGAGATGGAGGGAGAGGAAAAAGAGAAAGAAGGACTGGAGAAAGAAAGAAAGAAAAAGAAAGAAAGAAAGAAAGAAAGAAAGAAAGAAAGAAAGAAAGAAAGAAAGAAAGAAAGAAAGAAAGAAAGAAAGAAAGAAAGAAAGAAAGAAAAAGATGCTTTTATCTTCTAGATTGTTTTCATTGCCATCAGCCAAACTGAGACAGGGTGAAACAACAGGTTGAAAAGAACAGCTGGAAAAAAATCCGTGGGGGTTGTTTTTTTTTTTTAAACTAAGTATAGTTGTGGCTTTGTTCCAGATCCCCTTTTCCTGAATACTTCTGATAAAATATTATACTCTTTATCAGCAAGTCTTCTTGGATAAACTGAGTGTTGGCTGTTAGGGAAGGGCAGAGAATGACGTAACATAGGAATGCATGACTGCCTCCAGGCCTTCAAGCTTCTCCAGAGTGGTCTTTGAGACTTCACATACTGAAAGAGAATTGGTTAAGGCAAAAGCCTGGTAGACTAAATGACCTTTAGGGTCTCTTTCAACTCAACATTCTGTGATTCAAATCTAAACAACGGCTTAGTGACTGAAATGGCAAGGCCACTGTAGCTTGTGAGCCAAGAGAATGGTTCCTAGTCCTGAGTCTGGTACCTTCAAAGCAGATGTGGAAAAAGGTTTTGTAGTCATTTGATCAACTTTACCTGAGCAGAAATACCTTCAGCAGCCTCCCAAACAGCTAGAGTCCTAGCTTCCACATGAAGATCAGTAGTGGCAGAGAGCCGGTTGATACCTAAGGAAACTCATTTGCTTTGTTAGATATCTTTATAATTTTTTTGACTTGTAGTCTGGTGTTCTTTTTATTAAATCTGTTTATTTTCAAAACATATGCATAGATAATTTTCAACATTTACCTTGTGTTCCAAATTTTTCTCCCTCCTTTCCTCCTATCCCCTCCCCTAGACAGCAAGTAGTCCAGTATGTTAAACACATGCAATTCTTCTATATATATTTCCACATTTATCATGCTGTGCAAGAAAAATCAAAAAGAGGAAAATGGGAAAGAAAACAAAATGCAAGCAAACAACAACAAAAAAGGTGAAAATACTATGTGGTGATCTACACTCAGTCCCCACAGTCCTCCCTCTGGGTGTAGACATATCTCTTCATCACAAGACCACTGGTATTGGTCTGAATCACCTCATTATTGAAAAGAGCCATGTCTGTCAGAATCGATTATTGTGTAATCTTATTGTTGCTGTGTACAATGTTCTCTTAGTTCTACTCACTTCACTCAGCATCAGTTCATGTAAGTCTCTCCAGGCCTCTCTGAAATCATCCTGTTGGTTGTTTCTTGCAGAACAATAATATTCCATGACATTCATATACCATAATTTATTCAGCCATTCTTCAACTGGTGGGCATCCAATGAGTTTGCAGTTTCTTGCCACTACTAAAAGGGCTGCTACAAACATTTTTTCATACATAGGTACTTTTCCCTTTTTTATGATCTCTTTGGAATACAGGCCCAGTAGAGACACTGCTGGATTGAAAGCAATTATCTTTATTAGACAATTTTTCCCCTTATTGTTGTTCATTTGTTTTAGTCATGTCCAACTGTTTGTAGCCCCATTTGGGGTTTTCTTATCAAAGATACTAGATTGGTTTGTCATTTTTCCTTCTCCAGCTTGTTTTTCAGAGGCAAGCAGTCATACAACTAATAAGTGTCCAAGACCAGATTTCAATTCAAGTCTTTCTGACTCCAGCCCAGAGTTCTATTCCCTGCACCATCTAGTTGCCTTTCCTTATCTTGAGCCAAATTTGGACTCCCTATAATTTCTAAAAATTGTTTCTAGTCCTGCCCTTTGAGCTCAAGCAGAACAAGTCCTTCTTCCTAATGTTTGAAAATTTTAGTCATAGTCTTCCTTAGCCTTCTTTCGATCAGACTAAACTTTCCTTTCTGTGTCTTCCCTCCTCCAAACCTAAATTATCCATCAGTGCTTATGTGAGATGATCTGCAGCTCTTTCCCCATTCTGGCTCCCCTCCTCTGGATATGTTCCAGTTTGTCAGTTTATCTCCTAAAATGTGGTGCCCAGAGGGTAGCCACAATAACCCAAATCTAGTCTGACTTGGCCAGTGGCCAGGGTCTACTTACTCTTTGTGGGGTTCATTTTCCTTCTCTAGAAAATGATGAGGTTGAAACAAATGATGGTAGGGTCATTTCTAATGCTGGTGTTATTCTCTGTAATCCCATCTGCTCTTGATGCTCTGTGCCCTCATTTCTACAAATGTTGTTCTTGTTTTGATATATCCATTCATATACCCATATATCCATCACCACTCCATATAGACACTGCTTTTCCAATGCACATGATGATACCATGATGGCTTCTCGTCTGCAGAATTTTTGCCCCATTTCCCTTCAGTATTCCATAGAAGATCCCCAACATACTAAAGCTTTCCTGCTATTCTTTTAGTATCTCCATGGCACATATATAGCACTCAGATTGTCTATGATCCTCACTGTCAATACAAGAGTGACCCACCTCCTTTTCTGGTCATCCTTCCCTTGATCAGTCCAGTCACTCAGCATTTATTAAAAGTAACTACCATGTGCCCATTATTGTCTTTAGGGCAGAGTATACAAAGCAAGTAAAAACCTTAGACCTGCCCTCAAGGAGCTTACACTCTAATGGGAGAGGAAAAAAGCAAACAACTATATTCCTATACGATATATACTGGTTAAATTGGAGACAGTCTCGGAAGGAAGAAGGACAATCTCAATCAGAGGACATGGCTGCTTTTATGCCATTCTCCTATACAAATCTCCTACTGTGACTTGGTTATGCCCACTGTAAATCTTTCCAATGCCCTTGGATCGCTGTCATTTGGATACTTGCAAGAGCATGATGCTATATCTTATTTGCAGACATAGCATCACCAGGAGAAAATCAGTGTTGATGCTACAAGGCAGGAATATAATGAGGGCAAGGTGATTGGGAATTTGTCCCAGGTACTTGCAGTCTCTTGGCATTATGGAAATAGTAGAACTTAGCACTTAGGAAGGATTTTTAGTTTAACTGGAAAGCTACCAAGTGGTAGACTGGGCTGAGCTCTTCTTCACCTGGTGGAGGTCTCCCCTGCAGGGACCTTGTGCCAATATCCTCCTTCTATGTCTCCTCTCCCCTAAAGAATGATGTCCAGCACTCCCTCCCTGCTCAACTGAGCTGCTGGCCCTCAGCAGGATTTGTAGTAATTGCTCTGGGCACAAAAATGCATAATTATGGTTCCAGTCAAAGAGATGGACCCTTACATCAGGGAGCAGTTTGGGATCATTGAAAGCATAACTTCCCCAGATGTGCTCTGGCTCGACCCCCTTCTCCACATGTATCTTACAAAACACCACAGAAAAAAACTGACAAGCAGGACTGTCTCATAAAACAGAGAAAAGCATTTGAGGAGAAAATCAGCCTGCAGACAGCTTGGCTTAGCTTCCCTGTGCTCTTTTACAGAAGTGAGAGATCCACAAGTGTAGAACGTCATGTAGAATGTCATATTTGGGGGATATGTTCATTGGTTTTGCTGAGTTTTTTTCTCTTCCCCTTTTAAAAAAAAAATCTTTGTTATAAGAGAAGGCCATGAAAAGTGGAGAAGGACTTAGGTCTACATATTTAAGTGATCTAAAAATATATTAATAAAAATACTTTTTTTAAAAAAAGGAATTTTTAAAAGTAAACTGTGAAATCCAATTAAGCCAGATCCTGACTTTAGGGGAAACATAGTCAGGGCCTGGACTTGAAATCAGAAACTGAAGTTTTGAATCATACCTATTACACTTAGTGTGTTATCGTTGTCATTCAGTTGTTTTTCAGTGATGTCCAACTCTCGTGACCCCATTTGGGGTTTTCTTGGCAAAGATAATGGAGTAGTTTGCCATTTGCTTCTCCAGCTCATTTTACAGATGAGGAAACTGAGGCAAACAGGTAAAATGGTTTGCCCAGGCTCACACAGCTGGTAAGTGTCTAAGGCTGGTTTTGAAGCAACAAAAGTTATCATTTTAAAATGTGTTGACAGCTCTCATGTTCTGCCTTGATTCTCCTCTTCTGTATTGTTTTTAGCCACAGATAATACTAATAGATGACTTTACCTAGCACTTTAAAGTTTGCAACATTCTTTATAGACTATTACGTCATCTGGACTTCTCCACAATCCTGAAATCATCTCTTATCTTTAATGGTAATTGTTGCAGTTTGGAACCTAGGCAGAAAATAATGGGAAGGGAGGGATACAGTTCCTGGCTTCTCTAAGGAAGGCTAAGGTGCCTATGGATAATTATAGTGAAACTATCATCTGAAACTTTATAATCTATTTGAGGGATTCCTTTCTAAACTTTCTAGATTCTTTTTCATTAAATCTATCAGTCAACAAACATTTCAAAGCACCTACTGTGTGCCAGACATTGTGCTGAGGGCATGACAAACAAATTTTCTCACTCTTTGTTAACGGAGACTTTGGATCCTGTAAGAACTCGTCCACTATGGCTCAGAAACATGTGATCCTAGAATGAACCACAATTGGGAATTTCTGTGCCTAAGATGCAAACTACAGTCAGAAGCTTTACAAAGTCTGCCTTCAGATTTTTGGAAAAAGGGGTAAGGGTGAGGAGGGCTTGACAGAAGTGGAGTTTGCCCCAGCATTGCATGTGGTGGCTTCCTATTTTAGCTACTTATTCTTGCTAATTTGCTAATTCTTACTTGGCACGTTGTTTGTGTGTCACTTAAAAAAAAAAAAAAAACATGTAGGTGCAGACAAATTTGCTCTAAATTTAGTGTTCTGGAGCAAAGGCCTGATTACCCAGACTTACTCATAGCTCAATCCTGTGTGATTTTGCTCTGGATTTTTCTCTCTCCACACGATGACTTATTTCCTCTTCCATTTGTTCTTCAAAGAAGAAAAGAATGTACCTTTAATGTAGTAGAAAGAAAGGTAGAAGACATGATTCTTTTATATATATAAATATTTAATATATTTTCCCAATTGCTTCAGTGAAAGAAAGAAAGAAAGAAAGAAAGAAAGAAAGAAAGAAAGAAAGAAAGGAAAGAAAGAGAGAAGGAAGGAAAGAAAGAAAGAAAGAAAGAAAGAAAGAAAGAAAGAAAGAAAGAAAGAAAGAAAGAAAGAAAGAAAGAAAGAAAGAAAGAAAGGAAGAAAGAAAGAAAAGAAAGAAAGAATGGGCTAGTGAGGGAGTCAAAAAATCTATATTCAAACTTGGCTTGCCACTTAGTAGTTATGGTTTGACCCCCTTAGCCTCAGTTTCCCCATCTATCAAACAAAAAAGATTAGATGAGATGATTTCTAAGATATCCCTTAGGCCTAAATCTTAGGACTCTTAGGGATAAGGAAACTGAGGTATTAGAAAGAATAAAGGGCTTGTCCTAGGTCATACAGTGGGTCTATAGCAAAGCCAGGACTAAAACTCAGTTCTCCTCACTCTTGCTTCAGTAGTCTTACTATGCCAAACTTCCTCTGCCAACATCTGGACATAGTCTCTATGTCAACAAAATTCCTGATTTGGTCAACTTCCTGTCCCCATCATTTCAAGACAGAAATGTTACCACATGGAGTTTCTGTTTGTTTTAGACAAATTCAGTACTTCTATCAATAGAGAAGAAACATCTTCTACAAATGCTAATTAGCACCTGCTCTGTAATTTATAGTTTTATACAGTAGCCCAAGGTGCCGAGAGCCCCCCACCACTACCATCGTCACTATTATGTGTAAGGAGTAGAACTTGAATCCAGTTTATCCTTCCTTGGATTCACCATGTGCTGTGCTACCTCTCACTGTCTGAAATATTAGAAAAAAAAGAAAGGAAAAAAAAAGAAAAATGAAAGAAATTTAACTCACAAAACTATCATAAATTTGTTCAATCCACAAAGCAAAGTGGAAAGAATGCCATACTTGGAGTAAAGAAGACTCATTTTCATAAATTCAAATTCAGCTTTAGACATTTAATAGCTGTATGACCTGAGCAAGTCACTTAATCCTGTTTGCCTCAGTTTCCTCATCTGTAAAATGAGCTGGAGAAGGAATAGCAAATCATTTCAGTATCTTTTCCAAGAAAACGCTAAATGATGTCGTGGAGAGTTGGACATGATTGAGGAATAGCAAATTAAGCAGCCTGATTTTGTCTTATCTGAGTGAAGGAGTCCTAGCTATAGCACTAACTCAAATTGTGATTTTGAATAAATGACAAAAGACATATTGAGATATAAAGATTGACATATAAATATATAATACAAACATAACAAAAGCATAAATATATGACATACATATGCCACATGCATAAAGACAAAAGACACATGAAGACATGGCATAAAAATATACATGATACATATATAAAAACAAAAGACATATTATAAACACAAAAGACAATAAGATATTTAAATACATACAAAAGATATAAATATATATGGCAGGCATAAGATATAAAAATATACAATACAAAAAATACACAAATATATGCATGATACATACATAAAAACAATTAGACATATAAATATACAAGGCAAACAAGACATGATAAATATATGCATTATACATGTATAAAGATACAAAACATAAGTACATGCATAATACACACAAACACATCTATCTAAGACATCAGGGCATGTAAATACATGCATAATACATGCAAAAGAGAATTATATACTGCATGTGAATGATACAAAATACATGTATGTGTGATACATGCATAAAGACAAAAACATATAAATACATAAAACGTAAAGACAAAATATAGCTGGTAATCATTCTAAAGCTTCTTCTCTCAAGTTTCTGACTTACAGGTCCTTGTTTGGGTGAGTGATTCTACTAGAGAGATTCTCTCTTTCTAGAGACTATCAAAGAGTAAGACTTAGCCATTACGTGAGGATTATACTTCGATGATACTATTAAATGTATTTCCTACCATTAGTAGGGTGAGGTCACTCTAGGTCCTAGAGCCACACAAGCGCAAGGTATAAAAAACTCCATGGGTGGATCAGGTTTTTAGATCTGATCTTGACAGGAATGGAAAAGCAGCCATAGCTATAAGATCATGATCACCTGGGATCTGACTCCTAAAATGACCCTAACATGGTAGCTATTCTTTCTTTCCTTTGGCCCTTCTTAATCTTTCATCTTCTCCCCTGAGTTTGCACCAGCCTATCTGTCTGATTTCCTGAAGCAGAAGCCTTCTAAAGCTGGACTGGAAGCATCTACTCATGACCATTGCTAGAAAACATAGTTCAAGAGATTCAGTTATTATATACTTTACAGTATTAATTCCATTTCACAAATAGGGAAATTGAAGTATAGAGAAGTGAATACCTTTCTTGAGATCACACTGATGGCTGACTAGATTCCAGGCCCCTAAATTTATTTTCTACTAAATTATATTAGGGCAGCTAAGTGGCAGAGGGCTGGAGTCAGGAAGACCTGAGTTCACATCTGGCTTCAGACACTTACTGGCTGTATGACCCTGGACAAGTCATTTAACCCTGTTTGCCTCAGTTTCCTCATCTGCAAAATGACCTAGAGCAGGAAATGGCAAACTACTCTGATATCTTTGCCAAAAAATCCTCCAAAAAGGGGTCACAAAGAGTCAAACATGACTGACAAGTGACTAAATAGCAACAAACACTCTCATGGTCACAGTACAACATGGTTTAGCTTAATTGTTTTTAATTGTTTCCTGTAAGTTAGTCATGCCTGCCTAGCCATGAACTCTTCAAGGACAACAATTATACAATGCTTTGCATTTAAGACCTTATCACCCTAGCTATATGGCTATGTGGATACAGAGTTATAACTTGGATGGAGCAATCAGGGCCTTTTCCCAAAGTGTCAACATTCAAGATTCACTTTTATTCCCTACAACAGTCCTCCTGCCTGCTACTCCAGCATCTCATGGTTCTCTCTAGTCTATGCAATGCATCAGCAGGAAGGAACTGTCCCTTTCCTTCTCCCATCACCGACATGCTAATTTCCACTCCCTTGGACTTCCCTCTGGCAAATGCCCAACAGAACTGTTCCAGGTAGGGAAGAAGGAAGGACTACCTGCTAAGACTGAATCTGACCAGAGAATGTCCTCTTTTTTTCCAAAAACTAATCCTACTACTTCCTCTCTTCTATCTCCTGCCTCTTTGGGATATGTTAACCCAAGTGGATTTTCCTTTGTGCATCCCCTAAACTCAGCCAAACTTGTTCCAGGCACCAGAATTCATAATTCCAGTTCTGAGTAGAAAGAAATTTTGAGTAAAGAATTATTGTTACTGGAGCACAAATCCTATCATAGCAAACATCCTGTCTCTAGGACTGGCTGTGCCCTCCGTTAGAGGGTTCCCAGCAGCTGTGACTCTGCATATGTCCTGGGCACGAGAGGTAGCGAGTGTAGCACAACACCCAGGGACTGGTACTTCATAAGAGATGTGATTGAAGCTTATTTTATAGCATAGAAAGCAGCTCCCAGTCATTCAAGACAAGAATAATGGCCATCTGACCAGGGGTCAGATCTGGATTTAAGTACATTCCTCTTCTCTGGCTTTGGATGTAATCCCTTTTTGGCTTCTTCTCTACCTTAAAATCTGCATGCAGGAGGAAGCTTTGGGAGTATTCTTGAAGATAAGTACCAAGGATTACAAATCTATAATGCATTTTTCCTATATCATAGAGGAGTGATGTGGTTTTACGTGAGTTCCTATAATGAAGATTGATGTTACATTCATCCCAGTTAAGCTGTGGCTAGAGCAATAGGTTCTAGTCCTAACAGGTCTGAAAGCCTTCCTTTTTCCCTCCGAGATGGTTTTCCTTAGGAAGACAGAAGTGCAGAGAGCAGGAAATATATTCTCTCCAAACAACCCGCTCCTTCTTCAAACTGACCAATCCTTTCTCTGAAGGAAGCTTGGTCATGACCTAAGACCCAGCCCTTCTTTCTCCAACCCCCAAGGCACCTCAGTAGTTGTGAGGGCCTTCTCTTAGAGTCATGATGGAGAACTCTCCAAGATTCTGCTCCTTTTTTGAAGCTAAGGCAACAAGATGACACATAAGATAGATCTCTAGGCCTGGAGTCAGGAAGATTTGAATTCAGGTCCAACCTCAAATACTTACTAGCTGTGTGACTCTGGACAAGTCATTTAACCCTGTCTGCCTTAGTTTCTTTACTATATAATGGAATCATAGTAGCTGAATCCCAGAGTTACTGTTAGGATCAAATGAGATAATATTTATAAAGTATTTAGCACAGTGTCTGCCTGAAATAGTAGGTGTATAATAAATGCTTAAATAAATTTTCTCTAATAGTAGCAGCTACATTTTGGTCATCTGGTAAAAATGCCAAGATTCCATTGGGTGGGGATAAAGTTTTTGGAAATTTCTGCCTTTTCCCTGGTGCTATTCATTAGGGAATCTCAACTGCTAGGGTCTTGTGACTTGTGAGTCATCCTAGAAAATAGACAAAGGATCAGAAGATATGATCAAGGATACAACTGTTGCTAACCTTGTCATACAAGCACAGTTTGCCCAGTTATTTGGTATTCTCTGTGCCCAAGATGTCAAACAGCAAGCTACCAAGCCCAGTGCAAAAAAAAAAAAATTTCCCAAGTTCACATTATACAAAAGAACATAAAGAACAAAAATGAAAAGCTACCCGAATAGTATTGTTCTTCTATGATAAAGTCTTACCCACCTTTCTTGATCTCCATCCTGCCTTTACACATAGCACAATAGTCATAACATGTGGACCAAGTTAGGAACACAGAACTGAAAATCTAGATTAACTGACATTTGGAGTAGATAGAAATAATGAAATGTGAAAATCAGAAATATGTATAATGGGAACAGCAAAAGACAACATAAAGATTAAACTGTATTTATTGCAGCTGCAATACTTCCCAAAGGTGATTTCAATCCTTGGGCACTCCTGTAAGACTCTCTCTAATTTTCCATATCTCAGCAAGTTATTACTAGTCACTTAATTAATCACATTTCTATAGAGGTTTATGGTTACAAAGCACATAAAGGGCCATTTTTTTCCCCATTTGATCCCTACAACATCCCTCTGAAGTAGTCAGTGTTGGTCTTACATAATATCTCCATTTTATAGATGGAAAAATTGAGTCCTATCGAGTTAAAATGATTCACTCAAAGGTTTCAACCCAAAGACTCATACCCATATTTTCCTTTTTCAAGTCCAGGTTTCTTCTCAATGTACCACTTTCTATGCAGGATATTTTATTTTTAAAAAATCCTATTTCCCAACCATATGATATATGTAATCACCAGAGTAAAATCCTAGGATTAATCATCTAGTTTGGTCACAAACAGGCTTTTATAAATGGCCTTTCCTCATCTTGTAGAGCCTGTGGCTTCTGTGTTTTCAGAAATTTTGGAAATATTCTCCTTAAATGTCACACATCTCCAAGAAAATGCTTAAGAAAGGTTGAAGGGCAATTATCCTTTCTCTCTTATCCTCCATAGGATTCAGTTAAATCTATTCTCTCTGAAAGAAGAAAGAGCATTTTCTTGTCTTGTATCATTTATTAAGTGCCTGTTGTGTGCTATACAGGGCAATACAATGGATAGAGGGCCAGGGCTGAAATCAGAAAGGTTCAACTTCCTAAGTTCAAATCTGGCCTCAGACACTTACAAGCCGTGTGACCCTGGACAACTCATTTAACCCTGTTTGCCTCAGTTTCCTCATCTGTAAAATGAGCTGGAGGAGGAAATGGTAAACTATTTTAGTATCTTGGCCAAGAAAACCCCAATTGGGGTCGGGAAAAGTCAGACACAGCTTAAAATAACTGGACAGCAAGAACACACACACACACACACACACACACACACACACACACACAAGTGCTACATATTGTTCTAAGTACTAGGAATGCCTAAAGATGAAAGATTATATAGTCCCTGCCCTGAAAGAGCTTGTAATCAAGTAGGGGTAGATCTGGGGAGGAAGATAAGACATGGACAGAGAAGCCTGTATTATAATTTAAGGTATGATAGGGAAAAGAGAAAGATCCAAACAAAATAATCTCAAAAAAAAACTGGGAAGAAATCATTGTAGAAAAAAGATTAGGGGAGGCGTTTGAGGAGGAGATGGCATCTGAGTATGGCAACCTGGTATATTGTCACAGTGAATAGAGTGCTGTTCTGTGTTCACATCCTGCCTCTTACACCAAACTAGCCACGTGACCATGGATATTTCATCTCTCCTCTCAATTTGAGGGTCTCAATTTCCCCATCTGCAAAATGGAATGAAAAATACCTGCAATGTCTTCTTCTTGGTTTCAGAATTGTTGTAAACTTCCAGGGAGATCACTTAGGTAAAGATAATGATATAAAGGAGTCCATAAAAGTTAAAGGTAAAACACAGAGAAGAATGTTTATGATCAAAAGCGTCAGACATTTGAGTGAGATCTGAACCAGATTAAAATAAAATTTAGAAACATTTAATAAAATAAATAAAAATACAATACCACATAGAGAATGTTAATTTTTGGTTTTCTAAGATACAATCTGTAAAAATGAGTTTCATTGCTCTAGATGTTTTCATTGGAGGTAAAACAAAGGAAAACCCAAGTTATATAACCATAGTGGGTTCATATTAGTCCAGATAAATCAGACTTTTTTTTTTTTTAATTTTGCTTGTGAATCCCAGCTCTGCCCCTTACTCCCAGTATGGCCTTGATAAATCATTTTATCTCTCAAGTCCTACAGTTCCTCTCCTGTGGAATGAAGGAGTTGGGCCACATGACCTCTGAAGTTCTTTTTAGCTCTAATGCTATGACCCTCCCTTCCTTTCTTTATCCCTGTGTCTGGTCAGAGTAGCCAAACTCCCAAAGCATCCCCAGGTGCATCCCCAGGAGGGAAAGAGCTGCACTGGGGAATGATGAGGAGAAATGGGTCAGTGGGAACCTGCCTCTCACAATCACCTTTTGACTGATAGTTTGGAAAAGACCACATCCCTTGGAAAGGCTAAAGCCCAGATGTGTCCCGTCTGGTCTGCAAATGATGCCTTGAGCTACATGACTTGCTCCTTCACAAAATCAGGGCCAGATGTCATGCTGATTAGGTCAGAGCCAAGGAACCACTGGCACAGAGGGGTCTCAGTGTTTTCCGGGGCTCTGTGAAGTGAGTAAACGCAAATAGGCTAGAAAAAAAAATTTCTCATAGATCAACTTTTGGGCCACCCATATATACCATAACTTTTGAGAAAAACTCAGCCCCTAGCTACTGGTACAATTTAGGGCAAGTAGTTTTCCCTCCTTCAGACTTCAGACAGTTAGAGTCCTGAGATTGGAGTCAGGAAAATCCAACTTCAAATGCTGTTTAACCCTGAAAAAGTCACTTTCAGTTTCAATTTCTTCATCTGTAAAAAGGAGATAATAATAATAATAGCTATTCACAGACTTATTATAAGTATCAAATAAGAGATTTAATAAATGGAAAAGTTTTGCAAACATTATAGTACTATATGAATGTTAGCTGTTGTTATTAATAAATATTATTAATATTTAATATATAATAGCATTTAATGGTACATAGTTATTCATATTTCAGGGCAGGTAGGTAGTGGAGTTCATATAGTTCCAGGCTTGGATTCAGGAAGATTCATGTCTTGAATTCAAATCTTGTCTCAGACCCTTACTATCTGTGTGACCGTAACCCTGTTTGCCTCAATTTTCTCATCTATAAAACAAACTGGAGAAGGCAATAGCAAAGCCCTCCAGTATCTTTGGCAAGAAAACCCCAAATGGGGTAACAAAAAGTCATACACAAATGAAAAATAACTGAACAACAACAAAAATTTATTCTTATTAAATTTTAAAAAGCATTAATTACAGCTAATATTTACATAGTGCTTCAAGGTCTGTGAAACACTTTGTATGTTATCTATCTCACATGATCCTCACAAGAACCCTAAAAGGTAGATACTGTTATTATCCTCATTTTATAGATGAAGAAACTGAGGCAAAGAGAGGATATTTAACTTTCCCCAAATCACAGAGCTAATAAATTTCTGAGGGGTATTTTGTACTCTAGTGTTCCTGACTCCTGTTACAGAGCTAACACTCTAACTACTGAACCACCCAGCTGCCTTATTATTATTGTTATACCTCAGGTTTCTCTCTTATGAAGTGAGTAGGTTGGTTGGATTAAACAAACTATCTTTAAGCCTTTGTCTAAGTCTGTGGTTTCACAGAATCCATCAGTGATGTGTCCCACAGAAGTAATTCACAGTTAATATATCCTTCATATTGAAGCAGCCATTTCATCACCTGGCACAAGGCCCAGAGGCTCTTAGGTCTTGATAAACACTGTTGACTGATTTGTAATGAAGTGGGGAAAGTGTGCCGTGCCTGCCCCTGGCCCAGACTGGCCCAACCAGCAGAGTCCAAATGATATGCTCCTCTCTGTGTCTCTCAGTCTCTGTCTCTGCCTTCCTTCCTCTCTTTCTTTCCTCTGTCACTGTCTCTTCCTTTCTAATATTAAACTCTCCAAAAGTATCTTGGCTCATTATCACTAGAATTATTTATTAGCCTCCTACTCCCCACCCAGTGCTAAATGTCAGAATATGGGGGGGAGAGGAGTTGGTTAAACAGAATAATAGAGTCTCTGGTTGCACTAGATGGAAGAAGCTGTTATTCTTAACCTAGAATCCGTGATTTTTTTCACATATATTTTGATTTTTAGGGGGGTGGATCAGAAGGGGAAAATAGCCGATTAGCCTATATTTGAAGAAAAATATTGGGGGATAATCTTGAGAAGATGGGGCACAGTTTTTTGTTTTGTCTTAAATAGTAAGCGGCCCACAGTTTCACCTAAAACCATCACCAATACTTTATTATTTGGTCTGTACAATGCAGACATTATTAGTAATTCCAAACACACTTTCAAAATATGTAATATCCCATATGACGTCCTCTTCATCCATATATTTCATGTATGTTGAGTCATTATAATTGATTTCCTTTTTAATTCTATCAATTTTGTTTTATTTATTTTGAAATGTTTTCCTGAGAAGGGATCCCTAGACTTTGTCAGACTGCTAGAGGGGTCCATAACACTAGAAAAACAAAGAATTTATAGTCTATTCCAACCCTAGCTAAGCTCCAACCTCTCCCACAACAAGCAACCATCTTTATTAAGTACCTGTTCTATCAGACACTGTCCAGTTGCATCTCTTTATAGATAAATGATCTCTCTCTCTCTCTCTCTCCCTCCCTCTCTCTCTCTCTCTCTCTCTCTCTCTCTCTCCTTCCTCTCTTCTTCTCTCCCTCCCTCTCTTCATCTCTTTCTCTTCCTCTCTCTCTTCCTCCCTTTTTCTCTTTCTCTCTCTCCCTCTTTCCCTCCCTTCCCTTCCCTCTCTCCCTCTATCTCTCTCATTCCCTCCCTCCTTTCTTCCCTCTCCTTCTTCTTTCCCTCTCCCTCTCCCTCTTCCTTTCCTCTCCTCATTCCCCTTTTCCCCCTTCTCTTCTTCTTCTCCTCTACTTCCTCCTTTTTCCCTCCTTCCTCCCCGCTTCCTGTCCCTCTCCCCCTCTCTTTCCTTTTCCCTCTCCCACCTCTCTCTCACATACACACATATGTACACACACACATATTTGGGTCTAATGATAGCCATCACTAGGATGAAAGGAAGGGAAGAAGAAAAGAAATATACATGAGCACTTTATTATATATTTAAAAGGAATATCAAGTTATACATAATAGAGTTGCAATTTCATGTGTAATCTTTTCATTATAACATATTATAAAAATGCTTGTTTTATTCCATAAATTAAAATTTTTTTAATTTAAGAAAAAAATTTAAGAGAAAAAAGAATTATCTAAAACCCAGGGAAAGAAAAGTACCTATCCAAGGTGTTACAGCCAGTCTATCAGAGTAGAAGGGCTGGGATGAGACCCCCAGAGAGATCTAAATACCCTTCTACTATGCAGTCTTCTCCTGGGAAAAGCACAGAATAGAGACTCAGAAAAACATGCTTGGATTTTGATTTCTGGATTGATAGCTTGGTCCTAGACTTAAGATAATCACACACAGTGAGCTTACTGGACATCTACACAGTAGGGTTTAGCAATGGAGCTAAATTTAGCCTCCCTTTCCAGCAACTCTGTTTCAATAAACCTGGCCTTATTGTTCCTCACAAATGACAGTAAGTCTCCCTATGTCTGAAATGCACTCTTTTCTCCTCAGTTCCTCTTGTAAATTCTTAAATTTCTTCAAGATTCAACTCAAATACCACCTTCTTCAACTGACCTTCTCTGATCCCTGCACATGCTAGTACCTACCCCCAAATTACTTTATAAATATTTTGTATTTACAGTTATCCCTTCCACATCATGACTTTACCCATCACAGTTTCAATATGTCACAAATCAGCATAAGAAATTTCTGGTGGAGTTTTGCAGAGGCTGTAGATGACATGTTAAGGCCAACTGATGACACAGAAAAAGTTTAGAAATTCAGAAATGCATAAAATATTTGTGCATATATATTTCTCTCTTCCTCTCCTCTCAACATATTTTATCTTTTAATACCATAATAATTCAGACCTATTCTCTGGTACAAAGAAAAGGCCAAAAACTTGTAAGCAGATTTTCTAGATCACTAGGTACTCTGGCCCCTATCTGGCAATCTCTCCCCCAAACGCCACTGTTACCAATCCACTATATTTAGATGCTTGCATCGATCAGGCAGCTGGATGGCACAGTGACCTGGAATCAGTAAAACCTGAGTTCCAATATGTCCTCAGACACTTACTAGTACTAATTATGTGAGCTTGGGCAAGTCACTTAACCCTGTTCACCTCAGTTTCCTCATTTGTAAAATGAGCTGAAGAAGAAAGTGACAAAACTATTCTAGAACCTTTATTAAGAAAATCTCAAGTGGGGTATGAAGAGTTGGACACAACTAACAACAACTGAACAACATCAGTCATTCAGTCCATCAATCAGCACACATTCATAAAGCATTTACTATGTATATATTGTTGTGCAGGGACTGTACAAAGTGCTGGGGCTACAAAGATAAAAGTGACATAGTACCTGCCCTAAAGAAGTTTATATTCTAATGGAAGAGACCACATGTAGATATTTATTTATCATATTAAAAGTTAAATACAGAATAGTTTTAGGAAAGAGTATGCAATCAGAATAAAGGTCAGGAAAGACTTCTTGTAGAAAGGTACACTTGAGCTGAACCTTGAAGGAAACTAGGTATTTAAAAAGGTGGAGATAAAAGGGGGGTGCATTCCAAGCATGGGGGATAGCTAATGCAAAGATCTAGAGATGGAAACTAGAGTATGGTGCCCACAGAACTGCAACTAAGTCAGTGTGGTTAGATCCCAGACAGAATATGAGGGGAGGTTCACATATGAGATATCTGGTTGGAAAGAGATTTAAATGTCCAAATGAGGAGTTCATATTTAATCTAAAGGTCATAGACACTGGTGTTTATTGAATAAGAGGGTGAATGGCTGGACCCACACTTTAGGAATATTATCACTTTAGCAGCTAAGTGGACAAGGAGATTTGAGGAAAAGTTCCCAATGAGGAAGTTCTTGCAGTAATTCAATGTAAGAAAGCCTCAAATCAGGGTGGTGGTTATAAAAACAGAAGGAAAAAGAGATATGAGATATGGTGTAACCACAGAAACAAAATTTTTCAACTGACTAAATGGTGTTACATACTTTTTTTTTTTTTTTGGATGAGGCAATTGGGGTTAAGTGACTTGCCCAGGATCACACAGCTAGGAAGTATTAAGTGTCTGAGGCTGGATTTGAACTCAAGTCCTTCTGACTTCAGGGCTGGTGCTCTATCCACTGCCTTCAACTGACTAAATGGGAGGGTGAGTGAGAAGGACATTGAGGTTGACGATTTGGGGACTGGGAAAATGGTGTTACTGTTAACAGAGAGAGAAAGAATAGGTTTGTGTGGAAAGTTTAATTCTATTGGGGGAATACTGGGTTTGAGCTGCCTTTGGATTATCCTCTTGGAAATGTGGTTCATTCTAATTGAACATAAACTTCTCAAGATAGGAATCATTTCATTTATCTAATACAATGCAGAGCATACCATAGGTACTTAATAAATGCTTACTGATTGATTGAGGGTAGAATTAAGTCCCTACCCACTGACTCATTTCAAAGGAAGAGAACTAGGGGATAGAGTATGCATGATGTCTACTCCCTGGACCAGATGATTACCTTGCTCAACTATCACCAGCAGAAGGTCTCTCCTTCTTGTGCCTCTATTCTGTTCAGAAACATAAAACAAGACCTTTCCTGCACAATTCAGCTCCCCTTTTCCTAACCCTAATATGGAGGACTCATTCTATGAGTATTGACAATAGTAAAAGCAGTATACTTTTAAGAATGCCCTGAGGTAAGAGAAGCAATAGAATACTGGATTTGGCATCCAAAAAACTTGAGTTCAAATCCCAATCTCACCTCAAGGTATGTTGCTATCTGTGAGTAGCAAATTTATAGTATTTGCTATATAGTATACATTGGGAAGTTCTATAAAGGAAGTAAATCATGTAACCTTTCTGAGCCTCAGTTACTCCTTCTGGAAGATGGGAATGATAATATCACATTCCTGGCAATGTATTTATACGGATTAAATGTATATAATGTCTAAAGGACTTTGCCAAATTTAAAACAGATAAATGTAAACACAAGTTATTGCTTTGATAAGCAGACCATCAAGACAGAACCACTTAAAATGATCTGAAGCCTTGCAAAACCACTATGAAAACAGCCAGCCAGGAATGGATTCTCTTAGCCTTGCCAAGAAGCACTGTTACTCAGGGGTGTGGACCGAGAGACTCTATCTTAGGTTGAGACACCTTGGTCAGCTCCCTGTTGCTCTGTGGGTCTTGTTCAGACTGCCTTGACTCTTACTTTGTTTAGGGGAGGAGTGAGGAGGCAAAGGGAAGGTGAAGGCAAGGTTGGGGGTTTTAGAGGGAGCCCTTTCTCCTCAGCACAGACACACAGGGAGTCTTTTCCTAGGTAAAATGTGCCACCAAAGGAGAGGAGGCTGAACAAATCCATTAGTTCAGCCACCTCCCGGAAGAAGGATTTTTTCCATCTGGATTGAGTTAAAAGGTCAGTAGCAGCCCTGCTTAGGGGGCCACTTGCTGCGCCATCCAAGCTGGCAACTTTGATGCTGAGGCCCATTCTCCTCCTTCCTCAGGTTCACCAGCTTCTCCAGCTTCTCTTCCCTCCTTTTTAGACACATCAATCAGAGGAAAAGCAGAGGGGCTGAGCTGAAACCTCAGGGCAAAGAACAACGGGTGGGAGTGGTTCTGTGCTGCTTGTCCTCCTGACTGAAAGTTCAGGGTCACATTCACTGGTCCCATTCCCTACAATCTGTGCTAACATCCCATTGCTGTTCTTATGTCCTTTCTGACTCTGAAAACTACCAATACTAACTAATCACCAACTAGTGTGGATTACTACTCCAATCCAAGAAGCCCCCAAGTCCCCACTATGCAGCAGATATTACACTAGGTTCTGGGATCACAAAGACAAAAATAAAAATCTCTTCCTTCAGGGAGCTTATGTTTTATTATTCATGGTATAATGAAAGAGCACTAAACTAGGAGCCTGAGGACCTGAATTTGAATTCTGGTTGTAATACCTCCTAGCTGTGTGATGAGTCTCTTTAATCCGCTGAGCTTCAGTTTGCCTATCTGTAAAATGGGGATACCAATGTACTACCTCCTTCATAGGATTTTTGGAAGCAAAGTTCTTTGTAAACCATAAAGGACTATGAGAGGCATTATGGTATAGTGGAAAGAGAGCTAGCATCTAAGTAAGAAAGACCTACATTCAGTTTCTGCCTCTGATATGAATCAGTTGGGACAGTTAGGTGATGCCACAATACATAGAGCACTAGGCCCAGAATCAGGAAGAGCTGTGTTCAAATCCAGCTCCAACCACTTACTAGCTGTATGACCCTGGATAAGTCACTTAACCCTGTTTGCCTCAGTTTCCTCATCTGTAAAGTGACCTGGAGAAGGAAATGGCAAACAATCCCAGTCTTTGCCAAGAAAATCCTAAAACAGAATCACAAAGAGTTGGACATGACTAAAAACAACTGAACAACAACAAAAGTCACTTAACTTTTCAATGTCCTTAGGAAATTCTATAATTTTGAGTGACATAATAGTTTATAGGTCTAGAGCTAGGAGAGACCTCAGAAACCATCCAATAAAGCTCTCTCACTCTGACTGAAAAAACTACTATATGCCAAATGCTGGGAATATAATCAGTCAATAGACACTTATTAAGCAACTACTATGTACCAAGCACTCTGCTAAACCCTGGGAATACAAAAAGAGACAAAAGGCAGCCCCTGCCCTCAAGGTTCTGCTGGTTACTGACAGGTTTCCTTTGTGACTATTAGCTTTCCTTATCCCAACCAGCCCCATAAATTCAGAGAAACATGACATAACTTCCATACAGAATTAAAGAATGGAACCAAGAAATCCATCCCAGAAAAGAGGGATATTGACAGAATTAGACCTCAGATTGCCAGGACAAGACAGTATCTCTGAAAATGCATGGATTCTAGAATCAGAATTTTGACTCTACTTGTTGCTTCCTGAGTGAAGCTGAGCAAACACTGTCTCTCTTTTAGCCTTATATATTTTCCTTCTCTATAAAAGTTTAGCAAGAAAATAAATGATCTAAAAAAGGGAAAATGACCTTCACATGCAAAAATATTTATAGCAGTTCTTTTTGCAGTGGCAAAAAAACTGGAAATTGAGAGAATGCTCATCAATTTGGAAATGGCCGAACAAGTTGTTGTATGTGATTGTAAAAGAATATTTCTGTGCCATAAGAAAGATGAGCAGGCAGATTTCAGAAATACCTGGAAAGGGGCAGTTAGGTGGTGGATAGAGCACCAGCCCTGAAGTCAGGAGGACCTGAGTTCAAATCTGGTCTCAGACACTTAACACTTCCTAGTTGTGTGACCCTGGGCAAGTCACTTAACCCCAAATGCCTCAGCAAAAACAAAACAACAACAACAACAACAAATTCTCAAGAAACAGAAATACTTGGAAAGATCTACTTGAACTGATGCAAAGTGAAATGAACAGAACCAGTAAAGTATTGTATATAGTAATAAATAGCAACATTGTATGGTGATCAGCTATGAATGCTTTAGCTCCTCTCAAGAATACAATCGAAGCCAATTTCAAAGGACTCATGGAAATTCTAGAGAAAGAACTGATGGAATTTGAATGCAGATCAAAGCATACTATTTTCACTTTTTGAATTGTATTTTTTTCTTTTTGAGCTGTTTTTCTTTCACAGCATTACCAATATGGAAACAATATGTTTTAGATGACTGCACATAACTTATATAAAATTGTTTACTATTTTCAGATTAGAAGAGGGAGGGAAAAATAATTTGGAATTCAAAATTTTGCAAAAATTAATGTTTAAAATTATCTATATATAATTGGAGAAAATACCATTTAGAGAGAGAAAAAGACAGAAAGAGAGAGAAAGGAGGGAGGGAGGGAGAAAGAATTGGAGAGAGGGGGAGAGAGAGAGTAAATGATTTTAAAGGTCCTTGATATTTTCAAATTCTAGGAGCCCATTTCAAATATGCTACCAATCTCAATCTTAGGAGACTTTCCCCAGGGGTACATATATCTTATTTTTTTATTAATACATATATTTTTAAAAGAAAAATGGTTATATGTCCATATCTGTCTTCCTTATAAGAGTGATTCTTCTGAGTATCTCTGGAGAGTGTTAACTTTTTTTTTTTTGCTTTATGATTTTATTGGTAGAGGGAACATCCCAGGATGAACTTCCTCCTTTCAATACAGACTAGCATCTGCTTTGCAATTTATAGTTTTAGAGAACTTCCTACCCCCTACCCCCACCCCAGACATCAAATATCTTTACCCAGGGTCACATAGGATGTTTCAGTGAGGACTTGAACCCTCATCTGAAAGTTGGTCTCTCCATTATATCACATCTCCTCCCAATGTCTAGAGAATTTGGGGGAAAGGAGATTGGAATTAAAGGCTCTGTAAACATGTATCAGTGTATGCCTGGGAGCTGGGCTATGCCAAAAGGGTATGAACAAAACGGAAGAGTTTCCTGGGGATGACAGTGAGCTGGAAAAGAGCCATATTTCTCCCTGCTCCCAGAGGGAAACCAGTCCTTTGGGCTGCTTCGAAGTTCCAGTCAGAAGCTTTTTCCCACGTGGTTTGCCCAGTAGGGGGGAGGGGGAGCCTAAAGCGGAGGGAAGATGGGGTTGGGGAGGGAGGGCAGGTCAAGGTTGACCCATGTCTGGACGCACTGACTTTGTTTTACAACTAAACATCCCTTCTTGTCTATCCTTTTCACAGGACCCCCAGGGAGGCGTGGAAAACCTGGAAGAAGAGGAGATACCGGTAAGCCTCCCTGTTTCTCTCTGTTCCTGAAATTCCTCCCTGGAGGAAACTACAATAAACAGAAAGTCACACAGTAAAACCAGATTATCAGAAAAGGCTGCAATCCTTATCTGAGACACTTAACTCCCACTTCCAGATCCAGAGAGTCATCTTGAGAGAGCTGAGGCTCTCACTGATTGTGGGGGTGATTTTTCACACTGCTCCTTCTGTGCCTCTTCCATGGCACTGGCCTTTTCCCTTTCCACTCACTGACCCAGATCTTTATTTCCTTTCATTGTTGTTGCTGGGTGGTTTTTTCCCCCATCTTTCAAGAAGAAACTCATGTAACAATTTAAGCATGGTAAAATAATAATAATAATAATAACTCTGAAATTAGAGCCTGATTCCCTAAGTCCAAATTTTGGCTTCTTCACTTACAGGCTGTGTGGCCCTAAACAAGTCACTTTCTTTGTGCTTTCACTTAGATCACTTTCCAGTTCCATTGTCTATCTCATGTGTGTCAATAGTTGTTTGCTTGTTGTCTCCTAGTATATACTTAATGAATATCTGTTGACTGATTGACTTCATCTCTCTAAACCTGTTTCCCCATCTGTAGCACAGAGATGGTGAATGACTCTAAGGTCCTTTCTATGCTACAGATCCTTTGAGAGCAGTGATGTCACCAGAACCACACAAAAGAATGTGAGTTTTTCAGGGAGCTTTAGTCTCAATTGTAGAGTTCAGCAGTCCAGGGGTAGTGGTATTGTAAGCCCAGCATTTGCCTCACAGAAACTCACATCTTCCACCTAAATCTCTCCAAAATGGGATGAGTGGTAAGGGGAAAATTAATCATTATCCTAAAGCACAAGCTCACACTATTACTCTCCAGCTAAAGAAATGCTGATGACTCCAGGAGAAAGTCCAAATTTCTCAGCTTGGGATGATTCTAAAGTTAGGAAGTTTCTCCTTATATCAAGCCTAAATTTACCTTTATCTAATGATCTCTTTTTTCCCCCACATGATAACCCTTCAAATATTTGACAATAACTGACATACTCCCTTCCCCAACACAGCCTACTCTTCTTCAGACTAACTGTGCCCAATTCCTTTACCAATTCATGCCCCTTCCTTATCCAGGCTGCCCTTCTGAATGCTTTCCAGCTTAATCATGTCCTTCCTAAATTGTGACGTCCAGAACTGCACACAATTTTTCAGGTGTAGTCTGATCAGGGCTAGATTTGACAGTGTGGTCACCTTCTCATTTCCTGAATTCTGAATACAGCCCTGGGTTAACATTAACTTCTTACAAATCATATTCTACTGTTGACTCATATTGAATTTGCAGGCCATTAATATACTCATATCTTTTTCAGACATGCTGTTTCTAACCCTCCTTATGTAATCTTAGACTGTATTAACAGAATACCATACTTAGAATATAGAAGGTAGATTAGTCCACTCTGCCCTACCCTAGCATCTCTCTCCATTCCAGGACTGGATTATACTAACAAGTTCTTATTTTTAAAAAATGAGCAGAGAAAGAAGAATGAACCCAATCATAGAAAGTTGCTATGGGAATAGGGAAGACTAGAGTACTGTGTTAACTTCTGGGTACTACATTTGAGGAAACAGTGACTACCTGGAGATAGTCTAGAAGACATTACTAGAATGGTAAGAAAATTAAAGAATTTATCCCCATCATGATCATCTGAAGGAAATGAAGATGTTTAACTTGGGAGAGGAAGGAAAATTTAATGGAAATTGGCGAGTCTTCAAGTATTTGAAAGGCTATCTTTGGTAAAAATTTTAAAAAAATGTTTTTAAAGGATCATCTTCTAGGCCTTTGAAGGCATAGTTAGGTGCAGATTTGAGTGCCTATAAGAAGGTACTTCTTCTTGACAATTAATTCTATTGTATAGTGGAATGAGCTGTTCCAGGAAGTCTTCCAGTAGGGTCTAAATGACATCTAATTGGAAAATGTTGTAGGAGGGTTCTGATTCAGGCATGGGTTAGAAATGAGAAGTTGGACAAGATGGCTCCTGAAGTTTCAGCCAACTCAGAAATTCTGTGATTCGATCCAATTCAACAATCACATACTAAATACTCATGAAATTTCCATTTCTTTATTTTTGAATACATGTGATTTGTATTATGTGTATAGATATTGTTTCCCCTAAAAGATGTCTAATAAGCAATGAAAGGTTAGAATGCAGATCAGGAGATAGGGTAGGGCTGGACAAACAGATCTGAGAATCATATACATAGAGGTAATCATTGAAACAATGACAGCTGATGAGATCAATGAGTGAAATAGTAGAGAGAGAAGAGAAGAGCCCAGGACAAAAGCTTGGGGGATGTTTATGATTGGCTAAGATCCAGCAAAGGATCCTCAGAAAGGACCATCAGACAGGAAGGATGAGAACCAGAAGGGATCAGTAGCATAAAAGCCTAGAGAGAAGAAAGTAAAGGAGAAGGGGATGATCAGCAGTGTCTCAGGCTAGAGATAAAAGCAAGAAGGATGAAGATTGGGGAAAATCCATTATATTTGTCAATTAAGAGATTGTAGTAACTTTAGAGAAAATCATTTTCATTGAATGATGAGGTCAGATGCCAGACTGTCCAGAATTAAGAAAAATGGAGCTACTAATCATAGATAACCTTCTCAATGAACTTACCCACAAAATGAAAGTTATGAGAGTTCTCAATAAACTTATCCACAAAATGAGAGATAGGTAGTAAGGATGGATGGATGGATGGATGGATGGATGGATGGATGGATGGATGGATCAAGTGGAGGATTTTTTTTTTAGGATCGGGGAAATAGGGACATGTTTGTAGGCAGCAAGGAAGTAATCAATAAATAGGGAGATATCAAAAATAAGAGAGAATAGGGATGATAGAGGTAGCAATTTGCTAGAAAAGATGGGAAGGAATAGAATCTGGTGGATATGTAGAGTGTTTGCCTTGGCAGAGACAAGGACCACCTCTTCACGGGAGGCAATGGTGAAGGAAGAGAGAGGGGGATTTGAGATGAGGAAGAGACCAGAATAGAAAGAAAGATGGTCTAATTTTTTTAGTGAAATATGAAGCACAGTCTTTAGCTGAAGTAGGGTACAGGGGGAAGAGAGCTTTGGGAATATTTAAAGAGGGATTAAAAGTTATAAAAAAGCCATTGTATGACAGTGGTATATGAGAGAGTGAATCGTTTAGGGGGATGTAAAATGATTGCCTAGCAGCAGTGAGGGCCCAGTTGAAGTTATATAATTTGTAGTGGACCCAGTCAAACCAGGTGCTCCACATGCCCTCCATGGTTCAAGTTGCAGTAGTGGTCAGTGGACCACTTCTGAGTGGCTCTACTAATGACAAATTCCCATGTATTGAGTCCATGTCATGAGTAACTCACCAGTGACTAATGTAGTGCAGTCACACTTGTTGAGGTGAATGACAGGTACTTTAGAGTTGTGTCCATCTTGACATCACAGAACCTCAAGATTGAGAGGAACTTTCAAAAGCATCACATCCTACCCACCTAAGGAAAAGTCCCTTCTGCATCTCCCCCATCAAGTGGCCACTCAGTCTCTGCTAGTCTAAAAGAGACTTTTTTTTTAGTGATGAGGAGCCCAGTATAACCTAGACCAGCCCATTTCACTTCAGAAGCTTTTTCCTTATGTAGAGCCAAAAACCTGCCTATCTGCAGCTTTGACACATTGCTTCTCAATCTGCCCTCAAGCATAAAGCACAAATCTAATCTCTCTTCCATGTGGCAACCCTTCCAATTCTTGAAGAGAGGGATCATGTCCTTAACCTGACCCCCATCCTCATTTAACTCTTTTCTTCTCTAAGTTAAACATCCTCATTTCCTTCACCAAATCAAAAACAAACTTCCTTCCCCGTGTGGATATGTTTGCACAGATACTGATATATTGATTTCAGAGTCTCTCCACACTTCACCCAGGTCTCTTTTCCTACCCAGACTGATGCAAATGAATACACTTTTGTTTAGTTGGTATGATAGAGACAGCCTGAGAAACCTGTGTCCAAAGCTTCCCAGAGGCCAAATATGAGATTTTCCCTGTGTCAGGAAGCAAAGCGCTAGCCCTGACCCTGGGAAGAGAACTTTCTCCTAGAAAATATGTGTGTGTATGGGTCCTGGGCAGGAGAGAAGGAGGTTGATGCATTTCAGAGGCAGCTAAGTGGTTCAATGGATGGAGTTCTCTACCTAAAATCTGGAAGTTCAAATCCAGTCTCAGATACTTACTAGCTTCATGACCCTGGGTAAATTACTTAATCCTGTTTGCCTCATTTTACAAATCCTGTTTGCCTACATTTTAATTATAAAATAGAAATAACAATAGCACCTACCTCCCAGAGTTGGTTCAACAATTAAATGGGATAATATTTGTAAAACATTTAGCACAATACCTGGAACAAAGTAGGTGCTTATTCAATGTTTATTCCATTCTTTTTATATAAACAGACATAATTTAGTACCCTTCTCCCTAATTGAGATTTGACATATGCATCCAAAACTTTGTTCTCAGCCCTGGCAGCACAGGGCTGTTCCTAAAGTCTACTATCTTGGGTAGAAGGCTGAGGAGAAAAGGGAGAGGGACAGGTCAAAACACCAATCTATTAGGTTCCAATGGATCAGAGTCACATATTTAGAATCAAAAGTTAACTTAGATGATATCAAATTCAACCCTTTTATTTTACAGATGAGGGAACTCAGAAACAGAGAAATTAAGTGACTTGTTCAGGTTCACAGTCTTATGTCTGAAATAGGATTTGAATCCAGCTCTTCCTGATTCTAAAGCCAATGCCTTATCCACTGTATATACTGCTATCATTGTTCAGTCACTCTAATCATGTCCAACTCTTCATGACTTCAATTTGGGTTTTCTTGTGAGATACTGGAATGGTTTACCATTTGCTTCTCAAGGTCATTTTACAGATGAGGAAACTGAGGCAAACAGGGTTAAGTGACTTGCCCAGTGTCACACAGCTAATAAGTGTCTTTCTGGCTTCAAGTCTGATACTCTCTCCATTGTACCACCTCAATGCCCCCTTTAAACTCTATCTTTAAATTCCATTGTAGACAACATGAGTTTTATTGGAAATATTTTGCATAACTTTACATGTGCCTTATAAAGGGGATAGGGAGAACTGGAGAAAATCTGGGACTCAACATTTTAAAAACAAATGTATAAAATAATTTTCATGTAATTGGGAAAATTAAAATATTAAATATAAAAATAAATAAATTCCAGTGTAGAATCATAGGTTCACAGACTTGGATCTGGAGGTCCATTAGTCTGATGCCCTCATTTGACATATTAAGAAACTGAGGCTGGGAGTGGTAAACAATTTATAAATACACAGAACTGAACAAAGGATCTCACTGGATCTCCATAGCAGCTTCTTTTAAATAAACACCATAGCTGCCTGTTTCTTTTCTCTTTGTGGAGCTACTTTTTTAAATTCAACACACATTTCTGAAAAGACTTCTACATCCACCTCCACCAGAATTATTCTTTGATGTCTTATCATGGGATGAGGTGGAAAGTGAACCTGGCCCCCCAAAAGCAATGCCAACCTTGACAGGTCATACCAAGTTGGAAAGGCTCCAAATATGAGCCTAGCAATGGACTGGGGGAGGGGGCAGGGAGTAGGACCAGCCAACTTCCTCATCAGGAAAATGAAATATATGACCCCCACTTAGAGATCACTTACTAGGTTAGAAAGAAGCTTCAGTCTGCATCAGTAGAAGGTGTGCCCACCCTGAGGAAACCAGAGATTGTTAGAATGTTACAGTAATGCTCTATGACCAAAGTACCCTGCGAGGTACAAGAAGACCACCATCACTATCATCATCATCATCATTACATCATTGCATTTATACAATGCATTAAGATTTGTAAGGCACTTTATATGCATTATCTCATTTGATCCTCACAATGACCCTGGGAATTATTCCCATTTCACAGATAAGGAAACTGAAGCAGCCAGAGGTCAAGTGACTTTACCAAGGTCATACAGCTAGTTTAGTCAGATTTGAACTTAGGTCTTTCAGCTGTGGGTACAATTTTTTTTAAAAGTACAATTCATCACCAGTCCTGAAGTCAGGAGGGCCTGAGTTCAAATCTGGTCTCAGACACTTAAGACTTCCTAGCTGTGTGACCCTGGGCAAGTCACTTTACTCCAATTGCCTCAGCCAAAAAAAAAAAGTACAATTCATGTTCCTCTTTTTCTAACACTTCAATAAATCACAAGCATTTATTAAGTACCAATAAGCAACTGTGCTAGACCCAGGGAATACGAATACAAAGAATTGCACTACTCTCAGAGAGCTCACTAATGAGATAAAATTTGTAAAAGTAATTAACACAGTCCCTGGCACAAGGTAGGTGCTATAGAAATGCTTATTCCTTTGGCTAATGGGAGAAATAAGCACTTTCTTCTCATTACCTGGGCCAGGAGGTGGGGAGCAGGGGTAGGCAGGACAGATTTTTATTTGAAGTGAGATAGGAGAAGGATGACCTATTTGTTTCAGACTTGTGATTTCATTGGAGGAGTGGGAAGGATTCTCAGTATGGAAACTCCCTTCATCAATGCAGATGACCAATTTCTCTATCATATATAGTACTAGAGAATTGTCTAGGACACTGAGAAGTTGCCCATCAATAAAGACTTGCAATAACCTTCTAGGTCAGTCTTGTGCAAACAGTCTTGTAACATTCATATTTCTTTCCTTCTTCAGAAAAGTGTGTTGTGTGATCCAAACACAAGTTTGGTTCCTGTTTCCCTGTTAACTCATCTTAGGATCTTCTTTTATCAAACTCTGACTCATTTTATCTATCTGCAAAATAGGTGCATAAGTCAATGGAGAGATTTACTCAATCGTGTACATGCCCCCACAAACCTGATAGAGACATTAAGTGACTTTGCCCATGCTCCAAGCAGTCCTGTTGGGAAATTGTTACCAAAGAACCTTCTCTTAGCAAAGTTCTCTGCACACAGGTGTTCCCAAAAGTAACAGTGAACACAAGACCACACTACTCTGTCTTCTGTAAGCTCACCCTTTCAGCCTCACCTCCAGTCATAAACAAAGCTAACTTCTAGCTTTGTCATCATCTCCCCTTCCCTCTCTCCATTCCACTGCAAGTACCAAAGAATGACAGAATCTCCAAGCAAGATGTTGGGAAGAGACATTCATTAAAAGTCATCTGGCTCAGCCTCCTATCCAGCATAAGAATCACCCAGATAGCATCCCAAGATTATTAGTCATTCAGCCTTGGTTAGTGGTGAGCTCATTACTTTTTGAGGCTTCCTATCACCATTGTTAGCATATTTTTAGGAAGCTCTTGCCAATATTGAGCTGAATTCTTCCTCCCTGCAATTCCCACCTTTCTGTGCTCTGGAGTTAGAAAGAACAAGTCCACTCTCCTTTTAGCATTTGATAGCATTTCAAACACCTTCAGAAAGTTATATCTTCCATAACTCTTCTCTTCTCTGGACTAAATAGCCATTGCCTCCCACCTACTTTCCCAAGCCTTGGTTTGGGTCCCTTCACCATCCTGCTGACACTTCTTTAGAATGCACTTGAGTGTGTTAGTGTGCCTCCTGAAATGTGGTGTTCAGAGCCAAACACAGTTCTCTAGTTGTGATCTGACAGGGACAGAGGATGATAGGACTGTCGCCAGCTTCATTCTGGACACCAAGCTCTTGTTAATATAGCCTAAGGTAGCATTAATGTTTGGAGCTGCCCTATCCCACTGTTGCTTATATTGAGCTTGTATTCTACTAGGACCACTTGAATGCATCATGTCATTATATGCCTCTTCTAGAGCAGAGATTCTTTCCTTTTTTGTGTTGTGGATCACTTTGGAAGTAGTGAGACCCACAAGTTCCTTCTCAGATTAGTGTTTTTAAATTCTAGACATAGTATAGACAATATAAATATAAGTACAGATCTATACTAACAGGATGTGTATAAATATAAGTATAGTATCTCTACCCTATAGGGGTAGAGAAGATGGGGGGAGTATAATAAGACTAGGGCTCCCTATCTTGGCTAGACTAGAAATATAGAAATTGGCTACTAACCAGCCCATTCATTCTACTAAAAATAACAAAACTGGTATGGCTCAACTCAAATCAAACATTTATTGATAATAAATCATAAAGAAATTTATTTTATACCAAAATTTTTTGTTATACATGTTTCACCATTTATTAAAATGAGAGGAAATGTGTATATTAATGAGTTGCCTGTGCTTGTTTATTTTTACATAAAAATTAAATCTTGGTGGAATATGTGCCATGTTTTTACTGTTGACAAGTTTTTCATAAACCTCACATTTAGTTGCATGACTATCTGGGGTTTCAACCCAGAGTTTAAGAAGCTTTGATCTAAACCTTTATTTTCCCAATTCTAAGTCCAGCACTCTCACCATGGTGCTTCTGCTTTTTGTCATAGCTAAAAAAAAATGAACCGTAGAACATAAAACATTAGGCTTGGAAGGAATCTTAGCAGTCCTGTGGTCAAATCCCTCATTTACAGATGAAAAGACTGAGGTCCAGAGAGAAACAATGATACATGGATATTAAGTGGGCAGAAGCAGGATTCAAATCCAGGTATTTTGTCACCAGTCAGAGTTCTCTATACTATGCTGTCTCTTAGAAGGACATCAAGCCATGTGGGCAGGCAGCATGGAGGACACCTGCTTGGAGGCAGTGAGAATAGAGCCATTGAATGGGGCTCAGGGAAAAGGACTCCCATTTCCTAGAAGATCCATAATAACCCTAGAGCCAGGGGATGGCTCAGGTTGTCAAACAGCCTGGTGGACTTGTTAATATTGAACTAATATTCCACATTGGACAAAAAGTGAGAGGAGGGTCAGATGAGACAGAGACAAGATTGGTACAAGCAGTGCTCATCTCCCAAGAGCAAGCTGCTTCTCTCCAGGCTCTGTTATGGCCCCTCATACTCCTCTAGCTCCACATTCTGTGGCTTTGAGGCTTCAAACAAGTAATGAGGTATTGGGAGGAAAGAACCAGACTGGCAGGTTTCCAGAGATGGAGTTATCGGCTGCTGTTCTGCCTCTGTTCCCATGAGCTTCTAGATTTCATTACTGAATCATGCCCTGAAAATCGTTTAGTCTGGATGCTTCTAGAATATGTTTCCAATTTTTATTTGCAATAACAATTTTCACATGTCTGAGACCCTTTACAGAATAGTGAAAATAATTCTGGCCAGCAGATTAATAAGTTGGTATGCTCCTTCAGAAGCCAGATTTTACCTGGCTGAGGCTGCCGGCCGAGCTGGGAGGAAGCCTCTTGGGGAACCCCATTCAGCCTGTTTTTTGCTGTTTAGACTTTTCAGTCATGTCTGACTCTTTGTGACCCCATTTGAGGTTCTCTTGGCTGAGGTAGTGAAGCAGTTTGCCATTTCTTTCACTAATTCATTTACCAGATGAGGAAACCGAGGCAAGCAGGGTTAAGTGATTTTTCCAGGGCTACACAGAGAGGAAGTATCTGAGGCTGTATTTGAACTCAGTCCTGACTTTACGGCTAGCACACTATCCATTGCACCACCCTGTCATTCTTTTATTAAGCTTTTGGGGCTTCTTTTCAACAATTTCAAACTCAGCAGACATTTGTTGAGCAGAATAATACAGGGGAAAGAATATCGAACTTGGAGACAGAGAACCTGGACTTAAATTTTAACTCTGCTACTTTTCCTGCCATTGTGATCTTGAGACCGAATCTCTAAAATGAAGGTGGTGTGGTTTCCAAGGCTCCTTCCAAGTTTAAATCCTATTATTTTGATCCATTCTATGATTTCATTTCTTCCATTTACTATCTGTGGAACCATCAGCAAGTCTTTTTAAACTCTGTGTGCCTACATTTCCTTATCTGCAAATTGAGGGAGCTGGACCAAATGATCTTTATTGTCCTTTCTGATTCTAATCTATGATCCTAAGTGCTGACTGATACAGATTTATTCAAGAGGATCCTTTGCCCTCTGCAAGCTCAAAGTCTATTAGGAAGGCAAAATACAAGACCAGATAAGTAAAATGTATGATTATGCATAATGTACAAACACAGTAAGCAGTGTAAGGCTCCTCTGAGTTGAGTGTATTTGTGAGGAGCAGGTAAGGGCAGGGTGATTAGGATTCTCCTCATTTCTCTCCAAAAGGTGAAAATCCAGCGACTCAAGGGTATCATCATAAATCTTTAAAGGAGTTTCAGAGGAAGAGGTCATTAGGCTTCCAATATAACATAGAAGCTCAGAACTGGGAGTCAGGAGACCAGGAGCTCTGTCCCTGACTCTCACCATAGGACTTTGAACAAGCCATCACAAGTCTGGAACTCAGTTTCCTCACTTGTAAAATAAGGGGGTTGAACTAGATGAGCTTCAAGTTTTCTTCCAGCTCTAAATCCATGATTCTGTGATCATCCAAAGTCTCTAATCAGACCCAGTTGGAGCATCATGGAAGCCAGCATGCAGTCAGTGAGCAAGCAGAGATTTCCTTGGCAGCAAATTCAGTCTCAACTCTTTGTTCTTTGTCTCTCTGTCTCTCACTGTCTCTTTTTTTCTGTCTGTATTTATGTCTCTCTGCATCTGTCTTTCCTTTGTTTCTTACTCTGTCACTGCTTGTCTCTGTCTATCTTTCCCTCTCTCGGTCTCTCTCTCCCTCCCTTTCCTTATTTCTGTCTCTTCCTCTTTGTCACACACACACACACACACACACACACACACACACACACACACACAC